>JACEFZ010017046.1:0-107307 GCA_014155875.1 Cepaea nemoralis | reverse complement strand
TTACTTGTCACACTATTCTTACTGATTACAGATTGGATTATGAAGATGACAACAAGCACTGCCATAAATGAAATCTAATGAAACCCCTTGAGAAAGCAGCTCGAAGATCTGGAGTTTGCTGTCGACATTGCCCTCCTGTCTCACACACGAAATTAGATGCAGGATAAATTAACAGCACAAGATGGGAGGTCACAATAACAATAGATCAGGAGTCACCAAACTACGGCCCGCGATGTCATTTCATCCGGCCCGCCGATGGTACTCGAACTTGCTTGATATGACGTATGTAACACGAGAGGTTGTGATACAATTTAAATGTAAATATTATGTTTAGAATAATGGGAGATCTTCACACATGCGGAGACCTCCTGGCGGCTATGTGTCTTAAGTTTACTATTTTCAATTATAAATTATCGTATCTAGATTTTATTGTTTATTGTAAAGTTTGCTTATTTCGCATAATCCCAAGTCCTTCCCTGGTTCGTGGTAGCGCCACCTATGCTCTGACGTTACCATGGTTTCCATGGCAACACACACACACACACACACACTCGTGATTGTAACTGACTCAGAAAGCATGCTGAGTAAGGTGAGGACAGGCAAGCTTCGTGCAGAGTGGCTTGCTTCGCTTCGGAAGTCACGGGTGACAAGCATCATCTGGATCTTTTCTCCGGGGCATGCTGGTGTGCTGGGGAATGAACAACATCTGTCTCTTCCACAGACGCGTCCGGCTGTCAATAGAGGTCCGATGCTCCAGAAATATTTACTTCTTTTTGCCAGTCATCCATTTTATAGGTATGTAACAAGGATTTCTTCGTTTGATAGTGATAGGTAAGTGAACTACAAGTGCGAATAGAGGCAATACAGTAGCAAACATAGCATAAAAATGCCATAGAAGTCTCGTGTTATTACGAAAATACTAATCCCAGCTCAGAAGAATTCCCCGGTCAATGTGTTAATCAAGCTGGTTTTTAGGCCAGTGTTTTTCAACCTTTCTGCTGAAGCAGATCCTTACGCAAATGTTTACGTTTCTCAGGGAACTATGTGTGATAATCCATGTGTCTGTACTACTTTACGAACGAACGAACGAAAGTCTTTATTTTCAAAGGGTTAAGAATTGGGCATGCAGGCCCGTCTGACATTCTGCCCTTCTTCTCTATTTCCTCTCATACATTATGTCATTCAACATCACTTATGAAGCAAATTTTGACAGTAAAAGAACAATAGCATTAAAACGCATGAAAAATAATCAATAACAAATGAGCTCACTGAGGCAGTGTTTAACATGGGCATTATAAATACCTAAGGATGGTGTAACGTGCCATACATAAGGGAATTCTTTTGGCTAGTTGTCGTTTGAGATAAGTTACCATTATTGTCTTTTTGTGATTTTGTTTATGGGGGAATGTAGTCTGTACTGAGGTAGTATAATGATTGGTGGTGTCTTTGATTTCTTATGGAAGATTGTTCCACAACTGAGCGGCAGAGTATGCTAAGCTTGTTTTATATAAGTCTATCCTAGGTTTAGGGACATGAAGTATATTTAGTCGTTCGCTATGTCTAGCGTTATATTTAATCAATGGCCAAAGGTAGCTTGGAGCATTTTGAAATAGGATTTTGTGAATTAGTTTGGCCTTATTAAAAAGTAGGCGTTTGTGGAGTGGCAGTAACCGAAGACGTTTATGTAGGTTAGAATTTTGGGTATGCTTTTCACCATTAATTAAACGCACTGCCCTTTTCTATAGTGAATATAGGCGTTTTGTTATTGATGTGGAGCATCCATCCCAGACTTTGGAGCATTAATCAATATGTGTTTGTATATGGAAAGTATAGAATATCTTTCTTGTGTTTTCGTCAAGGAAATTTTTTATTTTTGCAAGTTGGAATACTTTTTTTTTTGGCTATTTGTTTAACTAGAGCATGAACATGTGAGTTAAAGGTTAGATTTTGATCTATGATCAGACCCAGTGCCTTGTGCTCGGTTACACTTTCTTTTCGTTTACATAATAAACCAGATGGGCCGAAATGTTACATTTAGGCGATTTCGGTCCTGTTTCGGCGGAACCCCTGGCTGTCACTCACGGAACCCCGGTTGAAAAACTCTGCTCTATTTAGGTCGGCTCCATTTATATATTTTGGAAACCTTATTATGTGATATATTCTATTACCAAAGATACCTATAAACTTTATACATACTTTTGGTGAGCCGTAGTTTCACAAGTGACCCCTTGTCCTCTGCTATTCCTGTGTTTTAATAGGAATGTAATTATGTTTCTAATTCAATGTCTTATTCATTTTCAGATCCCGTGTTATCAGTTATCAGTTATCAGTTGGGGTATCTTCGTTGCACTCCGGACATGTCCATAGGTGCTCGGATCCTCCCCCAGCATATGCATCAGCTTCCGGTGGCTAATAGTGCCAGTTCTGTGTTGGTTGACGAGGCGATTTGTTTTCCCGATGTACCTCTCGCGTCTGGCTGTGCCGATTCTTACTCCCAGGTCTTTCATCCTGGACAGCGATGTGGAATCACTGACGTCAAAATCCTCTGTTCTCGCCAAATCTTTAAGGACGTTAATAACATCGGCACGATCCATGGGCTGGCCATCTACAGGGGGTGCAGAGCCAGCCAGTTTGTCAGCTCGTTCATTTCCCTCGACTCCCGCATGTCCCGGGACGAAGATGAAGGTGACTTTACGGACAACAGACTTCCGCAGCGATTCAGTCCACTGTCTACGTACAGATCCAGCTTCGACCTTCTGAATCATGCTCATTGAATCACTTAGTACACACACGTTGGTATAATGCTGTGATTCCAGCCATATGAAAGCCTGTGTAACTGCCATCACCTCCATCGTCATGCTGCTCGTGGTCATAGAGTGGGCAGCCACTGGATTCTTGAACGGTTCGGCCCGCTGAACGGGCTGTAAATGCCCACGCACTTCTCTGCTGCTTTACAACAGATCCATCTGTATAGATGAGCACTTCGGGGCTATCTGAGTGTTCATAGATGAGCGCGTTAACCTCTGCATTGACAGCGGCAGGGTTCTGCTCTCTGCACCGTCTGTCGAGTGTGATAATGCAGGAGAAAGTGCACTTAAAAGCTGGAGGCACCGGCACCCATTCCTTGCCGGGGTTGATACTGGTAAGACTGCAGACCTGTCTGACGACATCTTCCGCCCGACCCATCCATGATTTGCCCCTCTTTAGCCTGTCACCCTTTTCTCTGAATATAGCGTCATGCAGAGGGTGCTGCTCATCTGCACTTATTTTTAAGTATGCACGAGCTCTCCAGATCTTGATCCTGTGTTCCATTGTCGGGAAGTCAAGGAGGTATCTCATTGCTACACAGCTGGTGTCTCTCGTGCAGCCCAAAATGATGCGCATGGCTTCGTTTTGTACCTTTTCGAGTCTTCCAATCTGTGTAGGGCTGACAGTGAGGATGGCCAGGGCATACTCGATGCGTGAAAGTACAAGTCCTTGGAACAGAAGTATTAGCAGTCTTTGCTCGATATTGGCAGTCGCCATGACTCTCATTGCTGACAAACCTTTTCGAGCCTTCGTTATGACATAATCGACATGATCTCTGAAGGACAGGCTACGATCAAGCCTCACGCCAAGATATGTCATTGACTGGGTTCTACTCAAACTGCTCCCATTAATTCTTACTGCCGGCAGGTCTGTTTTCACAATATGGTTGTTTAGTGAGAACCATGTAACCGTTGCCTTTGCAGGGTTGACAAGGGCATCGGCATCAGCACACCATGAGGAAATTCGATCTAGTTCGCCCTGCATATCATTGGCAACCGCCTGTCTATCTCGACCCGTGTCGATACACGAGGATGTCGTCAAAGAATGACAGAGTCCTACCCCTCCCGTCCAACTGTTGTTCAGTGATCGGCACCGTATACACGTTGAATAGTACTGGTGACAGTGGTGAACCCTGCGGCAATCCTGGACATATCGTTATCGGCTCAGAAGACCAACTCCCGCATCTTAGCACTACCTTCCTTTGGAGCAGAACTGCAGCTATCCATCGTACAAGGTGAGGGTGCACTTTCAGTCTGAGGAGGGTTTGCATCAAGTGCTCGAAAGATACTCTGTTATATGCGTCCTCTAAGTCTATGACGGCCGCACATGTCTCTTCTCTGACCTGAAATCCTTCGTAAACATCTTGAGCAAACACCGCCGCATTCAGCTATGACTCTTTGTTACGTCTGTATCCTCCAAGTGTGAGCGGGAAGCAGCCGAGTTGTTCCAAGTCACAAGCAAGTCTGTGTGCTACAATTTTCTCCAGTAGCTTGCCAACAGTATTCTGCATCGTAATGATTCTGTAGCCGCTTATCTTGGAGTGGTCTTTGTTCGGTTTTGGCAGCGGCAGCAAGTAGCTGTGTAGCCATTCTTCTTTGACCTGACCCCTCTGGATACTGGTGTTGAATTCTCTGGCCAGTTCTTCCATGTCATCATCTGATATCACCAGTAGGTCACCATATCGGATGCCGTCTGGGCCTGGGGCGGTGTTAGGTGATTTCTTGAGCATCGCACGCAATATCTCAGCTGTGATTGTCCATTCTTTGTCTGTCCCGACCCCCTCGCACAACTGAGAGAGTGTCGTTGTGGTCCTCTGTCTGGCGGGCTCGTCTTTCTGGTCAGTCTGTTCTATGTAGCGTGCAAGAAGGGCCTTACCTTTATCCGCATCCGACTTTTTCCATGCGAGGTCTGTGCCTTGAAAGTCTGGAATACCCCTCCGTTGTGCAGCACCGTTCATGCTCTTGTGGAGGCGCCAGAATGTCGTAAGAGATCGCTCGGAGCACACCTTCCTGCAGAACTCGTCCCATTTCTCGGCCTTGGCCTGTTTGGCGCAGGATTTGAAAAAGTCGTCGTCCTATCGACCTCAGTCTTCAGGTTCGCCAATTCAACCTGTGGCATGTTAGCCTTTCTGGCCTTTTGCCAGTCTTTGACAGCCTGCCTCTTTCCCAGCCATGTCTTCTCGACCTCTCCATTCCACCATGGTGGCTGCAACCATCTTTCTTGTCTCCTGCGGGAGGAAGTTAGTTTTCTTCTTCTGATCTTGCTTATGGCGTCTTGACCAGTGTTGTCGTACGGGAAGGCATTTGTCTTGTTTCTTTGACTCATGGCCCCGTCTTTCTTGATCAGGATGACACAAGGGTAGTGGTCACTATCGTGGTATCCCAGTGTGCCCCACCGGCACCTTGGTGCGATGGTGGGCGACACCAGAGCCAAGTCAATGACGCAGTCAGAGTCACCTGGTCGAGTGGCTATTCTAGTGACCTTCCCATCATTCAGACAGATTAGGGCAGCAGATGCCAGAGCGTCCTCCAGATCTACTCCCTGTCTATTGGTGATGCAATTCCCCCATTGATTGCCTCTGGCATTGAAGTACCCACAGTAGATGATATGCCTTTCATCCATATCGAACAAACTCTGCCATTGTCGCACGTCGACCTTCCCATTTCGCGCATACATGTTCACGATTACAAGCTGCACTGGTGTCATTATTCTTAGTGCCTGCACTTGCAGGGCATCACTGTTCCAGGAAGACATATCGATCTCAGACACTAGTATGTTGTCGCGGACCAGAATGGCCTGTCCGAGGTGCCGCCCGTTAAAGAATCTCTGAAATCCCGCGACATTGACTGTTCCGTCGCCGAGATGTGTTTCTTGTAAGACTACAATATCGTTTCCGTACAGTAGTTCTTCAAGAATGGGTCGGCGTTGACTAAATGATGCACAGTTCCAGTACAGTACTCGAACGTGTCCGATGCCCAATCTGTCACATTTTAAACGCCTTCTGCGTGTGCCCGCCCTCTTACCACGCCATGTTCTTGTCGGTCGTCTGGTCGTCATGTTAGGCTTAACTATCGCAACCGGGCGCCGATGATACGCCGAAGGGAGTCCGGGCGCGCGTGCACGAACTCCGTTGCACGGTCCGAACTCTATTTCACCACGAAAAACACACTTAATCCATACACATTTCGGAAAAAACACGTTCCATTTTACGGGACGAAAAAATGTCCCACCATCTTGCTCAAGGGAACTCACTAGATCCCGTGTACTTCACCCTTCATTATGGCTACTAGAAAAGACAAGTGGACGCCGAATGCTGCATTTTCAATTAAGAATGGGGAGTAAAGTACTTCTTTGTAGAAACAAAGGACCAGAAAACCAACTGCGTGATATGCAGCGAAAGTGTTGCAGTTTTGAAAGAGTACAATCTTCGGCGTCACTACGAAACACAACATCTATCAATATATTCACAGGTTTCTGGAAAGCTACGTTCTGAGAAATATGAGTCCATGAAACGTGGTTTAGAAACGCAAAGAGATCTCTTCACGAGAAAGTTTGCAGAAAATGAATCTGTCACTCGTACAAGTTACAAAATAGTGCATAAGATGGCAGAACGAGGAACCCGTTTACTGATGACAACTTCATCAAAGAGTACATAATGAAAGCAGCAAATGACTTGTGTCCTGAGAAAGCCGATTTGTTTGGAGCTATCAGCCTTTCGACAAGTTCAGTTGTGCGAAGAACAGTAGATTTGCAACTTCCGGGCGCTTTTTGCATACACTGCATCATACATCAACAAGCAATCTGTGGGAAAGACTTAGATATATCTTGTGTACTGAAATCAGTCGTTTCTGCTGTGAACTTCATTCGGTGACATGCACCCAATCACCACCAGTTCCAGGATTTTCTTGACGAAATTGATTCTGAATTCTGTGACTTGCCTTATCACACATCAGTGAGGTGGCTCAGCTGCGGTAAAGTCCTGTTTCATTTTTACAAGCTCCGAAACGAATTAGATGTTTTCCTCACTGAAAAAGATAGAGCTGATCCCCAGCTGTCAGATACTACCTGGCTGTCACAAAGTTGTAATGTTTGGTCGACATCACATCTCACATGAAAAAACTGAATTTGAAACTTCAGCGAAAGACAAACCTCGTCTGTGGTCTCTACAGAATCATCACAGGATTTCTGAGAAATCTGTCATTGTTTGAAGGCACAACTGGAAGGAAAAAAACTGTTCTAATTTTCACAGTTTCAAAGAGTTTTGCGTTACAATCGCCGAAGATATCAACCTCGATTTTCTGAAGGAAAAAAAAAAAAAAAGAAACAAACTTTATTCATGACTAGAAAAGACATGTTTGGAGAGATTTTCAGATCTTGACAGAACTGAGAGTGACTTTCTTCTGTTCTAGAATCCACTCAATAGTAACCTTGATGATGTGCCAGTTGAACTACAGCTGGAGCACATTGATTTGCAAGCAAATGACTTGTTGAAAGAGAAGCACAGAGAAGGAACACTTGTTGAATTTTACCGCTGCTTATCTGATGTTGAGTTTCCGAAACTGAAGAAATTTGCCGCTGGTATGGCATCAGTGTTTGGAACAACTTATGCCTGTGAGCAAACATTTTCAAAAATGAAATATGTGAAGTCAACACATCGAACGAGATTGACTGATGAACATTTGAAAGCAATTCTCTTGATTGGATGCAGCAATTCCAAAACAAACATTGATGATATCTTGAGAGCCAAATATCAGTTTCACAAATCTCACTAACCACCGTTTGCTGCTTAGTTTGTGAGATTCGGATATGTGCGCACAAGGTCTGATGTAACTACCTTTTCCCTCACGTCGCCTTATATATATTATAAATAAATATGTTGGTTAGTTAGTTAGTTAGTTAGTCGACAGATCATCCTCTAGTTAGTTAGTTAGTCGACAGATCATCCTCATTGCACATCGAACCATTCAGTCCTAAGTGCTCGGATCCCCTCCTCAGCAAATCCCGTAGCGTGTAGCAACTGACGACACCAGTTCTGTGTTGGTTTATCAGTCTTCTTTGGCTTCCTGCGTAGTGTTCTTGTTTGGCCACCCCTTTTTTAATTTGCTGTTCTCGCAGTCTCGCCATGGTTGTAGATTCACAGTCATCACTTGGTTCTCGCAAAAGTCTTACTTCTCGTAGAGCATTCAAAATGTCAGTCTGGTCCATGGCGCGTCCGCCCTCCACAGTAGCGTTACCTGCGAGCTTGTCAGTCCGCTCATTCCCCTGTACTCCCGCATGCCCTGGCACGAAGATGAAACTAATCTTTGCCAGCCGAGACCGCTCCAGAGACAGCAACCATTCTCTTCGGATCTCCCCCATCTCTATCCTCTGGAGAATGTTCATTGAGTCGCTAAGGAAACATGCCCTAGTGAATAACTGTGTCTCGAGCCATGTTATTGCTTTACTTACTGCCATGACTTCCATAGTCAGGCTACTTGTGGTTTCAGTGAAAGCACCAGAGTCCTCCTTCACAATTCTCCCTCCGGCCTGAGAAGTAAAGGCCCATGAGCTTCTCACATGTCGGACGACCTACCCATCTGTGTAAATTACAGCATCACCGTCTAGCGAATTCTCGAAAATCAACGCTTGTACTTCCGCCTCCACAGCTGCCGGGTTTTCTTGTCTGCATTTTCTGTCTAGTTGGATGCAAACTGAAAAGGATGTGCAGAAATCTGTTGGCACTTGTACCCACTCCTCGTCAGGTTCTAAGTCTTGAAGTGAACACACCTGTTGAAGAATGTCTTCGGCTTGCCCCATCTACGACCGTCCTCTTTTTTAACCTGCTGCCTTTCACCTTCATAATTTCACTATGCAGTGGATGTTGTGTGTTTGCGTTAACTCTGAGGTAGGTGCGTGCCCTGCAACCTTGTATTCTCTCTTCAATGGTTGGAAAATCAAGAAGGTAGCGCATCGCCATGCATGCTGTATCTCTTGTATATCCAAGAATAATGCGCATAGCTTCATTCTGTATCCTTTCCATCCTTTCTATCTGCTTACGGCTGAGAGTCTGGATTGCCATCGCATACTCCAAAACAGACATGACCAGCCCTTCGTATAGAAGACATAGATGGCGCTGCTCACAGTTTGCTGCCGCCATCACCCGCATCGCAGCCAACCCCCGCTTGGCCTTTGTTATAAGGCTTCGATCAAACCGTATCCCCAGGTAATTCATTGCCTGCGTTCTTTCCACCGTCTCTGAACACAGATTTACAGTTGGTGTTGGAGTGTTGACATTATGATTATTCAACGAGAAACAAGTCACTGTTGCATATATTGGGTTGGTCATTGCCCCAGCCTCAACACACCAAATACTTATGCGATTGAGTTCGGTTTGTAGTTCCACAGCAACCTGATCTCTATCCTTACCATGGCGATACACTAAAACATCATCGGCATATGACAATGTCCTGCCAGGTCCAGTGATCTGTTCACTGGTGATTCTCACAGTGTAGGCGTTGAACAGTACCGGAGATAATGGTGATCCCTGTGGTAGGCTAGGATATATTATTGTTGGTTCCGACATCCAACTGCCATATCTAAAAACTGCTTTCCTTTGGAAGAGGGCTGCAGCGATCCAACTAAGGAGGAATGGACTTATTTTGAGTTCAAGAAGCTGAAGCATTAAAAAATCCAATGGTACTCTGTTGTACGCGTCCTCAAGATCAATCTCCACAGCAAAGGTTTCAATGCCTGAGTGGAAACCTTCATAGACATCATGGGCAAAAACAGCTGCATTGGTCCAGGTTTCTCTTTTTGGACGGTACCCACCCAGGGTAGGTTGGAAAACACCTTGCCTCTCTAGCTGGCTTGATATTTTCCTGGCAATTAACTTCTCCAGCAGCTTGCCTATTGTATTCTGCATGGTTATAACTCGATATCCCTGATTTTTTTTTGGTGGTCTTTGCCAGGCTTCGGCAAGGGAATCAGATAGCTGTGAACCACTATTCCTTAATGCTAGCACTCTCTATACTGTTGTTGTACATGTCTGCTAGTTCCTCTAGGTCTTTGTCGGTACACCTATTGGTGTCGTTGTATCTTATGCCATTTGGCCCTGGAGCGCTGTTGTTTGAATATGTTGGTTGTCTTTGTTTACTGTGCATTGCATGTTTTTCGTCATTTTTACCAGAGCTTTTGTTCTGGCTTGCAAGTATTGTTAAAGTTAGTTGCATATCCTTGGGACGAAAGGGCAATTTATTTGTGCCTCGTCGGGCGAGATTACACTTTTTTCGGCGTCACCAGGGACTTTCCCGGTTATAATTAGATCGGGGATAGCCCAGTAGGATTTTTCCATCCTGAAGGGTAGAGAAACACCTGGATTCGGATGTCCAGGGTGGCTTAGCACAGCACTAACTTCACGTACTGCTAGAACCTAGAATTCCACTGTGGAAAATAGAGTTTCTCGGGGAGTTGAAACACTTCGTGAAGCACTCTTTTCTCGGGCGCATTAGTACGCACGAAGGAGAAAGGCTGTTGTCACAGCTCATTCACTTTCTATCTTTCGTGTGAGAAGGTACTGCTTTTGTGTGGCAGTTGAACCATGCCTTCACACTCAACCAAGTTGCAGCTGACTGTCGATATCTCACGGTCTGCCGGGTTAGACAGTAATTGAAGCTGACTGGAGACAGTCCACCGATTCAGGTACTAACTTTATTAATTAATTTAACGTTGTAAATTGAACATAGATTGCGATCGTTCAGAGCTAATTAAATATGCGCGCGGCTTGCATCGTTAATGAAGTGACCGATCGATAAGCAAGTTGAAAACGAGGGCAGCGCACAGCTGTGTAATTGTGTTTACAAGCCGTAGTAAAACGCTGATGTTTTGTCAACTGCTTAGAACTATAAGTCCATTAAATTGGCAAATGGTGTTCCAATGTTATTGATTGATTATAGTTAGTAGTTGCATATACTATGTTTGCTGGACTGTAGTAGGGAACAGTAAACTGTTGTATAGAATGAACCTAAATTATGTCAGTCAGTAATTACAGTTAGCAGAGCGCTGAAATTAGACAGGTAAGTTGGCAGATGAATGAGTGAGTTAGTGAATCACTGACGTGATAGGGAAATAGAGCACTTAGTGATTAACTCTAAGAAGTGATGTAGCTATTTTGGGTGTGAACTACATAGTGAATTCATTCGAGGAACTGGAAATTCATACGAAGGTAAGTTCTTCAGTGGTGCTAGAGATATATACGATGTTGTTATCACGTATATACTAGGTCATGTTGTGTAATACTTCTATGAAGGATGGACCGAACACCGAAGTGGTTCGACGCGAAATAACACGGCATTACCGTCGCGATGTATACATGCGTTCTTCATGCTATTCTTTTCCTGTCATGTTCCTATTCATACTTGCGTGGGTACGTCAGTGCTGATGTGAGGAAAGTATGGAGGAACAAATGGTGGACGAATGAAACTGGGGACGAATGGGATATGGGGACTGCGTGTGAGTTATTCTTGTGTGAGACTGGTATAACCAGACCAGCCATGAAGTTCGGCCAAGGCCAAGGCTAATCCTCTTGGAAAGGCAGAACTGGAGAGAACCTTGAACATGCGGGGAGCATGTTTTCGAAAAAAAAAGACTTCTTGACTCTAGGGAAGAGTCTACCAAGAAGACTTTCGCTATAGAGTGGGCAGGAGGTCCCACTAGCGAAATGGATTGTGTATATGTGTTATCTGGTCATGTATTGTTACTATATCCCAAGTGATAGTGCATTGATCGTTGTTTGTTTATGATTTTATGTATGATGTAAAGGGGGGGGGGGGGAGGGTCCAGGGACACCTTACCTTGATATTTAGTTCTAGTTCACTCTTGAACAACTACAGATTGACGTTAGCGACAACCTTTATGGGAATAGGGATAGGTGAAACGTTAGATCAGACTCGCCATTCTTGATTCTCAATCTGATTGACGGGCTGTTATCTGAAGGGCCAGCTGACATTGGACGGAGGTGTATGCATTAATACTATCAACTTAGAGATGTTGCTCTACTCAGTTGAATAACTAGGTAGCTAGACTGAAAGTTGAGTAGTCCTGGATTTGATGCACATGAGCCAATGTTTGGGCCGAATACTTTCACCGATCGCTCTTACTTTCAGGTGTTGCCTGTTAGAACCAGCCTATGACTAAGTTGTTTGCCGGAAACTACTGCGTGATCCATGGCGAAGGGTCACTATACCTACCTACCACGCCTGACTGTGCTACAATATGCAAGAGGGAGAATCACCAAGAATGACTAAACTCACCACGTGATTCTAGAGCCCTGCAGCAGCACGAGTGGAACTAGATGGTTTGTTTTCTAATATCGAACTAAGGTTAAGACTATGTTTCAGCAAAGTGTTCGGCTACCCGAGCAATCTTGCCGGGGTATACAGAAGATTGATGTACTACGGAAATTAAGATGGCAGGCTCACTCCAGAGAGACTTACCAAGGTGGGGTAGGGGCCGGGGCCCCCCCCCGCCCCTGGGAAGGGTCCCTCAAAGAGTTTTGCGTTACAATCGCCGAAGATATCAACCTCGATTTTCTGAAGAAAACAAAAAAAAAGAAACAAACTTTATTCATGACTAGAAAAGACATGTTTGGAGAGATTTTCAGATCTTGACAGAACTGAGAGTGACTTTCTTCTGTTCTTCTTCTTCTTCTTCTTCGTTCATCCGGAGTTTTTTTTCGGATGTGATTGCGTTGTGCCTGTTTACAGCAGAGCTGCGTTCTGCGCCGTTAGGCCGACACATCCGACTTCTGCGGGCATTTGTTGACCGGGTTAACCTTCCCGGGTTCTTCTGTTCTAGAATCCACTCAATAGTAACCTTGATGATGTGCCAGTTGAACTACAGCTGGAGCACATTGATTTGCAAGCAAATGACTTGTTGAAAGAGAAGCACAGAGAAGAAACACTTGTTGAATTTTACCGCTGCTTATCTGATGTTGAGTTTCCGAAACTGAAGAAATTTGCCGCTGGTATGGCACCAGTGTTTGGAACAACTTATGTCTGTGAGCAAACATTTTCAAAAATGAAGTATATGAAGTCAACACATATAACGAGATTGACCGATGAACATTTGAAAGCAATTCTATTGATTGGATGCAGCAATTCCAAAACAGACATTGATGATATCTTGAAAGCCAAATATCAGTTTCACAAATCTCACTAACCACCTTTTGCTGCTTAGTTTGTGAGATTCGGATATGTGCACACAAGGTCTGATGTAACTACCTTTTCCCTCACGTCGCCTTATATATATTATAAATAAATATGTTGGTTAGTTAGTTAGTTAGTTAGTCGACAGATAATCCTCTAGTTAGTTAGTTAGTTGACAGATCATCCTCATTGCACATCGAACCATTCAGTCCTTAAGTGCTCGGATCCCCTCCTCAGCAAATCCCGTAGCGTGTAGCAACTGACGACACCAGTTCTGTGTTGGTTTATCAGTCTTCTTTGGCTTCCTGCGTAGTGTTCTTGTTTGGCCACCCCTTTTTTAATTTGCTGTTCTCGCAGTTATCATTCACTGCGGAACTATTTGGGACCGTCAATCGGAACAGTGCCGTCTGATTCATTATCGACGTTGATTCGTTGCGGCTCCAGTTTCGCTGTCATTTTGCTGTTTGGAATTGAGCCGAACTGTATTTATACCAGCTGTTGATTTCGTACAGTTATAGATCATGTATACTAGTAAAGAGGAGTCAACAGTAATATGGCAATATGCGTCTTGATAGACTTTAAGAAGAAGACAACTTAAGATAGGAAAGAAATGTTGGTAGAATTCTATCGTTAAACCGCCCTGTCCTGGTGCCTTGTCTTTGTTCATTTTGCTGAGTGCATGTATTATGTCAGCCAGTTTTAGTTTTGTGTCTAGTTTCTCTCTGTCTTCGTCTGACAACTTTTTACTGTAGTGTAGAAAGTTGTTTTGTATCTGTGTGTCTACTTTCTCTGCTGTAAATAAATGTGTGTAGTATTAATTGAATGCTGGATTTGTTTGCGTGTTGCCTAGCATGTCTATAATTTTGCCTATTTGTCTGCAATGCTGTATGTTTTGTTCAATTGTCATATATTGTTTGCTGGGGGTCTCATGTGTGATTGTGTTGAGCTATGTTCTAAGGAGAGAACCTAGATTTATGTGTTGTTGGTGTTGCTCTAATTGTTCCTCTAGTGTGTGTACGTTTGGTGCATTGTTGTCTACCTGTTTTGTCAGTTTTAGGGCTGTTTGTATAAGTTGTTCCTGTCTTAATCTGCCTTTGTGTATGATGGATGCTAGTTGCTGCGTTCTGCTTTGTATTGCATTTTTGAGTCCCAGTATTGTATGTTATTAGTCGGTATGTGGTCGGTGTATGTGTGTAAAAGTTGTGTCATGTATTTTACGTATTTTGTATGCTTAAGAAGTCTCATCTCATCTCATCATGTTTCTCTTGTACCATGCGGTGTCGAGGCGAAGTATAAACATCGTGAGAGTGCCCGATTATGGGCTTAATATATCGATATTCCCATGGACTATCTCATCTCGGTAACACGGCTTACCTGAGTAGAATAGAATCCATTATGAATTTCCCCAAAATTCTTTCAACACGGTATACTTTAAAATCCTTCATTAGACCGAGTTTTTTTCTGTATTTTCTTTAAAGTTGGTGTCTGCTGTAGTGAATTCTATTGGTCTACATGTTATACGTCACATTTTAAAACATCACTGCACATTGTTAGTTAGTTAGTTAGTTTAGTTAGTTAGTTAGTTAGTTAGTTAGTTAGTTTAGTTTAGTTAGTTAGTTAGTTAGTTAGTTAGTTTAGCTTAGTTAGTTAGTTAGTTAGTTAGTTAGTTAGTTAGTTAGTTAGTTAGTTAGTTAGTTAGTTTGTTATTTAGTTACGGTTCAGTGAGCACATAGAAAGAAGTGGGCGGGGTAGGGGGGGGGGGTCTTGGTCAATTTTACACGCCTCCTACCCCGCGCCCTTCTTTCTATGTGCTCACTGAACCGTAACATCCAGCACCGTATACAACTACACCCGAGATTTTCGTAGTCATTTCAGATCCGTACGTGAGGTGAGTATGCAGTGTTTTTCTCTAACAGTTTTTCTATTAAACATTTTCTTCAACTAACATTCTTTTCAATTAACATTTTTCTCAATTCTCATTTTCTCTTCATTGCTTCTATTTTTCCATGCATTTGTTCCTCTCGTCCTGTCATCACCTTCTAATGTAGTCACAGGAGTTCTCCTTGACTGTATGTTGTGTTTGTGAATGTGTTTGTTTGCTGATGAAGGCTAACCGCCGCAACGTTCTCTCTGTATGTGTCGTAACTCTGTTATGTAAAGCTGCACCATTTTGTGTCATTTTATATTGTTTACACTTTCACAGCTTTACCGCAGTTCCACCTAATTTTATTCAGCCTTCAAATGAATGAATGATAACCAGCACGGGGCTAAACTGATTGAATACAATGATTGCTCCCTCCCGTGTACGAGGTGACGTTCAACACAAAACATGGCGTCACTGAAGCTGATGAGAACAGTCGTTGCCCGACAAGTTGGTAAGATTTGTTCAAAGTGAGTTGCGTTTGTTCCAAGCTGTCTTAACACCATCTCAGAATGCGTTTACGTCGCTGCCTACCTCCTAGCCTCCCTTTACTTAAAAGCTTTACCAGCTTTGTAGCTGATTTGGAGAATATTCTCGGCAATGTGCAACAAATCGAAACATAATTAAGATTCCGACAAGACGAGACAAAATCAGCCAAAAAAAAAAAAAAGTTAATTCAAGAAAAGAAAAAAAAAACATTGCAGAGCTCATCGAATTAGGTTCCGTACTTCAATTTTAATTCACCGCAACAGACGTCACGAGGCCATATTTAGCTTTAGCAGCTATATTATTAGCAATTTTGGTCAATATTTAAAAATTGGGTTTTTACTTATGAAATCATACCAGTTAGATAGAGCTTGACAAGACGAATCCAACGGTATCTCAACGAAGACTGTACGTTGATTCTAAGCGGTGTTATGAATTATATGGTGACGTAATTTAATACCAGGAAGTCCAATGAAGAATTAACTGATAAGTCAGGATTTATCGCGGCCCTAAGATAGGAAACTTGAGAAATTCTGCCTTCTATTAACGTGGCTTGTTTATTTTTAAACGGACAACATTGTGCCATATATCATTGCGTCCGGGGCGGCAAGGCCTACCTTGACGTATTATTCATTTTTTTTATAGGATGTGCCCTGACCTAATTAACAATTTAAAATGGCCGCCAACTGTTTATTATTTGCCTTCTATAAACGTGGCTTGTTTATTTTTAAACGGACAACATTGTGCCATATATCATTGCGTCCGGGGCGGCAAGGCCTAACTTGACGTATTATTCATTTTTTTTATAGGATGTGCCCTGACCTAATTAACAATTTAAAATGGCTGCCAACTGTTTATTATTTGCCTTCTATTAACGTGGCTTGTTTATTTTTAAACGGACAACATTGTGCCATATATCATTGCGTCCGGGGCGGCAAGGCCTAACTTGACGTATTATTCATTTTTTTTATAGGATGTGCCCTGACCTAATTAACAATTTAAAATGGCTGCCAACTGTTTATTATTTGCCTTCTATTAACGTGGCTTGATTATTTTTAAACGGACAACGTTGTGCCATATATCATTGCGTCCGGGGCTGCGAGGCCTACCTTGACGTATGTTTTATTTTTCGATAGGATTTGCCGTGACCTAATTAATAATTTAAAATGGCCGCCCTTGTTATTTGTAAACGGACAATGTTGCGCCATATATCATTGCGTCCGGGGCTGCGAGGCCTACCTTGACGTATTTTTCTTTTTTTCGATAGGATTTGCCGTGACCTAATTAATAATTTAAAATGGCCGCCCTTGTTATTTGTAAACGGACAATGTTGTGCCATATATCATTGCGTCCGGGGCTGCGAGGCCTACCTTGACGTATTTTTCTTTTTTTCGATAGGATTTGCCGTGACCTAATTAATAATTTAAAATGGCCGCCCTTATTTGTAAACGGACAACGTTGTGCCATATATCATTGCGTCCGGGGCGGCGAGGCCTAACTTGACGTATTATTTATTTTTTTTTTAGGATGTGCCCTGACCTAATTAACAGTGTAGTCACTGGAGGGTCTTCTCCGTGATTATTTATTGTATTTTGTGTAGGCATTTGTTTTTTGTTATTCTTTTATTTAAGCTTCATTACTCTGTGTAATTTTATATTTTTTATATTTTCAGATTTCTGCAGTATGTACCTGACGAGATGCAGCGAAATATGCCAGGCAATAAATCGTGCAATCTATTGTTTGTGTCTTCGTTATTCAAATATATAGAAACTCACCACAGGAAGGTGTGCATCTGAATTGTTTTATCAAATTGACACAGGCTGTGGCAAAGGTGTGACAGGCAGAATCTTGAATGTCACAGGAAATGGTTCAAGAAAGAGTGTTTACAAAATACCAGCCAGGGTACACAACCTGTATTTTGGTAATAAGTTAGGTAATATGGATGTAAATTCTCGTGTGGTCTTGAAGATGTATTTTTTATTACCATTTGATTTTGAGATTTGACTTGTTGAGTTTTCTTAATAGATAAATAATTTATTGTTAGTCCATAAAAGTGACTAACAGTGGATAGGATATATGTAAAAATGATTTCTTTTGTTTCATCATGTATGTCATATTATTTTGAATAATGTCTTTCTTTAAATTGGTTGATTACCTTTATTTGATATGAGGGGAAAGAAAATTTGTCTTCAAAACGTTGGGGGGTATGATATCCTGTTTTGACTTCGTTTTGGTTGGCTCATGAATTATGATTTTAGTTGAATTGTCTTGTGTATTGAATAGTATTTACCCTTGTTTACAAATAAGTTGAAAATTGTTAAAAAAATTTTTGTTCACAGTTATTGTTTTGTTTAGAATAAAGAGTAATAAGACGGGGCTTTATTTAAAACCCTTCGTTCAGAAAATAGTTAACAAGTGACTGAGGACTAGAAGAGAGACACATTCTCCTTATGAGTAATAAGTTGTAGTAAACATGAGTACCAAAAACTTTGGCCTTGTGCTGGTAAAAAGGCTGCTGCGCCAATCAGCGTTAATGTTTTAGGATAGGGAGGTTAATTACATAGTGGCTATGTTACATAGTGCAATGAGGATGATCTGTCGACTAACTAACTGTAGCTATTTTGGTCAATATTTAAAAATTGGGTTTAAAAATTGTGGTGATATTGACAGATGCAAAATCCGTAATAGAGGCGCTTCTGTCTGGGAAATTGCCAGTTCTGAGGACACTACTTTCTGAACTTAGCAGTCAGCGTAAGATCACCATACAGTGGATACCATCCCACTGTGGAGTACCCGGGAACGACAGAGCTGATCGATTGGCTAAGGAAGGAGCACAAGAAGAACAACCAGATGTGCCTATTACATACCACCAAAAGAAAAGAATGATCAAATCAGTCAGAAGGCCACCAAACCTTACTCAAGACGACTACCACGTTATGGACAGACCAGAACAGGTCATTCTTCTGCGCCTCAGAACAGGACACAATAGGTTACGCAACCACATGTATGCAAAATTCAAGATTGGTGACTCAGTCATGTGCACATGTGGTTTGGCGTCGCAGACAGCAGAGCACATACTCCAGGATTGCCCAAACTACAACATATCCAGGCGAACCTTCTGGCCTAGAGAGACAACAGTGGAAGATAAACTCTATGGACCGCTGAATGAACTAAAAAAGACTGTTAGATTCATACAAGAGACAACATTGCAGTTATAAACATAATTTAGGCGAACGAAAGAAGAAGAAGAAGAAGAAGAAAGAGTGTCACAAGTGATGGCCATTCTTTGGTTAATTGCTTTTTTATGTTTCACAACTAATTATTTTAATATATTAAATTATTAGTAAGAGTACTTTCCTGTATTAGCATGCCTGGTTCGTTGGCATGAACGAGACTCATCACTTCTCTCAGGTGTATAACGCAGGTGTATAATATAATTTAGTATTAGGATCCAGAACACCAAAGACTGAGATTTGTGGAAAGCCATGAACGCCTACGCCAGCCGACACTTGATGATGATTATTATTAGTATTTGCATATACAGAAAATATTTTAAAATGGGGTTTCTACTTATGATTTGGTAACAGGAAAGTAAAGGTAATATTCCTCTTTCGATAGAGTGTCGAGAGGAATGAGAGGATCAAATTCATTGCACCAGGTTTGCTCAGTTTCTTTCCACACAGCGGCCTGGCGAAAGCATCGTACAAAGCACAAGAGTCTCAGAGTCTCTGACAAAGATGCACTTGACTTATAAGACTTTTTCTTATGATGTGCTGTGACCTAATTGCTAGTTAAAAATAGCTGCATATTTATTATATTAATTAAATGTCATGTGAAATGTTCGTCATTAGTGAAAGAACAATTCATGAAAATGTATCATATTGTCTTAATGTACTAACTGCATTGCGACAGCTTTCTTTTGTTGATTAAATATTATAAACATTAATGTAAGTAACTAAGTTTGTGACTGTTGCACAAATTAAGCAGCAGTTAATTAATTATTAAGATATTAAATAATAAAAAAATTAAAATATTAAATAATTAACTGTTCACTAAAATTGATTTCTATTTCTACTTCTGCTCTACAATTACAGCACACTGTTCTGTATCTAATTGTCAGCAACTAATAATTAAATACTAACTTATTTAAAACATATAACTTATTTTACAGTACTGTATTTAAATTTAAAATAATTAAGTGCTGCAGCGGAGCTTAGAAAAAAAGTACTCCTTACTTAACATCTTAAACATCTTACAAGTTTACAGATGGGTCTGAAAACTGGCTTTCAAAATTATTTTCAGTCATGTAAAATGCTGAAATATCATCATGCACGTACACAGATAGATACATACATTACAGTATTAGTAGTATTACTGCTACACATGACACTTGTATTCTGTTTAATGTTAGTACTTAAATTACCAGTTCTAATTGTAAATAAATACAGGTCCGCTCTATAGTTTATTGTATCGGCGCCGCAATCGGAGTATCAGTATCATACTAATAGTATTACTAATTTACTATCAGTGTATGACGGCCGGCCGTGGCCATGTCTGACACTAAATATTTTGTCCTGAACGTCTGCAAACACCTGGAATGCTGAAACTCTTCATATTTATGTAAAACTGAACGGGGAATTCAAATATGGAAGTAAAAATGAAGGGAATGTTCAATTAACATGAGTTATAAAACAAATTACCTTACTAATCGTGAAAAGAACCAAATATAATCCAAATAAATCGTTTTTTTGATATAATAACTTGGCGGTTAGCTAACAGAACCACTTCTAAATATATGAGAATAAGTTCCCCTTTCATCGTACCATACCGATTTCCTTTTTTTTCGTTCTTTTAGCAGTCCATGTCAAACCGGAAGTGATCGTTCGAGGACGCAGGAAAAAGTTTGCAAAATTACACACAAAAAAGTGAAGAGCTAAAAAAAAGGGCGATAATTCTGAAATTGCTAATATTATGCTATATATAGCGTAGTTAGCAGCTATATATAGCACTGGCGGGGGATCACCGTTCAATTAAAGTTTTTTTCAGTGCGTGTCATGGCGCGAAAAAGGAGCCATGAACAGTAACACAGTGTGTGTAGTACATTTTTACGTTGGCTTTCTGCAGTCATGAATTTTACTAACCCTAATCCTAACAAGAGTATACAACCACTGAAATATTCAGGTCAACTCACACACATAACTAAACCATTTGCTGCACACCAACAACGTTATTCCGGTCAAGGTCGTGCACACCAAGATACAGCGCGAATAAGGGGACTCCAGGATATGACGTGTGCCCTGGAATTCCCTTTGTTTGTGGTGAATTAAAATTGAAGTACCTTAGGTTTCTCAACGCTGGCATCAGTCCCATCAGGTGGTGCAGTTGTTGCTACGCCAGCCGCTGCTGCCTCTGATACAATGAATGAGGTTCCTCAACGCTGGCATCAGTCCCATCAAGTGTTGCAGTTGTTGCTACACCAGCCGCTGCTGCCTCTGATACAACGAATGAGGTTCCTCAATGCTGGCATCAGTCCCATCAGGTGTTGCAGTTGTTGCTACGTCAGCCGCTGCTGCCTCTGATACAATGAATGAGGTTCCTCAACGCTGGCATAAGTCCCATCAGGTGTTGCAGTTGTTGCTACGTCAGCCGCTGCTGCCTCTGATACAACGAATGAGGTTCCTCAACGCTGGCATCAGTCCCATCAGGTGTTGCAGTTGTTGCTACGCCAGCCGCTGCTGCCTCTGATACAACGAATGAGGTTCCTCAACGCTGGCATCAGTCCCATCAGGTGTTGCAGTTGTTGCTACGTCAGCCGCTGCTGCCTCTGATACAACAAATGAGGTTCCTCAACGCTGGCATCAGTCCCATCAGGTGTTGCAGTTCCTGCCACGTCAGCCGCTGCTGCCTCTGATACAACGAATGAGGTTCCTCAACGCTGGCATCAGTCCCATCAAGTGTTGCAGTTGTTGCTACGCCAGCCGCTGCTGCCTCTGATACAACGAATGAGGTTCCTCAACGCTGGCATCAGTCCCATCAGGTGTTGCAGTTGTTGCTACGTCAGCCGCTGCTGCCTCTGATACAACGAATGAGGTTCCTCAACGCTGGCATCAGTCCCATCAGGTGTTGCAGTTGTTGCTACGTCAGCCGCTGCTGCCTCTGATACAACGAATGAGGTTCCTCAACGCTGGCATCAGTCCCATCATGTGTTGCAGTTGTTGCTACGTCAGCCGCTGCTGCCTCTGATACAACGAATGAGGTTCCTCAACGCTGGCATCAGTCCCATCAGGTGTTGCAGTTGTTGCTACGTCAGCCGCTGCTGCCTCTGATACAACGAATGAGGTTCCTCAACGCTGGCATCAGTCCCATCAAGTGTTGCAGTTGTTGCTACATCAGCCGCTGCTGCCTCTGATACAACGAATGAGGTTCCTCAACGCTGGCATCAGTCCCATCAAGTGTTGCAGTTGTTGCTACGCCAGCCGCTGCTGCCTCTGATACAACGAATGAGGTTCCTCAACGCTGGCATCAGTCCCATCAGGTGTTGCAGTTGTTGCTACACCAGCCGCTGCTGCCTCTGATACAACGAATGAGGTTCCTCAACGCTGGCATCAGTCCCATCAAGTGGTGCAGTTGCTGCTACGCCAGCCGCTGCTGCCTCTGATACAACGAATGAGGTTCCTCAAGGCTGGCATCAGTCCCATCAAGTGGTGCAGTTTCTGCTACACCAGCCGCTGCTGCCTCTGATACAACGAAAGAGCTGCCTCACCTGCTGCCCCAGCTGACTCAAAGAAAAAGAAAAGAAAATTCATGAAAGTGTATGCTAATGATCTTTGTGGAAAATAAAAAAGATTTCTTCAAAAACAATTTGATAACTTTTAAAATGTGACGTATAAAATGTAAACCAATAGAATTCACTACAGCAGACACCGACTTTAAAGAACATACAGAAAAAAAACTCGGTCTAATGATGGATAATGAGTATTGATGTGTTAAGACGCTAAGAAGATCACTCTGAATAGACAGTGGAGATGCAATTTTTGAGAAGAATTAGGAATGTTGAGAAAGTCGTGACACACTGAGGTATTGAGTGCTGCCGGTGGTAAAAGATCACTGACTGACTCATTCAAATAGTCTCATCTCATCTCGTTCTTATTGTACCTTGTAGTGTAGAGGTGAAGCATAAACGGGAGAGTGCCCGTTTGTGAGTTATCTTTGTATATCGAAATTATCATAGACTGTTATTCCCTCTAACCATCACTTACATGGTTGGCCTCGTTTTCTGGACTACAAGCTTGTGATAGAGTACAACATGAACGACTAATTACATACCTTAAAGACATAAGTTTAGTTTAGTTTAGTCGGCGGATCAACATCACGGCACACGGGTGTAACCCATAATTGCTCCATTCTACTCCTAACTCAAGCCTGAGTCTGGAGAATCTCAGCTCAGTGCATGAACTCCGTAGCACCGGCAAGGATCCTGAAATACTTTGGGTAGATTTTTAACTCGATTTCAAGACATAGGAGTAGACGGAAAGGACATCAGACTTATTAGTAACTTGTACTGGGAACAAGTGGCGTCAATTAAATGCGGAAATAATTATTTGTTGCCCATAGAGATAAAAAGGGTACCACAGGGATGCATGTTGTCCCCAAGCCTCTTCAACCTATACACAGCAAGAATTTTTAAACAAGTCGAAATGGAAGAATAATAAACAATCTTAGATATGCTGATGATACCGTGTTACTAGCAGAAAGCGAGCAAGAGTTACAACACCTAATGGAACGTGTAAACAGGCATAATGCAGAATGTGGCTTAGATATTAATCCTTTACAGACGTTTGTCTGTTCTGTAGCCCTGAACAGGCAAAAAGAATTTTCAGTTTCTGTCAAATTTTGGGTTACGTTAGTAAAACCATCACAAATAAGATGTTAGTCAACCAATTTTAGTTAACCCTTTACAGGGCAGACACTTGTCCGTTTTTTAGCCCTGAACGGGCAAGATTTTTTCGGGTTTAGTAAAATTTCGGGTCGCATTAGTAAAAACATCACAAATAAGGTGTTAGTCAACCGATTTTAGTTAAATAAACAACACAAGGAAGGGAAAAGCATGCAGAATATGTTACTCACGTGATTGTTGTTGGTAATCCATATATGAACACAAATATTTATGAAATACAGCATGTTGTTTGTGATTTTCCGTCATCTATACGGCAATTTACAAACACATTTTCAGAATCATAATCACTTTCTTTAAAGTCCGACTCAGACTGCTAATGCAAAGTAACGCTTTGCACTGATATCTAGCTCCGATTAATAGTCAACTTCGTGCCCTTTAATGTCATTTAAATTGAACCTAGCGAAATCTCGGCTATCACTTGAAGAATCGCCAAAATCCATTTTGAAAAACAGCGTAAAATCCCGAAAACTATCAAAAAAGTCCGTAAAAGTCCTGTTCAAATTCATACTGTCGCGTTTACAAATGGCGGCCACATTGTCAAGCTGTCGGCGAAAGCGAAAGTAGCCGTCGGAAGTGTCGGAAAGCCGAGAGATCGCGTTTTTACAATGCATAATAGTCTCGGACGTAATATATAATCAGATTGCTACTGGAACTATTAGTGTTGGAACTCTTCGCTGGCTGCTGGGGATGGGGATGGAGCGCTTATGGGAATGTCCCGAATTCTGTGATGTCGGTTCCTAAATCAATCAATCAATCAATCAATCAATCGGACGTAAATGGCCGCTATGCTCGTTTAAGTGATCGGCCGGTAATGGCCGCTCTGCCCTGTAAAGGGTTAAATAAAAAAAGAAAATGAAGGAAAAAGCATGCAGATTAGTTTACTCATGTGAATGTTGCCGGTAATCCACACATGAACACAAATATTTACAAAATACAACATATTGTTTGTGATTGTCAGTCATTTATATGGCAATTACAAACACATTTTCAGAGTCAGAATCACTTTCTTTAAAGTCCGACTCATGATTGCTAACGCTGATCACTGATATCTAGCTCCGATTAATAGTCAACTTCGTGCCCTTCAATGTCACTTAAATTGAACCCAGCAAAATCTCTGCTATCACTTGAAGAATCGTCAAAATCCATTTTGAAATACAAAACGTAAAACCCCCCAAAACTGTTCTAAATCCATTCAAATTCAAAGTACACTCTTGCAAATGGTGGCCACGTTGTCAAGCTATCGGCGAAACCGAAAGTAGACAATCGGAAGCCTTGGAAAGCTGCGAGATTGCGTTTTTACAATGCTTAGTATTCACAAACATTTTCGGGCGCTTTGCCCGTTAACGGGTAAAGCCGTGTTCTGGCGCTACGCCCGGTAAAGGGTTAACATTCAAAAATGAAAACTATGATTATTAGCAGTGAAAAGGAGGGTCATCAATGAACATCACAGTAAACAGCGAGTTACTAGAACAAGTAACAAGTTTCTCCTTTCTTGGATGTGTAATAACAGATGTGAAATAGAAATCAAAAAGAAAATAGGAATGCCAAAAATGCTTTCAACAGTATGAAATCGGTACTAACATCTAGAGAGATTAACACATTAAAAATGAGAAATGTCAATCGTTACGTATATTCAACACTCTTGCGGAAGCCTGGACATTGAACAAGCAACTAGAAAGTAGAATAGAGGCCCTGGAAATGTGGATATACAGAAGAATATGTCGTACTTCATGGAATCAGAAACAATCAAATACAGAGGTTCTAGACAAACTTGGAATGAAAAGAATGTTGATGAAAGAAATAAAAAAGAGGCTAGTGAAATATCTCAGCCACGTTAAAAGACATAACACTCTTATAAAAACCATACTGGAGGGCAAGGTTGAGGGCAAGAGAGCAAGAGGTAGACAATGATACAAGTGGGAAGATAACATCAAGGGATGGATGAACACCAGTCATACAGTTAAGGCAAGAGACGGACAGTGTTGGATATCCATTGCAGCCAACATTTATTGTGGAGATGGCACCTGAGTGATTGATTGAACTTTGTATTCACTACACTAAGTTGGTAAGATTATTTCAAACCACATTTAACAGCCAGTATCAAATGTAAGCAAAGATCAAATACGTACTCTGTTCATGGAAGATGATGGTCAGTGTGAACTGACACAACTGTCTGACTGACAACTTCACTATACATACATTATATAGACTCATATAACATACACTGTCTGACTGACAACTTCACTATACATACATTATATAGACTCATATAACATACACTGTCTGACTGACAACTTCACTATACATACATTATATAGACTCATATAACATACACTGTCTGACTGACAACTTCACTATACATACATTATATAGACTCATATAACATACACTGTCTGACTGACAACTTCACTATACATACATTATATAGACTCATATAACATACACTGTCTGACTGACAACTTCACTATACATACATTATATAGACTCATATAACATACACTGTCTGACTGACAACTTCACTATACATACATTATATAGACTCATATAACATACACTGTCTGACTGAACTTCACTATACATACATCATTATAGACTCATATAACATACACTGTCTGACTGACAACTTCACTATACATACATTATATAGACTCATATAACATACACTGTCTGACTGACAACTTCACTATACATACATTATAGACTCATATAACACACACTGTCTGACTGACAACTTCACTATACATCATTATAGACTCATAACACACACTGTCTGACTGACAACTTCACTATACATCATTATAGACTCATAACACACACTGTCTGACTGACAACTTCACTATACATCATTATATAGACTCATATAACACACACTGTCTGACTGACAACTTCACTATGCATCATTATAGACTCATATAACACACACTGTCTGACTGACAACTTCACTATACATCATTATAGACTCATATAACACACACTGTCTGACTGACAACTTCACTATACATCATTATAGACTCATATAACACACACTGTCTGACTGACAACTTCACTTTACATACATTATATAGACTCATATAACACTACACTGTCTGACTGACAACTTCACTATACATACATATTATAGACTCATATAACATACACTGTCTGACTGACAACTTCACTATACATACATTATAGACTCATATAACATACACTGTCTGACTGACAACTTCACTATACATACATTATATAGACTCATATAACATACACTGTCTGACTGACAACTTCACTATACATACATTATATAGACTCATATAACATACACTGTCTGACTGACAACTTCACTATACATACATTATATAGACTCATATAACATACACTGTCTGACTGACAACTTCACTATACATACATTATAGACTCATATAACATACACTGTCTGACTGACAACTTCACTATACATACATCATTATAGACTCATAACACACACTGTCTGACTGACAACTTCACTTTACATACATTATAGACTCATATAACACACACTGTCTGACTGACAACTTCACTATACATCATTATATAGACTCATATAACACAACTGTCTGACTGACAACTTCACTATACATCATTATATAGACTCATATAACACAACTGTCTGACTGACAACTTCACTATACATCATTATAGACTCATATAACACACACTGTCTGACTGACAACTTCACTATACATCATTATATAGACTCATATAACACACACTGTCTGACTGACAACTTCACTATACATACATCATTATAGACTCATATAACACACACTGTCTGACTGACAACTTCACTATACATCATTATAGACTCATATAACACACACTGTCTGACTGACAACTTCACTATACATCATTATAGACTCATATAACACACACTGTCTGACTGACAACTTCACTATACATACATTATATAGACTCATATAACACACACTGTCTGACTGACAACTTCACTATACATACATTATATAGACTCATATAACATACACTGTCTGACTGACAACTTCACTATACATACATTATATAGACTCATATAACACACACTGTCTGACTGACAACTTCACTATACATACATTATATAGACTCATATAACATACACTGTCTGACTGACAACTTCACTTTACATACATTATAGACTCATATAACACACACTGTCTGACTGACAACTTCACTATACATACATTATATAGACTCATATAACATACACTGTCTGACTGATGCAACTTTCACTATACATACATTATAGACTCATATAACACTACACTGTCTGACTGACAACTTCACGTATACATACATTATATCAGACCTCATATAACATTACACTGTCTGACTGACAACTTCACTATACTACCTTATATAGACTCATATAACACACACCTGTCTGACTGACAACTTCACTATACATACATTATATAGACTCATATAACATCACACTGTTCTGACTGACAACTTCACTATACATATCATTATAGACTCATATAACACACACTGTCTGACTGACAAACTTCACTATACATCATTATAGACTCATATAACATACACTGTCTGACTGACAACTTCACTATACATTCATTATATAGACTCATATAACACACACTGTCTGACTGACAACTTCACTTATACATACATTATAGACTCATATAACACACACTGTCTGACTGACACTTCACTATACATCATTATATAGACTCATATAACACACACTGTCTGACTGACAACTTCACTATACATACATTATAGACTCATATAACACACACTGTCTGACTGACAACTTCACTATACATACATTATAGACTCATATAACACACACTGTCTGACTGAACAACTCACTATACATACATTAATAGACTCATATAACACACACTGTCTGACTGACAACTTCACTATACATCATTATATAGACTCATATAACATACACTGTCTGACTGACAACTTCACTTTACATACATTATAGACTCATATAACACACACTGTCTGACTGACAACTTCACTATACATCATTATATAGACTCATATAACACACACTGTCTGACTGACAACTTCACTATACATACATTATAGACTCATATAACACACACTGTCTGACTGACAACTTCACTATACATCATTATAGACTCATAACACACACTGTCTGACTGACAACTTCACTATACATCATTATAGACTCATAACACACACTGTCTGACTGACAACTTCACTATACATCATTATATAGACTCATATAACACACACTGTCTGACTGACAACTTCACTATACATACATTATTATAGACTCATATAACACACACTGTCTGACTGACAATTTCACTATACATACATTATATAGACTCATATAACATACACTGTCTGACTGACAACTTCACTATACATACATTATATAGACTCATATAACATACACTGTCTGATTGACAACTTCACTATACATACATTATATAGACTCATATAACATACACTGAAAATGTTGTCTGTGCGATTTTTTTTTTATAAATAAATACTTTAGTATGAATATTCATAACTATATGATAGACATAACCTTGTTGTATATGCCTTTTAAGTACTGTAACATATGTTAAAAATGCAGTCTGTGTAATATTATATACAAAATGAATACGTAACTATGTGTGACATATGACTGTCAGTATACAAATGTACAAATATATGAACTTCATTCAACATACTTTATAAATTAATATAACATGGTGAAAAATGATATATATGTTAAAATATATACATAATGAATACTTAACAAAATTTCATATATGATAATCAGTATTCACAACTAGATGATAGACAGAATCTCATTATACATTCATTATAGATTAATATAACATATGTTTTTAAAAAAACTATCTATGAATAAACACCTATTCTGAAAGAAGAAGTCGCTGACGCTATGAAACGTATGAAGAAAGGAAAAACAGCTGGGCCAGATGAAATCACAATAGAAGAATTAGAAGTGTTGGGAGAATTTGGAGTAGATATATTAACCAAAATGTTGAATGATATTTACAGTAGTGGTTATTTACCCAGTGATATGCTGAAATCTGTATTTATAGCTATACCAAAAAGACCAGGAGCAATTGATTGTGAAGATTTTCGTACAATTAACCTCATAAACCATATCACTAAGCTTCTACTCAGAATCATAATGAGAAGAAACAAAAAGAAAATAAAAATGGAAATTAGTGAAGAACAGTATGGATTTGTAGAAGGAAAGGGCACAAACAATGCAATTTATACATTACGGACACTAATAGAAAGGTCAATAGAGAAACAGAGAGACATATATTTGTGCTTCATAGATTATACTAAGGCATTTGATAAAGTAAAACATTATGAACTGATTAAAATGTTGGAAGATATCAACACTGATGGAAAAGATTTAAGAATAATAAAGAATATTTACTGGAACCAAGTAGCAGCAATTAAAATGGGAAATAAAGAGGGTAGTTACGAACAGATAAAGCTAGGAGTACGACAGGGGTGTGTCTTGCCACCAGATCTTTTCTCCCTGTATAGCGAAGTAATAATGAGAGAGATCAAAGAGATGCCAGGAATACAAGTTGGACGTTATAATATAAATAATATACGCTATGCAGATGACACAGTATTGTTGGCGGATAATTCAACAGACCTACAGCAATTATTAGACGTAGTAGTAACAGAGAGTGCAAGGAAAGTATTCTCCTAGAATATCAAGAAAACAGTAACAATGGTAATATCAAAGAAAATGGTGACACCAAAATGTGACATAGAAATAGAAGGAAAAATCCTTAACCAAGTGGATAATATTAGATACCTAGGGGCATTTGTAACATCAGATGGAAGATGTACAACAGAGATTAGGAGCAGAATAGGGCAGGCAAAAGCCGCATTTCAGAAAATGAAGAGTATCTTGTGCAATAAGTCACTATCACTGAATGTAAGAAAGGGAGTGCTGAAATGCTATGTAGAACCAGTTTTGCTGTATGGCAGTGAATCTTGGAATGTAAATGAACAAAGTAAGTGTCAGAGTCTTGCGTAGAGCAAGATAAGTAGCTCGTTTTCTGGCAAGTGTGAAGCAATATCAAACTATCAAATCACACGAAGTGAATATCCGAAAGTATTATTCACACGCTTTATTTACGCGCTGCATTTATTATCGCACAAACATCGCGCAATGACAATCCATAGCAATCATTACGGCATGAACAATATCACTACAATACATAATAATACATGCAAGCAATAAACATCTCACTTACAAGTCAAACTATTCAAGCGTTCGAATCAGTCTCCCACTGTCGTACAGGCTAGCTCTCAATGCAGATTCAAACACTCCTCGCATACCCATGTGACCTGTCCATTCAAACACCTAAACCTGTCTGCCAGTTCTGGCGTTCTACACGCTACACGCCAGTCGGCGCTCACGTCAGCTAGTGTGACCCCTGCAAGGTTCACGGGGTGTACTGCTGACCAGCGGTCGTTTAAGCTTCGCTCAATTGCTGTGCTTGGCTGTTTATCCGGGCGTCGTCGAAGACGCCGCATTCTCTCTGCAGTGTTTAACATCACTCAGGGTTGCGTGTTGTTATGTTGTCTGGCGTTGGTACAGACAACGCGTCGCAACCTCGGATGTGAGACCTTGACACTAAGAAGAAATTAGAAGCAACAGAGATGTGGTTCCTGAGACGAATGTTGTGAATTCCTTGGACTGCCAAAGTAACTAACGATGACTGCCTGAAACAGGCTAATGAAACTAGAACATTATATACAACAATAAGACAGAGACAAACATCTTTCTTCGGTCACGTGATGAGAAGAGTGGCATTGGAGAACATCGTAACAACTGGAAAGATTGAGGGGAAGAGAGGCAGAGGCAGATCAAGAGAAATGATGCTGGATGGATTGAGACGGTGGCATGGAGGAATATCAGCAGCAGAGTTGATCCAGAAAACCAAAGACCGAGATCTGTGGAGAGCCATGAACGCCTATGCCAGCTGGCACGGCACTTGATGATGATGATGATCTATGAAAAATTATAGAGTGAGTTTTACTAACAAAAGTGACCCTGTTTTATACACACACATTGGACACACTCATGGGGCTAACACTTGTGACCAACCCTCGCTCATCTAGTAGCTCCCAGCAACACTGAATTAAATGAGTGACCATTCTCTAATACATTTCTCACGTCCTCAAATTTTTCCTTTCAGACAGTTACTTCTTCATGCATCCATTGTCCGATTGTACAAGCCATGCCCCAAACTTATCTCATCTGTATGCATCCATTGTCCGAATGTACAAGCCATGCCCCCAAAACTACTTTCCTTATCTCTTGTGTCTTCATGCATCCATTGTTCAAATGTACAAGCCATGCCCAACAACTACCTTATTTATCTCTTATGTCTTCATGCATCCATTGTCCGATTGTACAAGCCATGCCCCAAAACTATGTTCCTTATCTCTTATGTCTTCATGCATCAGTTGTCTGATTGTAGAAGCCATGCCCAACAACTGCCTTCCTTATCTCTTGTGCCTTGTTTACTCCTGTCTCAGTTATGTGGTTTGAAATCCATTCACATTGGTCTGGGATAATTCTCCTTTTACAGATCGATAACAAGTACCACTTATCCTTCCTTCACTGATTGATAACAAGCATTACTTATTGTTCACTGGTCGATAACATGTATTATTTATTATTCCTCCCCTGATTCATAACAAGTATCACTTATTTTTATTTACTGTTTATTTTAATTAGGTATCCAGCAATTGACCTTCATTTTGAGAAGATCCGGGAGTTTGCGCCACAGTTCGCTCAGATTCAATTCTGATGTGAAAGTTAACAAAGACAACCAGTTTGACACTCGAGTGCTGCAAGTTTTGGCATGTCCCTTGTCAAAGAAGCCCTTGCGGTAATTTTTTCGAGCCAATGGTCAATAGTTTAGTGTGGATGATTATCTCTGTGGGCCAATGGTCAATAGTTTAGTGTGGATGATTGTCTCTGTGGGCCAATGTTCAGTAGTTTAGTGTGGATGTTTGTCTCTGTGGGCCAATGGTCAATAGTTTAGTGTGGCTGTTTATCTCTGTGGGCCAATGTTCTATAGTTTAGTCTGGATGATTGTCTCTGTGGGCCAATGTTCAGTAGTTTAGTGTGGATGTTTGTCTCTGTGGGCCAATGTTCTATAGTTTAGTCTGGATGATTGTCTCTGTGGGCCTGTCACAGCCTCACATGGGGCCGGTAACCAACATAAAGTAAGAGATAGTGGCAAAGGGCTAAAACTCCCGCTCAAGGGAAAGAAGTGAGTCACTCGAAGGCTTGAAGAATCCAGAGCCTTCTCGAAGGACTGGTCAGTGTGTCCACTGTCCCGTGGACACTGATGTGGCCCACCGATTGCGGGGTCCACGAGGAACTCGGACAGAGTTACCACCCGTGTCGGATTGCGACACGTGTGAAACGGCAGAGACAGACTGGACATCGGGGAAGCAACAGGGCTTACCTTAGAGGGACTTGATAGTTCAGACCCATGTGTATTTAGGGTCGTAGACATATGCTAGATAGTTGCTTAGAATTGTTTGTTATAATCATGTGTGATGTTAAACCTCGGTGATATGCAACTTGTCAAGTGCGGGCTGTCAAAACCCACTTCGCCAGCGCACTGTATATATCATAATAATAAATGTTGCTATATTGTATCTAACGGAGTTGTTGTTGCCTGTTTGAGCCCGAGTTCAGATCCCCTAGAGATCCGAGACTGTGACAGGCTATTTGGGAGCTAGGCTCCGGTTTTGGCACAAGCTTTATGTTCAGACAGCTCTTGGTTGCCAAGTAAAAAATTAATTAAATGATATCAAGTTTAATACAGAACAAGTTTAATAACTTTGCAGCTATCTAGTAATGAACTAGTATTAATCCCTCTTCAGTTACATTTCAAATGATGTTAATATTATGAAATTTGACATGACTGTGACATTTACGTGACTGTTACTAATTTTTTTTTGATTCTACTAGCAGATTGTTCCGCGAATTGTGGTGTATGTAACCTATCCTCCAACAGTGGCGAGAGAACAAGACTACATTCGCAAGTTCAGGGAAAATAAGATGAGTTTCATATCATGCCCATTGCAACCCTAAGCGGTACTTACCATCATCCATCCATGTAACATTGTTGCTTTGCATTGATTTGTATGTATATTCATAACCTCATAACCAACAAAACTTTTCTTGTGTATTTGCTCATGTAAACATTAAGGCAATGCTAACCTTAAAAAATTTAATTCCATAATACTTAATTTCTATGTTCTTTTATGGGATAGGGTTTGATATTAAAGACTGCTGATCGATAAAATATTGTCAAATTGACTTTGCACTTAACGGTTGCTATGGAAACCAAGATAAACAGCGGCCATCTTGAATTTCTTAATGTACCTCTAAAACATTTATTTTTTAATGTACAGGCTAAATTCTTTGTTTTATGTGTAAGTAAATAGACCCTTTACAAGTTTAGTAGAAAATTTTAATGATATCTCTTAGCAGTTTTTTTTTTCAAAATGTGAAAATGGTAATGACAATTTTCATGACATTTTTTTTTTTTTTTAGTGCAGCACAAAAACTAAAATGTAATTTTGAAGAATAATCTACTCACAATGTAAGTGATATAATAAAGAATATCTCTGCAAAGTTTGAGTGAAATCTAATGAATAGTTTTTAAAACAATTGTACTTATGTATAAAAAACTGGCGAAATGAGAAAACGGGGAAAAACTAATTATTTTTTTGTTTTTTATTACTAATGCACTCTTTTACAGAGAAAAAAAGTGTAAAACTGTATCTTGAGTGTTAAAATTGTCCTGTTGAATATGCAAGGACCTCCCTCCAGAGCATGCAGCTCACCTTGTCTCTTCAGTTTGGCCGCTCGTACAGTGTCGCGTCTTTTAGTTTGTTTGTCCTTCAGACTATTTCTTACTTGCTTCTGCATCCTAAATGTTCCTAGTCTCTGCATATGCAGGCCTGTAGAAGGTCCAAAAACTGGGCAGTGTCTTGGGCAGCAGCAGCTCCAAAGTTGAACTCTCTTGCTGCAGTTATAACTGCAAACTGAACGCGCTTGCGAGAGGCAAAGTTGTCTTTAGTGCATCGAGCCCATATCAAGCTGTGTAAACACTCATTTGAATTCTGAGTTTGTCCTGACACACATCTACTAAGTAGTTTAGTTTAGTTTGCGCAGTGCTGTTCCAAGGCGTTTACTGACATGGTTGATACACTCCTCTTTGTCTATCTGAATGTCATCCCCATATGGGTTGATCTTGGTAAGTTCCGCAAATGTTTTGGTGTCACCATCAGAAAGTATTGACGTATAGCGAAGTTTATGACGGGCCACAGACCGTCGCCACAGCACCCTTCACCTCCATCATTCCAGCAGATCCTGTGAAATTGTTGTCACAGTTTAGAAGATGTTCTGCCTTCCATGCTGCAAATTCATCTGGTTTGTCCCTGGAAAGTGTCTTACCAGTGGTTTCACACACCTGGCAATATGTGGACATAACATGGGCATCTATGCAAAGTCCTGTAAGAACATCCACTGCACAGCCAACTCCAATGTGGGATGTGTGGCCTCTAGTCAGCCAAGTGCCATCAAAGCTGACACTAATATCTAGCACATCATTGTCATGTAGAGTTATGCCTGACTGTTGTGCATGAGCCTGTCGAACATACTTTACGGTTTGAGAAAAAACAGTGTCCTCCAGATCTTCTATCTTTGAATATAGTTTATTCGCTTTGCTGTGAAATGTTTTGTGATGAAGACCTTGCAGGTTCATGTTTTCACAAAATTGTTGAATGTCGTTGCACCCATCCCACAGACTAATGCTGAATATACTGACTGGCTGTTGACAGCAAAAGATCTATCCCCATCATTGCTTCTTGCAGATAGGTATCTTCCACACATCACTTCTTCACAACAAGAGCTGTAAACCTCTGCATACACAGCTAATCCCTTGGTTTTCTTGCTGTCAGTTTTCAAAATAAGACTATCATTTTTACAAACTGGACAACATAACAATTTGATTATTGCCTCAATTTCTGAACAATCAACTATTGCTCTGTGTTCCAGTTTTTGATATCCATTGTCGTCACCAGAATCATACTTGCTGCTAGTGGACGTTGTGTATTTATACGTATCTCTTTTAAATTGGCTTCGGGTAATAAAAGAATCACTTGCACAACTTTGAGAAGAACACGATAGCACTGATTCATTCAGATTCACTGTCAAAACACTTGGATTTGGAAGTGGCATGTGCGCACTTTAGCTGGGTCGCTTTCAGTAGTTTCAGAATTGTCTGTATCGTTTATGATGTTCTGATAGGCTTTTCGCTGCTTACGAGCATTTGCGAGGTGTAGTCTGAGAGATTACTTACGTTGAGTAGATGACTTTATGTTAAATTTCTTAGAACGAGGCATATTTCAATGCGTGTCAGTCTGTCGTCAACAATGAACTTTCAGCACGTCGCCAGGTGTAAACAACACAAAGCCGCCATTTTGGAAACCCACGTGATCAATTTCAGCCATCGGCGAACGCGGATTGCTTACGATGTTCCATATATGGAAGTTTCCGGAAGATGATAGACACGAATAAACCCAATGTACACAGAAGAGCTTCCGATTAGACGAACTCGTAGTTTTACGAACAGTTACGGAAGTTCACGACCTTTCCAGGGATACCTTACACGCGCGTGTCGTGTTTTCCTGAGATATCGTTGCTAGGATTTGAAAACCGTCAATTTCGCAACAATTTTCAATAATTATACGATTTGACACAGAGTAAATTAAATCAGTAAATTATGAATATTGCATAAAATAACAGTTTTGAAACAAAAACAAGTACAGAATCTGATAGAAGACATGATAATGTGTCTAAAAATGAACTATTCCAAAAATAGCCAAGTTGACCAAAAATCGATGTTTTTACTGCCGCACATCGCCTTAAGGGAGATAACTAAATTTTCTACTCCCCAACTTTTTTCTAAGGGATTTAATCTTCAGTAAAATTAACAACAAGTAAAAGACAAGATGTCAACGTTAGAAAAATGTATTGAGTTAGGTATTAGATTAGGTTATAAAGAGGAGAAACTGTCAGAATGGGCACAGAAGACGCACTCAGAAAACATTGCCCGAGAAGAAAGAGCGATAGAACGGGAAGAGATAAAGATGCGATCAGAAAGAGAAGAGAAAAAGATGCAAATGCAAATTGAGGCAGAAGAGAAAAAGATGCAATCAGAGAGAGAAGAAAAGAAGATGCAAATGGAGGCAGAAGAGAAAAAGATACAGAGGCAATTGCAGGCTCAAGAGAAACAAATGGAGCTTGAGGCCGCTGCCAAACAAGCCCAATTAAATGCAGATACACAGATAAGACTAAAACAAATGGAAATTGATTCCAACGTAGAAATGTCAGTTAATAAAATGAGAAGTAAGGAAGAGGAACAAAAATACAACAAATATAAAGGCCTCGTTAAAGCATTCTGTTCAGGAGATTCTATCAGCGCATACCTGGAAAACTTTGAGTGTTTAATGTCCTACCATAAGGTCGCAAAAGTCGATTGGTCATTTATTTTGATGAGAAATTTAGCTCTTGAACCCTTAAAAGTAATAGAGACAGTTCCACAAGATATGAGGAAAGATTATGATTATTTAAAGCAAAGAACACTCCAACATTTCTCACTAGATACAGCAGGCTATCAACAACAGTTCGCAAAATTATCCCCACAACCTAACCAAACTTTCATAGACTACGTGTCTACAGTTCAGGACGTTTGTACAAAGTGGATAAACTCAGCAAAAACTAATAACAACCATGACAAACTGAAAGAACTCATTATAATTGACAAAATTGTTAGTATAATCCCAACACCTTTTTCTAAATTTTTGAAACAAATGGATTGTAAAACTATTCAAGAAGTAGAAACCAAGGGGAGCGCATTTTTTACAGCGAACCGCGATATTTTCCAGTTAAACATGAGTCAAAATGAATCAGCAGCAGTTACAAACACTAGATACTCAAAACCAACTGAAAATAAGTTCAAACAACGCTCGAAGTTCACGAAACCAGTTAAGTGCCAGTATTGTCATCTGATACACGAAGAGTACGCGATGTGTGACAAATCACCAAATTATCCACATCATCTCCAAATGATAGTGGAGAAACAAAAGAACAAGAGAAATGCGTATCAGAGAGCGGTCAAATGCTATTTTTGTTCCAGCTTTGGACATTATTCACGATTTTGTGAAGGGCGAAAGATAATGAAGCAGGCCAATGCCGCACTAATTGACACTTCCTCAGATGAAGACATTGAACAACTGAACGAATGTGACAATCAGAATGAAAGTTTGAGTGAGCTAGGGAATGCAGTGCAAATCATTGACACCATTACAGATAACAAATGTAACACCTGTAGAAAATTCCAGCTTGATACAACATTGCTATGCGGCCACACAATCCCTATTTCTAATGAAATGGCCAACGCAGCCTTATCATCATCAGGCAAATTAAATTTCTCAATAGGTTTTGTAAATAACAAAAAGTGCACATTAATACGCGATTCCGGCGCAACTCTGTGTGGAATTAAGAAAACATTAGTTAACGACAAAGACTACACACACAAATACGTAACTTGTCGCACATTCGCAGGCACCATCGAAAGATACCCCCTAGCACTTGTCGAAATTCGCACACCGTTTATATCAGGACTAGTATTGTGCGCAGTACTAGAAAATCCTGTCGCTGAGATTATCCTTGGGAATCTTCCCAACATAAGATCTTGCTCTGAGAAGGAAATCAGAGATTGGGAGCAGAAAAACTGTATCCAGAACCCAAACAGCGATTCTAAAGGGAAACACCACACGTGCTTGTCTCAAACTGCCAAAAGTACAAGGGAGACAACCAATGACGGAATTCAAAATGAATTCACCGAGGTGCATAATGCAGGGGCGGTTGAATCTGTCAGTGATACCACCAACTTAAAACCTCGAACTGAGGATGCCATCGATCCACAAATTACCAAGCCTGTAAATGTGCAACAACACACACAACACACTAATGCAATAACACGACAGACAACACACAAAACCCACACCGACCAACTTCAGGAATCACTAGAAATCATATCACCAAACACTACCATCACTAATTTTGGAGAAGAACAGAAAGCAGATCCTACACTTTCACAATATTTTAGGTTAGTAGGACTTAAGCCAAAATTGACTAAAAATGCGTCATGGACATTTAGATTAAAGAACAATGTTCTGACTAGATTATATACCAGAGATCAGACCACGATACAGCAAGTAGTTCTATCTCAATCACATCGTGAGAAAGTACTAAATATAGCCCATGACTCACCTTTCGGAGGTCATATGGGTTACGAAAAGACTAGAGCCAGAGTCCTGACCCAATTTTATTGGCCAAAATTTTGCCAAGACATAAAAACCTATTGTAGATCATGTGATACATGTCAGAAACTGGTTAAAAAGGGGAAAAAACCTACGGCAGAAATTCAATCAACCACAACTGCCTCGAGGTCATTTCAAATCGTGGCAGTTGATTTAGTAGGTCCTTTAAACCACATCTCAAACAAAGGGAATAGATATATTTTTACACTTATTGATCTATGTTCGAGATGGCCAGAAATGATTCCATTAAAATCTATCTCCTCTAAGGATGTGACGGACGTATTTTTACAGATATTCTCCCGTTTTGGCTTCCCGGAGAAGATAATTTCAGATAGGGGAACACAGTTCATATCTAATGCCACCCAATCGGTAACTAAGTTACTAGGCATAAAACAATGTTTCACCAGTCCCTATCGACCGGCCGCGAATGGAATCTGCGAAAACCTAAATGGGGACCTGAAACATATGTTATCCAAAGTGACAGCTGAAAATCCAGCCGATTGGGATATACTTCTCCCAACGGTGCTGTTCGCATATAGAGAAGTCCCACAATCAAGCACAGGGTTCTCTCCGTTCGAATTGATATATAGAGCGAACCCAAGAGGACCTCTCACTATTTACAAAGATATAATATCACAACCTGTAAATACCCAATTACCAGCTTCCACCTATGATTTAGTCACTGACACCAGAGACAAAATCATACGATCCTGTATACTGGCCAGAACATCATTACAGGAGAAAGGTTTTAGGTACAGGCAGTACGCCAACAAAGGTGCAAAAACGATTGTATTAAAACCAGATCAGGATATTTTACTATTGCTACCCGACAAGAGAGATTTACTATCAACCTCTTGGCAGGGACCATTTAAAATTGTGAGAAGAATTTCGGAAGTCGACTACGAAATTTCTTTGAATGGAAAGTTGAAAATATTCCATGTAAATATGTTAAAACCATACTATGATAGAAAGGACAGTGACACGAGTAAACAGACGCAGATAACTGATGACAGAAACGAAACGACAATTACCCAACTGAATGAGACCTCGACAAACGAAGCATCGTTAACGACGCACTCTTGCGACAACGAAGACGAAAACATATTTACAGTACCGACAATATGGGATAACGACAACGACGACCAATTTGACGACACATTGACAACTATTAGTCTCGACGACGACGACAATGACATTGAGGACAATTTACAAACAGTAGCATCAGTAATAAATCAGACGGACGTAGACAATACGGAAATTCCAGTACCAATTATGAATGACGACAGTAGTATGAAGGACATACAAATCTTTGACACAACAGCAGCGACAAGACATTTTGTCTCTCCTTAACGACTATAAAACTATCTTCTCAAACAAACCTGGACGGACTGACAAAATAACACATTCAATTGTGTTGACAGATCTGACACCGATCAAATGTAGACCATATTCTATTCCTTTGCATTATAGAGCAAATTTAGACAAAGGAATTTTGGATTTAGAGAAAAATAGAATAATACAGAAATCTATGTCCCAATATTCTTCGCCAATTGTCCTGGTGAAAAAAAAGGACCAAACGATTCGTTTGTGCATAGACTATAGAAGGTTAAATACGATAACCACAACAGATGCTGAGCCAATGAACAGCTGTGAAGACCTCATTTTGAATATGTCTCAATCATCCTTATTTTCTAAGGTTGATTTAGCGAAAGGTTACTGGCAAGTACCACTACACCCTTCTTCAAGACATATAACAGCAATTGCGACACCTCTTGGATTGTACGAATGGAGATATCTTCCATTTGGTCTCAAAAACGCTTCCGCCACATTTGTCAGGTTAACTAGGTTGTTATTGCACGGCATCAAGGACGTGCAATCGTATATTGATGATATATGCATTCATTCTTCTAATATGACTTCTCACTTACTTACACTCCAACAAGTCTTTAACCAAATCTTTCTTTTTGGACTTACTATCAAACCTTCCAAGGTTGAAATAGGCTATAAACAGATAGACTTCCTTGGTCATAGAATTTCTGAAGGCAAACTGTTGACAGATGATAAAATTGTATCGAAAATTCTCAATCTAGAAGTTCCAACTACAAAGAAACAAGTTAGAAGTTTATTAGGTCTCATAAACTATTATGCCAAGTTTATACCAAACTGGGCAGAACTTACATCAAAAGATCATCCAGAAAAATTTTGTAAAAGTACCCACTTAGAGGATGCAATGTGCAGATTGAAGTCCATTTTTTCTAACCCACCAGTATTAACATTACCAAACATAGATATACCCTTTATTTTGACCACAGATTCGAGTGCTATCGCAATTGGAGGATGTTTAATGCAAGAAGTGCAAGGAGTGAGACATCCAATACTCTACGTAAGCCGGAAGCTGAGCAAAGCAGAAGTCCGTTATTCAACGGTGGAATTGGAGGCATTAAGTCTACTATTTTGTATGCGCCGATTATCTAAGTTCCTCTTAGGTTCCCATTTTGTTGTGCTGACCGATAACTCGCCATTGTTGGTGCTTAAGCAAGGTGTTCCTAAAAACCATCGTTTACAAAGATGGTGTCTTCTTCTTCAAGATTTCGACTTCGAAATCCGCCATATCAGAGGCACTGACAACATATTATTGCTGATATTTTCTCGCGACAAACAAATGCGCCAGCAGAGTAACATTAGGCACATTAATAATTCGCCATACAAGGAGCTGTGATATTTTATTTTGTGGCATAGAACAGTGTACCTCTACACCTGCTAGAGAACTTTCATTTAGAAGTAATAACACCCCATTGAATAGGTTACATATAACACCCACGAACATGACACTTTGAAAACCCTACACTACCAATTACCAAAGCTCTAGAAACAATCCGAGCAATAGATAACATCTGTGAAATGATTTCAACCAGTGAACTGACAGTGATCATGAAAGCATTAAGAACACTTTATACTCGACATTAAGAACATTGCATACTTGCTGTTGCTAAGAGACTTTGCCAACAGCCGAAATAGAACTACGTCGATTACAACATTCAAGAGACAGCCATAGTAACTGTTAACATTTATGGCAGAACAGGAGGACAACGCACACATCATCGTTGGATTTAGTTAGTTAGTTAATTAATTTAGTAGTATTTAATATGTATTATACTTGTATTGAATTATGTATATAAAATATGTCAACCTGTAACTTGTATATTTTCTACCATAATATTACAGGTATTTCCACTCATAGGCTAAATATTCTTCCTATGCAGTTTTCTCTAGTTAAGTTATAAACCATTTTTTGAGTACTCATTCAAAAAGTACTTATTATCTTAAAGGGAACATATCGCCTAACCCGTTTTTTTCTAAGGGCAGTAAGACTTACCTCAACTTTACTTAGATATTTTAACCAAATACTATTATGTATGAAAGACTTGTGAATGACAGGATGAATGAATTAAATGAGAGAGCGATATACTGAGCGGACAAATTGTACGCAAAACGTATTTATTTTAATTTGTCTGCGTCTTTCATGTAAATTGTATTACCTGTCTAAATTGTTGATACATGTTTAGTATTTAAGACACTACATCTAAGCGCCATTGCTTGGAACGCCCGATCATGCACTACACACATTGGGTGCCAGGGTCTGTATCTGGGTCTATCTGAATGAGCTACTATCAATACTTGTGTAGCAACACTTCTCGTGTCCAACAGGGGATGATTCTTTCTTCTCTTCTTCTCCAGTCAGAACCCTGGTCATCTCGCAGCACATGAGTATATCTTGGTTACTCGATCATACGTCATCAACCTCACCCACTCGAACTGCAGTTAACTCGAACAAGAGTGAACACAAAGACTGTTATAAGTTTCCTACGTATAATATACACAATCACATAATCGACGATATCATCACTTATTCGACAGTCACATCACATTACACTACATCACAGATTAAATGCGTGGCTCAATATAGAGCCATACCGCTGTCTACTTTTCACCATGTCCACACAGGACGATGGATCAACGCCGACTAACTTGTCCCGAGCTCACTTCCTGTCACCTGGGCAGTGAGCTCCAGCGTTTTTCACGTTGTGTGCAAAGCCCCTGCTTTCCCTGTTCCCGTGTTCAATTCTGAACACAGTCGCAACCTGTACTCTGTGACCCAGGCTATAACTGAACCATGCCATGACGTCGTCAGGCTCATGGCATTCCCCCCTTCCACGGGCAAAAATTGAGAATCAATTTTTGAAATATCCAATTTTCAGTTATGTAAGCAATATTAATGTAGTTCTAATTCTAATTTAACTATCTGTCGTCTTTCCATAAACCTTGATAAGTTCTTGTCACTCTGAAATATACAACTAGTTAATTATTCCCATCAACATATAACGTACATCCAAATGCATACCTCTATTTTGTCCTACAACCTTTTATCAAATTCCTATATTACAATATCAATGTAACTGTTCTTTGTAACATTGAATCAGAATTTCTACATCTAAATTCTAATCTGTCTATATATGAACCCTCAGTTTGTAATATGACTCCGAGACTTAATATTTCCATTCTATTAATGCTATGATGGTATCATAATCAATTCCGCGTTTTGTTGGCAGGTAGCGTCTATAGTGGTCATACAAGACTAACCATCACTCAGCTTCATCTGCTCATCCTCACCACTCATTTGCTAAGCCACTCGTCCCAGGTCTAGAAGATCAGCTGTTATCGCGTTACATACAAGGCCACCTGTACAACGCAAGCCAGCGTTCCCATGGTAGACAGACTGATACCCGACTGCAAGGATTATCCAAGGAAGATACTAAGTTCCAAGTACCGCCAGCACATCTTTGCTGTTTTCGCGTTACCATACTTGACCACCCGCATCCCCAGTCAGTCAACCACTGCAGCCACAGCCTTCCACCACCGCCCATGCCTATACAAAGTTCCAAGTACCGCCAGCCTAAACATCCTCTTTGACTCTGTCGTTGTAGACCCAGCGTATAGCAATGAACATAGTTGCAGCTAATAAGCCTGAGAGCATCTTATATTACTGGCCGTTTCGTTCCATTTGACCAACTCATTACGCTTCAACTGCCACAGCTTCTATTGTGTCTTCATCCTCTATATCGTACTCTCATCAATTTCATTAATGATTCCAATACTAAGTATCCTATAAATCTAAACAATTTCTTCTTATATTAATCAAAATCAATCAACAAATATCAATAAATGCAACATAATAATAAATATGAACACAAATATATGTCTCCATCAATCAATTAATAACACAATTAAATAATATCTATACTCAACCAATAAGTAATTATATTCTCATTACTAAAATTATATAGTATTTACATAAATAGTTCACAATATTCATTAATACGTATAAATAATAAATATGTAATAGTAATAATAATTATCTAACACCCAACATCAATCATATAATTATATAACATATAATATAATGCTATATTTGCAATAATAACAATCATTGCTTATAATTTAAGTTCTCTATTCCATAAAATAATTACTAATCAATCTCTATATAATTACATAATCATACTCATATTGCAATATAGCTTCCTTTCCAAAAACATCTCTTCAATTTCAATTCTAACTCAACCTGTATGGCTATGTGGCACCATGACCACGTGTTAGTAATACATGCAATCAATCATCAAGTTATTTACATAGGTTAGTTCTGTACAGTCAGTTAATTCATAGTGCCTCCATACATGAGTGAGTCTCCATCTGCCACTAAACCACACATATTAACAACCTGCAATGCGAGACCGCCATCACACAGCGAGCACACACTCAGCTCACCCGGTGTTAGCAACCCCACATTAAATGATGCCAATACCCATATGGTTTTACCTACCCACTACTGTTGTCAATCACAAAATCTTTCAAAATTAAAATATAAACCTAACAAATATCGAAATGATCTGTGCCGCCGGTCCCCGTCACGGATTATCATTTAACACATTCATTCCATTCACATCAACCACCATAACCCGTATCAGAGATCAGCCGCCCATATAACGTAACTTATCATACTATCAATATTGACAAAGTCATCTCCGGTTTCCATCCCAACTGATGTTTTCTCCCAGCGATCTCTGCCAATGCCGTGCTAGAGTCGACAAGTCTGATGTTACCAAAGAGAACACTGCACTGCCAAACACCGCTCGGATATCCACCCATTTGACATGAATTCCCATTCACTAAAGATAGTATTAACCAAAATCCACTAATGAAAATTAAACCAACTACGATGCACCAAACTTCCGCTAACTCGACATCTGAAACCGACGCTCTCTCAACAGTTGTCAACCCAGTGCTGCACCAGTGGTACCCGATGTTAAAATCAAATACAACACCACTCCAAGTCTGCCGAGACCCCAGCAGTCCAAAAGGAAGTCCCTTTGTTAGTTTGGTGTCAGTTGTTAAATCCATACTTAATATGTCTTTTAGCTCCGTAAATAAATAAATAATTTTCCACATTAACCAATAATTCTGTAAACCAACATCAATCATTGCCATATATAACAACAATCAATTAATTGGAATTGTTAATGTTCTGAACACAAAATGAATCCATGCAACCAACAAGTGCATAGCCTTAATATCTATGAACGCTATATGATATCACCTTTAAGTGCTGAATCCTATTGTACCGAATTCTGTAGCCGAGCATGCTGCGTAAACTTCATACGACTTATCACATGATTCCTCGTCCACTAACAGCCATTCGATAACCAAGTTATAGTCTCCAACAGTCAAAACCAACATCTTAACCTCCACTTTTACTTCTGGATGCAATGTTGACTGCTGTCTTACAGCTATGTCCAAATCATATTAACACCATGAAGATGATGTCTCTCTTGTTAACTACATTAGTGTCTTTGCTATCGTCATTACCTCTCTTGCTTTAACTTTTAAGCACCACCTCTTATATTAGTTAGTAACTCAATATGACAATCTTCCCACTAGTTTGATCATATTCTCTGCAAATTTATCAACAAACTGTCTTCATGTTGACTTATTGCTTTCCTTCTTATTATGCAGAGATTCGTATACGGTGCTACTAATCCTTACCTCATAAATTGTACCCTACTCTTGGTATCATATGGTATGACAGATTCATAAAATCACAGACCTTCGGTCAGCCCACACTGTACCTCTTTACTTGATATCTTGTCTCTCTATACCCTTGACTGTATCTGAAAGTATACTTGCTTAGAACAGAAAACTAGCAATATTACACTATAGCATGTAAGAATGATGATGTTAACTCAAATCAATTAATCTATACATGCCACCAACTCAACTTGAAACAAGAAAGAAAAAGAAAAAAATAACTAGCAATATTACACTCCCCAATAGAATGCCAGACATGATGATGTTAATCTAAATAATTTCTGCATGCCGCAAACTCAACTTCAAACAAATTTATACAGTGGAAAATATGAACTAAATCCTTAGAAATTATGTTCCACCATAGCCCAAAACAATGTCGCGTATCATAACCCAGAGACGCGACACCGGTCAGGTGTTGATGTAACACAACCTCACAAGCTGTTATCATTTGTAAGCTATTTTTATTTCTAGATCACTCTTTTCCGCAACAACACCGTTGTGTATCATTAACCCATACACACAACAACAGTTAGTTGAACCTACAATCACATATGCCCAACACCCTGTATAGCAGGTCCCCCGACACACAACAATTACCCATGCCATATGCCGGAAGGCTGCCCCACACGATGCCAAACACATTCTTGAGAAATGCTCTTGTCGGCACAGAAAGATTACCCACGAACCATGCCGGCAATGCACGTCTCCAGTTGTAAACAAACTCACTCATGCGAAATTCACTTCGCCAGGTGTTTATTCCCTATCTGTTAATTTTCCACTGGACAAACAATTGCCCATTCTATTTTAAATAACAATAAAATACCTGCAGAATAATAATAATAATAATATCATCCTCAAACCTGCATGCAAGAAATGATGATGATCTAAATTAACCAAACTTCTGCATGCAGTAAATCATTAAGAACCAAACAAAATAATTACTAAAATTATAACAAAATTCAGAAATCATGCATAACAGTAACCTATAACCAAAATTAATTATAACAACATAACCGTAAAATATTCTACCGTATAGTTCACTACTTATTACTATAACCTTATCATATAATTTCCCTTAATATATTGGTTTCAACACATAAGTACTAGTACTAGTTCTATTATACTAACTGTGAACTAGTAAGTTGTTTAATAATTATAATTATAGTTATTTCCTAACGTAGGCTGCACTCCAATAATTATTATCTAATGCTACTACTTTACTACCAAGTAATTTTATATGCATTCGTTGGGTTACTGTCACATAAAACAAATTCACAATTACATATCTAACACAAACTAAACAATAACAACATATCACAAATATAACTACACATGCTTAATAATAATATAGACTAATGTTAAATACTAATTGCACAACGCTAATGGCTTCTATATTGCCTGTTCTTAGCTTAACTGTCCTGCTGTTTGTTTACAATTCTCCTAACTTACACTGTCTAATCACACAGTTACAATATTTAACCTAATTTCAGTTGATCCAATAGCGCCTAGAGTTAATGTTTTTACGGCAGCTATGAACTACACACACACCAGGCCCCACGAATATAACACGGCGTTCTATCAAATACCGGCGCTTTACAAGTTCACTCAGTTCCGGTGTTTATTATAAAATGTTCACGTTTTATAATAGTTTATTTTCAGCCTGGCTGATCACATCCTGACGTCTCAAATTGTTAACGTGTGTCGGTTCTTGAATTTACACACTGTAGCCAGCTACGACTGTCGCTTCTCTGTTGACCATCTGTTCATCAACACAGTAGACCTGTCGACCGTCTGACCTCGCTTGTTGACACAGCAAGCCTGTCACAACTCTGTAGGCCTGATTCGTATTTTCTCTTGCTGTGACCTGGTTTTAACAGTTCGTACGGGGAATTCCCGTCACATATGTCTATTGCCTCATTAGCATAATCAATACTTGCTGTTGATTTGTCTTTATTCACACTTATAATAATTTCACAGTTCAACTTGTGCACACTCATTGTTACTAGTGACACATTTATAGGAAATAAATTTCTCTTGGTCTTTAAAGTCTTGCACCAATATTAAGTCAATCTCTTCAATCACACAGTACTAACTGTTTATATATTTCACATAGTCACATTTTCAATCCTTGATAAGACATTTAATTATTACACTTGTTGACTACATCTTTTTGCCGAATCTGTTCAATTGTTCACATGCCTTTTGTAATGCGTACAGTTCAACGCCTGTTTTGTCATTTTAAATTCATTATGATAGCAGGAGTTGGTGATTATGTTTCTCGTTTCATCATGTGTGATATCAACTTTTCCGTTAGCCAATTCTCTACTTGTAGAATGATACTTTGTGGCTTAAACTTTACGTTGGCACGTGTTACGTATGTCAAATCATCTGTGGCCTCAGGTTTCATATGGACGATAAACCCCCAAGTGCCAGGGTCTGTATCTGGGTCTATCTGAATGAGCTACTATCAATACTTGTGTAGCAACACTTCTCGTGTCCAACAGGGGATGATTCTTTCTTCTCTTCTTCTCCAGTCAGAACCCTGGTCATCTCGCAGCACATGAGTATATCTTGGTTACTCGATCATACGTCATCAACCTCACCCACTCGAACTGCAGTTAACTCGAACAAGAGTGAACACAAAGACTGTTATAAGTTTCCTACGTATAATATACACAATCACATAATCGACGATATCATCACTTATTCGACAGTCACATCACATTACACTACATCACAGATTAAATGCGTGGCTCAATATAGAGCCATACCGCTGTCTACTTTTCACCATGTCCACACAGGACGATGGATCAACGCCGACTAACTTGTCCCGAGCTCACTTCCTGTCACCTGGGCAGTGAGCTCCAGCGTTTTTCACGTTGTGTGCAAAGCCCCTGCTTTCCCCGTTCCCGTGTTCAATTCTGAACACAGTCGCAACCTGTACTCTGTGACCCAGGCTATAACTGAACCATGCCATGACGTCGTCAGGCTCATGGCATTGGGGTAATTCATGATAAAGGATATCCCAACTCGTGACGCTTGGAGATACACCACACATTGAGCACGCACTTTACACAAAACTCAACACTGAACACTATCAATTAAAATACAGTCACTTTATTAGAAGCAGTAACATATTAGTCAATACACTAACAAGCCAACAGGGACACAGGTAGTCAGAGAGGATAAAACAACAGCGTAACTACATATTCAGCATTATACAACATACGAAAGTAAAAGTGTATTGAAATGCACACACAGAACAAGATTTGCAGGTGTACTTAATTAGCCAAGACTTTTGTCTTGTTAATACTCTCTTACAAAGAGTTTAATTATCTTGGTATCAGTGGGATACTTGAGAAGGGCGGGTTGTAAAAACAACTAGGAAACGTCACGTAACTTCGGTCAGATAAGCATTTTTAAGGACACAGGAGAGAGAGGCCTCTTCAGCAAATCATCGTGAAGTGATGTATGGGAGAATACATGAGTGTTGATGCCGATATGTAGGTTGCCAAGTTACTATCCACCAAACTACAAACACCGACTTTATGTGATTCTGTGACAGAATTAGTACAGAACTAATTACCTTATAATAACCCATCAGATCAGGGGGGAGAGGGGGACTCCTGTCACAGCCTCACATGGGGCCGGTAACCAACATAAAGTAAGAGATAGTGGCAAAGGGCTAAAACTCCCGCTCAAGGGAAAGAAGTGAGTCACTCGAAGGCTTGAAGAATCCAGAGCCTTCTCGAAGGACTGGTCAGTGTGTCCACTGTCCCGTGGACACTGATGTGGCCCGCCGATTGCGGGGTCCACGAGGAGCTCGGACAGAGTTACCACCCGTGTCGGATTGCGACACGTGTGAAACGGCAGAGACAGACTGGACATCAGGGAAGCAACAGGGCTTACCTTAGAGGGACTTGATAGTTCAGACCCATGTGTATTTAGGGTCGTAGACATATACTAGATAGTTGCTTAGAATTGTTTGTTATAATCATGTGTGATGTTAAACCTCGGTGATATGCAACTTGTCAAGTGCGGGCTGTCAAAACCCACTTCGCCAGCGCACTGTATATATCATATTAATAAATGTTGCTATATTGTATCTAACGGAGTTGTTGTTGCCTGTTTGAGCCCGAGTTCAGATCCCCTAGAGATCCGAGACTGTGACAGGGTCAATGGTCAATAGTTTAGTGTGGATGTTTGTCTCTGTGGGCCAATGTTCAATAGTTTAGTGTGGATGCTTGTCTCTGTGGGCCAATGTTCTATAGTTTAGTGTGGATGGTTGTCTCTGTGGGCCAATGTTCTATAGTTTAGTCTGGATGATTGTCTCTGTGGGCCAATGGTCAATAGTTTAGTGTGGATGTTTGTCTCTGTGGGCCAATGTTCTATAGTTTAGTCTGGATGATTGTCTCTGTGGGCCAATGGTCAATAGTTTAGTGTGGATGTTTGTCTCTGTGGGCCAATGTTCAGTAGTTTAGTCTGGATGTTTATCTCTGTGGGCCAATGTTCAATAGTTTAGTCTGGATGTTTATCTCTGTGGGCCAATGGTCAATAGTTTAGTTTGGATATTTGTCTCTGTGAGCCATTGTTCAATAGTTTAGTGTGGATGTTTATCTCTGTGGGCCAATGTTCAATAGTTTAGTGTGGATATTTGTCTCTGTGGGCCAATGTTCTATAGTTTAGTGTGGATATTTGTCTCTGTGGGCCAATGTTCTATAGTTTAGTGTGCATATTTGTCTCTGTGGGCCAATGTTCTATAGTTTAGTGTGGATATTTGTCTCTGTGGGCCAATGGTCAATAGTTTAGTGTGGATATTTGTCTCTGTGGGCCAATGTTCAGTAGTTTAGTGTGGATATTTGTCTCTGTGGGCCAATATTCAATAGTTTAGTGTGGATGATTGTCTCTGTGGGCCAATGGTCAATAGTTTAGTGTGGATATTTGTCTCTGTGGGCCAATGGTCAATAGTTTAGTGTGGATATTTGTCTCTGTGGGCCAATGGTCAATAGTTTAGTGTGGATATTTGTCTCTGTGGGCCAATTTTCAATAGATTAGTGTGGATATTTGTCTCTGTGAGCCATTGTTCAATAGTTTAGTGTGGATGTTTGTCACTGTGGGCCAATGTTCAATAGTCTAGTGTGGATATTTGTCTCTGTGAGCCATTGTTCAATAGTTTAGTGTGGATGTTTGTCTCTGTGGGCCAATGGTCAATAGTTTAGTGTGGATATTTGTCTCTCTGAGCCAATGTTCAATAGTTTAGTCTGGATGTTTGTCTCTGTGGGCCAATGTTCTATAGTTTAGTGTGGATATTTGTCTCTGTGGGCCAATGTTCAATAGTTTAGTGTGGATATTTGTCTCTGTGAGCCATTGTTCAATAGTTTAGTGTGGATGTTTGTCTCTGTGGGCCAATGTTCAATAGTTTAGTGCGGATATTTGTCTCTGTGAGCCATTGTTCAATAGTTTAGTGTGGATGTTTGTCTCTGTGGGCCAATGGTCAATAGTTTAGTGTGGATATTTGTCTCTGTGAGCCAATGTTCAATAGTTTAGTCTGGATGTCTGTCTCTGTGGGCCAATGGTCAATAGTTTAGTGTGGATATTTGTCTCTGTGAGCCATTGTTCAATAGTTTAGTGTGGATATTTGTCTCTGTGGGCCAATGTTCAATAGTTTAGTGTGGATATTTGTCTCTGTGGGCCAATATTCAATAGTTTAGTCTGGATGTTTGTCTCTGTGGGCCAATGTTCAATAGTTTAGTGTGGATATTTGTCTCTGTGAGCCATTGTTCAATAGTTTAGTGTGGATGTTTGTCTCTGTGGGCTAATGTTCAATAGTTTAGTGTGGATATTTGTCTCTGTGGGCCAATGTTCAATAGTTTAGTGTGGATATTTGTCTCTGTGGGCCAATGTTCAATAGTTTAGTCTGGATGTTTGTCTCTGTGGGCCAATGTTCTATAGTTTAGTGTGGATATTTGTCTCTGTGGGCCAATGTTCAATAGTTTAGTGTGGATATTTGTCTCTGTGGGCCAGGATCCAGTAGTATAGTTTATGTGTGACTTTGTGGGCCATTGTTTGTTTCACAATTGACAAAACATGTGGGAGTCTGGGAGGATATTTGGCTGTCTGTGTGACTTGTCAGACTGTGGAGGATTACATGGGACCGTGGTTTCTGGTACAGTGGCTAGTCTGCTGCCTCTGACCGTAGCGTCTGTGCTTAGGCAGTGTGTGTGGTCATTCCTGCCTCTGCTAACTGAGCTCAGGATCTGTATCTCTGTGATGACATCTTGTGTCTCTATTTTCATAGACCTGTATTCTCATAGACCTGTACTGTCATAAACCTGTATTAGTGTCATAGACCTGTACTGTCATAGACCTGTACTGTCATAAACCTGTATTAGTGTCATAGACCTGTACTGTCATAGACCTGTATTAGTGTCATAGACCTGTACTGTCATAAACCTGTATTAGTGTCATAGACCTGTACTGTCATAGACCTGTACTGTCATAAACCTGTACAGTCATAAACCTGTATTAGTGTCATAGACCTGTACTGTCATAGACCTGTACTGTCATAGACCTGTATTAGTGTCATAGACCTGTACTGTCATAAACCTGTATTAGTGTCATAGACCTGTACTGTCATAAACCTGTATTAGTGTCATAGACCTGTACTGTCATAGACCTGTACTGTCATAAACCTGTATTAGTGTCATAGACCTGTACTGTCATAAACCTGTATTAGTGTCATAGACCTGTACTGTCATAAACCTGTATTAGTGTCATAAACCTGTATTAGTGTCATAGACCTGTACTGTCATAGACCTGTACTGTCATAAACCTGTACAGTCATAAACCTGTATTAGTGTCATAGACCTGTACTGTCATAGACCTGTACTGTCATAGACCTGTACTGTCATAAACCTGTATTAGTGTCATAGACCTGTACTGTCATAAACCTGTGTTAGTGTTATAGACCTGTACTGTCATAAACCTGTATTAGTGTCATAAACCTGTACTGTCATAGACCTGTATTAGTGTCATAAACCTGTATTAGTGTCATAGACCTGTACTGTCATAAACCTGTGTTAGTGTTATAGACCTGTACTGTCATAAACCTGTATTAGTGTCATAAACCTGTACTGTCATAGACCTGTATTCTCATAGACCTGTACTGTCATAAACCTGTATTAGTGTCATAAACCTGTACTGTCATAGACCTGTACTGTCATAAACCTGTATTAGTGTCATAAACCTGTACTGTCATAGACCTGTACTATCATAGACCTGTATTCTCATAGACCTGTACTGTCATAGACCTGTACTGTCATAGACCTGTATTAGTGTCATAGACCTGTACTGTCATAAACCTGTATTAGTGTCATAGACCTGTACTGTCATAGACCTGTACTGTCATAAACCTGTACAGTCATAAACCTGTATTAGTGTCATAGACCTGTACTGTCATAGACCTGTACTGTCATAGACCTGTACTGTCATAAACCTGTATTAGTGTCATAGACCTGTACTGTCATAAACCTGTATTAGTGTCATAGACCTGTACTGTCATAAACCTGTATTAGTGTCATAGACCTGTACTGTCATAGACCTGTACTGTCATAAACCTGTATTAGTGTCATAGACCTGTACTGTCATAAACCTGTATTAGTGTCATAGACCTGTACTGTCATAAACCTGTATTAGTGTCATAGACCTGTACTGTCATAGACCTGTACTGTCATAAACCTGTATTAGTGTCATAGACCTGTACTGTCATAGACCTGTACTGTCATAGACCTGTACTGTCATAAACCTGTATTAGTGTCATAGACCTGTACTGTCATAAACCTGTGTTAGTGTTATAGACCTGTACTGTCATAAACCTGTATTAGTGTCATAAACCTGTACTGTCATAGACCTGTATTAGTGTCATAAACCTGTATTAGTGTCATAGACCTGTACTGTCATAAACCTGTGTTAGTGTTATAGACCTGTACTGTCATAAACCTGTATTAGTGTCATAAACCTGTACTGTCATAGACCTGTATTCTCATAGACCTGTACTGTCATAAACCTGTATTAGTGTCATAAACCTGTACTGTCATAGACCTGTACTGTCATAAACCTGTATTAGTGTCATAAACCTGTACTGTCATAAACCTGTACTGTCATAGACCTGTATTCTCATAGACCTGTACTGTCATAGACCTGTATTATCGTCACAGACCTGTATTCTCATAGACCTGTACTGTCATAGACCTGTACTGTCATAAACCTGTATTAGTGTCATAAACCTGTACTGTCATAAACCTGTACTGTCATAGACCTGTTTTCTCATAGACCTGTACTCTCATAGACCTGTACTGTCATAAACCTGTATTAGTGTCATAAACCTGTACTGTCATAGATCTGTATTGTTTAAAGCATCCGTCTGCAACCTACAGCACGCATGGCACACAGACCGATTTTCAGTAGCACACTTAGTGAGTTCATGTATATGATGTTGTATTTTCTCACATGTGAAAGCTGTGTGAGGTTGACAGACAAGTCGCTAACACATGTGCATTCAGAAGCATGTGTGAAGCTGACGATATGAAACACACAGCTGATATTGAGCAAGTAACTACAGAGCAGCAAGGGCATAAGTCTCCAGATTTGATTCATGACTCCGATCAGGAATATTCAATCTCATCTCATCTTGTTCCTCTTGCACCTTGCAGTTTTGTGGTTAAGCATAAACAGTGGGAGTGTCCGTCCATCATCTCATCTCGTTCCCCTTGTACCTTGTAGTGTCAAAGTGACACGTAAACAGCAGGAGAGTGCCCGTCCATCATCTCGTTCCCCTTGTACCTTGTAGTGTCGAAGTGACACGTAAACAGCAGGGGAGTGCCCATCCATCATCTCGTTCCCCTTGTACCTTGTAGTGTCAGTGACACGTAAACAGCAGGGGAGTGCCCATCATCATCTCATTCCCCTTGTACCTTGTGGTGTCGAAGTGACACGTAAACAGCAGGAGAGTGCCCGTCCATCATCTCGTTCCCCTTGTACCTTGTGGTGTCGAAGTGACACGTAAACAGCAGGAGAGTGCCCATCATCATCTCGTTCCCCTTGTACCTTGTAGTGTCGAAGTGACACGTAAACTGCAGGAGAGTGCCCGTCCATTATCTCGTTCCCCTTGTACCTTGTAGTGTCAAAGTGACACGTAAACAGCAGGAGAGTGCCCGTCCATCATCTCGTTCCCCTTGTACCTTGTAGTGTCGAAGTGACACGTAAACAGCAGGAGAGTGCCCATCCATCATCTCGTTCCCCTTGTACCTTGTGGTGTCGAAGTGACACGTAAACAGCAGGAGAGTGCCCGTCCATCATCTCGTTCCCCTTGTACCTTGTAGTGTCAAAGTGACATGTAAACAGCAGGGGAGTGCCCGTCCATCATCTCGTTCCCCTTGTACCTTGTAGTGTCGAAGTGACACGTAAACAGCAGGAGAGTGCCCGTCCATCATCTCGTTCCCCTTGTACCTTGTAGTGTCGAAGTGACACGTAAACAGCAGGAGAGTGCCCAGTCCATCATCTCGTTCCCCTTGTACCTTGTAGGTGTCGAAGTGACACGTAAACAGCAGGAGAGTGCCCGTCCATCATCTCGTTCCCCTTGTACCTTGTGGTGTCGAAGTGACACGTAAACAGCAGGAGAGTGCCCATCCATCATCTCGTTCCCCTTGTACCTTGTGGTGTCGAAGTGACACGTAAACAGCAGGAGAGTGCCCGTCCATCATCTCGTTCCCCTTGTACCTTGTGGTGTCGAAGTGACACGTAAACAGCAGGAGAGTGCCCGTCCATCATCTCGTTCCCCTTGTACCTTGTGGTGTCGAAGTGACACGTAAACAGCAGGAGAGTGCCCGTCCATCATCTCGTTCCCCTTGTACCTTGTGGTGTCGAAGTGACACGTAAACAGTAGGAGAGTGCCCGTCCATCATCTCGTTCCCCTTGTACCTTGTGTGTCGAAGTGACACGTAAACAGCAGGAGAGTGCCCGTGTCCATCATCTCGTTCCCCTTGTACCTTGTGGTGTCGAAGTGACACGTAAACAGCAGGGGAGTGCCCGTCCATCATCTCGTTCCCCTTGTACCTTGTGTCGAAGTGACACGTAAACAGCAGGAGAGTGCCCTGTCCATCATCTCGTTCCCCTTGTACCTTGTGTCGAAGTGACACGTAAACAGCAGGAGAGTGCCCGTCCATCATCTCGTTCCCCTTGTACCTTGTGGTGTCGAAGTGACACGTAAACAGCAGGAGAGTGCCCGTCCATCATCTCGTTCCCCTTGTACCTTGTGTCGAAGTGACACGTAAACAGCAGGAGAGTGCCCGTCCATCATCTCGTTCCCCTTGTACCTTGTGTCGAAGTGACACGTAAACAGCAGGAGAGTGCCCATCCATCATCTCGTTCCCCTTGTACCTTGTGGTGTCGAAGTGACACGTAAACAGCAGGAGAGTGCCCATCCATCATCTCGTTCCCCTTGTACCTTGTGGTGTCGAAGTGACACGTAAACAGCAGGAGAGTGCCCGTCCATCATCTCGTTCCCCTTGTACCTTGTAGTGTCGAAGTGACACGTAAACAGCAGGAGAGTGCCCATCCATCATCTCGTTCCCCTTGTACCTTGAGGTGTCGAAATGACACGTAAACAGCAGGGGAGTGCCCATCCATCATCTCGTTCCCCTTGTACCTTGTAGTGTCGAAGTGACACGTAAACAGCAGGAGAGTGCCCATCCATCATCTCGTTCCCCTTGTACCTTGTAGTGTCGAAGTGACACGTAAACAGCAGGGGAGTACCCATCCATCATCTCATTCCCCTTGTACCTTGTGGTGTCAAAGTGACACGTAAACAGCAGGAGAGTGCCCATCCATCATCTCGTTCCCCTTGTACCTTGTAGTGTCAAAGTGACACGTAAACAGCAGGGGAGTGCCCGTCCATCATCTCGTTCCCCTTGTACTTGTAGTGTCGAAGTGACACGTAAACAGCAGGAGAGTGCCCATCCATCATCTCGTTCCCCTTGTAGTGTCAAAGTGACACGTAAACAGCAGGAGAGTGCCCATCCATCATCTCGTTCCCCTTGTACCTTGTGGTGTCGAAGTGACACATAAACAGCAGGAGAGTGCCCATCCATCATATTATCTGGATCCTCTTGTACCTTGCTGTGTCGAGGTGAAGCATCAACAGTGGGAGAGTGCCCGATTATGGGCTCCATATATCGAGATTCCCATGGACTTTGTTATTTCCTCTGTCCATCATTTACATGTCCAGCCTCTTCTTCTGGTTCCATTAGGTCAATACATCTTTGCTTGTTGTGGTATTAATCAATGACTACTTATATTAAAATGCAAATAACATGTTTTATCTTTGATTTATTTAACTGCTTTGTTCTTCAAACCAATATTTGAATAATCTACAAAGAATCAAATCGTTAAATGGTGTATCTGAAACATTTAAACACAAGATGTTTCAATGGTTGTTGTATACAATAAATATAGTGGGGTTAGATTGGCAAGCTGAGTACCGTTGCAACATGACTGGCACAACACTACAAAAAGGTTGCTGACCCCAGGTGTAAGGATTGATTCTCTTCCTTTTGATGGATTGTATTCATCTCTTAATCACAACATATTTTGTTTTACTGCTTGTGGTGTCAATAGCTGATACCTTGCTCACGGGGTTGTTCTCATTCACAGGTATGACGAGGAGAGGAATGAACTTGTTTGTGACGAGCTTGGTGTGGCTTATTCCATCGTGGAAGGCATCCCTAACCTGAACCCACGTGATGGGAGAATGATTGGGAGTTCACACAAGGATGGATGTGAGCCGAGCCACTCACCCAGCGTCTGAGCTGAGCCCTCGTTGGTTGCTGATTTTCGCTTGTGATGAAGCTTCTGCAGTCGAGATCATTCTGTGATTTCCACTTGTGGTATCTGAGATGGGACCTGTCAGCCAAGTATTAGAGGTTGAGTAAGTTAGAGACACGCTAGTGTAGGTTTGAGTCTGGTGGAGCCAAGTATTAGAGGTTGAGTCGGTTAGAGGCAAGATGTAGGTTTGAGTCAGGTATTAGAGGTTGAGTCGGTTAGAGGCAAGATGTAGGTTTGAGTCAGGTATTAGAGGTTGAGTCGGTTAGAGACAAGATATTGTAGGTTTGAGTCTGGTGGAGCCAAGTATTAGAGGTTGAGTCGGTTAGAGGCAAGATGTAGGTTTGAGTCAGGTATTAGAGGTTGAGTCGGTTAGAGGCAAGATGTAGGTTTGAGTCAGGTATTAGAGGTTGAGTCGGTTAGAGGCAAGATGTAGGTTTGAGTCTGGTGGAGCCAAGTATTAGAGGTTGAGTCGGTTAGAGGCAAGATGTAGGTTTGAGTCAGGTATTAGAGGTTGAGTCGGTTAGAGACAAGATATTGTAGGTTGAGTCAGGTGGAGCCAAGATGTCATAGATTGAAGAGTCTGGGACCTTGATGTCACAGCAGTTGAATCCAAGATATTATAGATTGAACTGTTGGAGCCAAGATAATGTAGATTGAATCAGTTGGAGCTAAGATGTAGAGAACACTGTCAAAATGTTGATTGAATCGATTGGAGCCACAATATTATACATAAGTCACGTGAAGTCAAGATGTTTAGCCAGTTAGGGTCAAGTTATAGGATAAAGCAACGAAGTCATGTTATTGTGAGCTATGACAGTTGGAGTCAAGATGTCAGAGATAGAGTTTAATACCTGGAAAGGTTAACCCGGTCAACAAATGCCCGCAGAAGTCTGATGTGTCGGCCTAACGGCGCAAGAACACAGCTGTGCTGTAAACAGGCACAACGCAATCACGTCCGGAAAAAAAAAAAACAGATGAACGCAGAAGAAGAAGAAGAAGAGTTGTATACAGTCAAGTTATATATTAAACCAGCTGTTATAAATTTACCTTGGTAGAGCCAACTGTTACAAATTTCAGGTATTTACTGATATCTCTGGAGTGCAAGAACATAGTGTTTATGTCGTTGCTGATGCAACCTTTTAGAAACCTCTAGGAGTACAGTCTTTCTGGTACTAACTACATTTTGCATGACCAGAGGTACCAAATCAGTATTTTTCCTGCAGATATTGTCCTTGAAATGTTACAGAAAAATTATGAGAATGCCATCAACCAAGAAGAAGAAAACTACTGACAGTTCACAAGATGTGAACATTTAAGAAATCTGGCTCATTGTTGTCAAGTGTCACGGCCCTGACTTTGGGGGTTGAAGTGGTTTGACTATTTTGATTGACAGATGAGAGAAGTATATGTGAAACCAAAATTCAGGGGATTGAAGTGGTTTGACTGTTTTGGTCGACAGATGAAAGAAGTATATGTGAAACCAAAGTTCAGGGGATTGAAGTGGTTTGACTGTTTTGGTCGACAGATGAGAGAAGTATATGTGAAACCAAAGTTCAGGGGATTGAAGTGGTTTGACTGTGTTGGTCGACAGATGAGAGAAGTATATGTGAAACCCAAGTTCAGGGGATTGAAGTGGTTTGACTGTGTTGGTCGACAGATGAGAGAAGTATATGTGAAACCCAAGTGACACGAGAATGCATGAAGTTGACGAGAGTCACAAGAGATTCACGAGTGACTCCGAGTTGTTGAGCGAATGATTGAATGAACTCAAGTCATTCTCAACCCGGACATTGACCAGGATGGTTCGAGTCCATAGGAGTAAGGTTATGTGTATGGCAACCTTGAAGAATTGTGGTTTGGCCAGTATGTTAGTTTTATTACATTGCGCAAGACATTTGTAAAAGGATTAGCATAATTCTTCCGTGTTATAATTTATTTGTAAATTGAGGATAGATGTATTCAAGAGCTAGTCAAGATTATCTGACATATGAGTGATAGAAATAAAGGTACAAGTTCAGATTAACTTCAGCCATCATGTTGTGCTTCGTGTTAAGGGACCTGTCCGTTATTGTTATCTGCCACATCATAAATGATATAACACTACGACGTGGACATTCACCACGTCAGAGTGTCAGGAATATCGGGCTCCATATTGGGCGCGGACACGCTGGACAGGGATGTCGTCAGAGGGAATTCCTTCATCGAAATCAGTGGTTCTCAATCTTTTTTGGCCCGTGCCCCCCTTCACCATATTTTTAGGACGTCATTTCCCCACCACACCATATTTTAGAACGTCATTTCGTCATTTCCCCCCCCCCCCCCCCCTTTTTGTATTTCCTCCCTAAAAATTATTTAATAGCACATACTAAAACAAGTCTAGACATCTACATAAAATGTGATTTGCAGATCTACTTACGTTATAAAATGAATTTTAGAAGGGTGATACATACAGAACCGTAAAGAATGAAGGGAAAAACGATATCAAGTAATCGGTTCTTGTATTAACACAATCTAGAAATAATCTTAATTCCTCCCCTGGAAACCCTAAAATTCCCCCCTGTGGGGGGGGGGGGGGAATTCCCCACTGTTTGAGAACCACTGATCTAAATATTCCTGAACCGGTCAAGATGGAGAGCAGATAGATCATCTCCATCAGATGTTCAGCAAAGAAATTCCTACTAATAATATGTCTCTAAAGACCCTTGATACATATGGAGGATTATAATATGTCTCTAAAGACCCCTGGAGGATTATCGGATCAGATAAATGTTTCTTATTTGTCTACATAGGATCAGATTTCCTGCGGTTAGACACTTCATCATCATCAAGTGCCATGCCAGTTGGCATCTCCCCACAGATCTCAGTCTCTGGGGTTCTGGATCAGTTCTGCTGATGATATTCCTCCATGCCACCGTCTCAATCCATCCAGCATCATTTCTCTTGGTTGGCGGGTGTGTCTTTTCCCCTGGATCTTTCCAGTTGTCACGATGTTCTCCAATGCCTCTCTTTTCATAACATGACCAAAGAAAGCTGTTTGTTTCTTTTTTTATTGTAATATCTAATGTTCTGGTTTCATTAGCCTTTTTCAGGGAATCGTCCATAGTTACTCTGGCAGTCTAAGGAATTTGCAACATTTGTCTTAGGAATCACATCTCTGTTACTTCCAAGTTCCTTCTAATTTGTTCATTTACATTCCAAGATTCACTGCCAAACAGCACTTCAGCCCTCTCTTTCTAACATTCAGTCATAGCGACTTATTACTAAGATATGTTTCATTTTCTGAAATGCAGCATTTGCTTGCCCTATTCTGCTCTTAATCCCTGTTGTGCACCCTCGGTCTGATGTTATAAATGCCCCTAGGTATTTAAAAATTATCCCCATGGTTAAGAATTCTCCCTTTTATTTCTATTTCACATTTTGGTGTCATCTTTTTCTTTGATATCACTATTGTTTCTGTTTTGTTGATATTCAAAGAGTCTTTTCTTTGCTCTCTCTGTTACTACAATGTCCAACAATTGTTGTAGATCATCTGCCACCAATATGACACCAATATGACACCAATATGACACCACAATGTGTTTTCTTACATAACTCGAGGGTAGACGATTGTCAGCTTTATTAGATGAACCAACAGCGAGACGACTATTACTAGCCTGAATGTGTATCACAGAAGGACATACCAGAACGAACTTCATCCGGCCACCCTTTGAACGGACAGACAAGCGTATATTTCAAGTATTACACATAAATATCAATTGGGGAACCCTTTAAAGCCATCAAGACAGTTCATAAATAATCAGACAGGTATTGTTTGGCGCTCACAGAAGAAAGGAGGAGAGACTAGAGAACACACTAGACAAAATACAAATTGAAAGCTATAGTTCGACCGGGATTCGAATTTGTTGCCTCCAAATGATGGAAGCTCTCGCTGCAGGAACAAGTATACTTCGACTCAGGAACAAGTGCACTTCAAAACATGACCAATTAGACACCTAGTGATATATTTCAAAAGTGCTACATGTTTCGTTTGTTGCAGATAGAACGCTGGTCCACATAGACAAGTATTCACACAAATCTAGTCACGTATCTTAACGAACTTTTAAAACGCCAGGGAATCATGACCGAGGTGGGCCACCCTTAAGAATGTAAAAGGAAAGGGACACTCGGAGAGGGGGAACCTGCTGTCCTGCATGTTAGCGGAGGAGTTTTACCGTACCACATGTCCAAGAAATCGGATCCAGTGTCAAGAAGTGAATGACTGGCACACAGATGCATGAATGACTGGCACAGATGCATGAATGACTGGCACACAGATGCACGAATGACTGGCAAACTCATGCACTAATGACTGGCAAACTCATGCACTAATGACTGGCAAACTCATGCACTAATAGCTGGCAAACTCATGCACTAATAGCTGGCAAACTCATGCACTAATAGCTGGCAAACTCATGCACTAATAGCTGGCAAACTCATGCACTAATAGCTGGCAAACTCATGCACTAATGGCTGGCAAACTCATGCACTAATGACTGGCAAACTCATGCACTAATGGCTGGCAAACTCATGCACTAATGGCTGGCAAACTCATGCACTAATGGCTGGCAAACTCATGCACTAATGGCTGGCAAACTCATGCACTAATGACTGGCAAACAGGTGCATGAATCACTAGCACATAGATGCATGAATCACTAGCACATAGATGCATGAATCACTAGCAAACTGATGCATGAGTGACTAGCAAACTGATGCATGAATCACTAGCAAACTGATACATGAGTGACTAGCAAACTGATGCATGAATGACTAGCAAACTGTTGCATGAATCACTAGCAAACTGTTGCATGAATCACTAGCAAACTGATACATGAATCACTAGCAAACTGTTGCATGAATCACTAGCAAACTGATACATGAATCACTAGCAAACTGTTGCATGAATGACTCGCAAACTGATGCATGAATCACTAGCAAACTGTTGCATGAATGACTAGCAAATTGATGCATGAATCACTACCAAACTGTTGCATGAATCACTAGCAAACTGATACATAAATCACTAGCAAACTGATGCATGAATCGCTAGCAAACTGATACATGAATGACTAGCAAACTGATGCATGAATCACTAGCAAACTGGTGCATGAATCACTAGCAAACTGATGCATGAATCACTAGCAAACTGATGCATGAATGACTCGCAAACTGGTGCATGAATCACTAGCAAACTGATGCATGAATCACTAGCAAACTGATGTATGAATCACTAGCAAACTGATGCATGAATCACTAGCAAACTGATGCATGAATCACTAGCAAACTGATGCATGAATCACTAGCAAACTGATGCATGAATCACTAGCAAACTGATACATGAATCACTAGCAAACTGATAAATGAATCACTAGCAAACTGATACATGAATCACTAGCAAACTGATACATGAATCACTAGCAAACTGATACATGAATCACTAGCAAACTGATACATGAATCACTAGCAAACTGATGCTTCTGTCAAGAGATTCCAAAATGCCACCGATCTTTATTCACATTCAAAACAATGTTTTCCCGTAGTGAGTTTAAATAACGAAGACAGTGATAAAATCTCCGCCGCAGAGCAAATATGACAGGGGGCTTCTGATCGTCAGATGAGGCCCCCCTTCCCCGAATGTTTCTACCCTTTTACCTTCTTGACATTCTCTAGGGGCGGGCCCGGTACCGGGCGTCTTTTCCCTGCCGCTCGAGACGGTCGGTCGTTTGCGTTATCCTTGTGTCCCATTCCTGCGAACATGTCTGCTCTCAAGCACCCCTACATCAAGGGAGGTGAGCTGGTGCTCGCACACCATCCTAGCACCTGTCTCTGTCGCCTCCTTTCGTCTTCATTGCCTTCTTCGTGCCCCGTTCACGGCGCCACACTCTGGGAAGCCGGCTCCTCCCCTTGGTTCCTCGACCCTTCGTTTGGTCTTTACAGCGGAGTGAGGCTTTCGTAAGACTTTTTTCTGTCGGCATTTGTACGATTTGGCACGACCAATTTTATACAAACAATAGATTATTGCCTGGCGTATATATATATTAACAGTGGTAGACAATTACACTCAACGTGTGCACATTTATATTTCAGCGTATACAGGACTTATCTATTTAGTTTGTGTTGTGTTGATTGCAGACAATGCGCAGGATCTGCAACAATTAGTAGACTGCGGTTGTTGTACACGGTGAGCAGCTGGGGTTAGAATTAAATTGTAAAAAGACACAGATTATGGTCGTCACTAGGAAGAACGAAGTACCACAATGTAATATACAAGTAAATGGGAATATTCTTCAACAAGTGAATCGATACAATTATCACGGAACAGTCATAACATCTGAAGGGAGATGCTTTGAAGAGATAAGAACAAGAATCGCCATGGCGAAAGTAGCCTTTAGCAAGATGAAAAACATACTGACCAATAAAAAGATGTCAATTGAAACGAGAAAAAGAGTGTTGAAGTGCTACATAGAGCCTGTTCTTTTGTATGGATGTGAAACTTGGACAATGTGCAGTCAAGCTGAAAAACATCTGATGGCTGTGGAAATGTGGTTTCTGAGGTAAATGCAAAGAATACCATGGACAGACAGAAAAGCCAATGACCAAGTACTACAGGAGACAAATGAAAATCGTAAATTGGTTAGAGAAATTAGACGTAGACAGTCAAAATTTTTTGGACATGTTATGAGAAGAAATGGATTGGAGAACTTAGGGACAACTGGCAAGATCGAAGATCGACCAAGAGGAAGACCGAGAGGAAAATACCTGGATGGCTTGGCCACATGGCATGGACGAGACAGAAACACTGAGCTGATCCACGACTCTGGTGATCGAGTGAAATGGCGAGTCATGACCGCCCACGCTTTCCGGCATGGCACATGATTGGTTGATTGTGCGATTCCCCAGAAGGTTATCAACTAACAGTATATCATCAGTATACCACAACAAGCAATGATGTACAGACCAGAGGGAAGCAGAGGAAGAGGCCGACCAGGTAAACGATGGACGCAGGGAATAACACAGGCCATGGGAATATCGATACATGAAGCCCATAAGCGGGCATTCTCCCGCTGTTTATTGTTATGCTTCACCTCGACACCGCAAGTTACAAGAGGAACATGATGAGATGAGATTAGATTAACCTGAAGAGATGCAGCGACATATTCCAGAAATTAAATCGTGCAATCTATTCTCTATTGTTTGTGTAGTAGTTATTCAAGCCTGAAACAGGCTAATGAAACTAGAACATTATATACAACAATAAGAAAGAGACAAACATCTTTCTTCGGTCATGTGATGAGAAGAGAGGCATTGGAGAACATCATGACTAGTGGAAAGATCGAGGGGGTCATGTGATGAGAAGAGAGGCATTGGAGAACATCATGACTAGTGGAAAGATCGAGGGGAAGAGAGGCAGAGGCAGACAACGAGAAATGATGCTGGACGGATTGAGACGATGACATGGATGAATATCATTGCCATTAGAAGAGTTGATCCAGAAACCAAAGACCGAGATCTGTGGAGAGCCATGAACGCCTACGCCAGCCGGCAGGGCACTTGATGATGATTATGAGTGATCCAAACATTTCCATTCATTGATATAGTGACATTTAAAAATGCCTTCAAATAATATTTTTATTCGAAACACATGACCACCGTATTGGGTATATGCCTGGAATTATTAATTATAATGTATTTAGGATAATTTCTAGTTAAAAATACGCTTTACAAATTTATGCTTTTTAAAATCTTTGCAAAAGATTTATTCTTTTAGTCATCAGAAATAGCAAAATTTTGCAAAATAAAGTGGTGTCTTACTTAATGCATAATAATTATATAATATGATAATTAAAATGAATATATATTTTATATTTTAAAGAATTAAAATACTTTTTGATATTTAGTGCAAATTATTTCCCTTTGAAACACCGATTATTTCTCCTTGATGGTTATCATCATTGAGTGTTATGTCGATAAGCGTGTGTGGTTACGTCTCGCCGTCTTACTCTATTACCAGTGACATAAATAAACACACGTAGGATTGTTTGCCACTCACAGAAGGAGAGGAAGGAAGTAAAGACTAGAGGAAGCACAGGACAACATACAATTTGAAAGCTATAGTTATCGATAGGGATTCGAACCTTCACCTCCAAATGACGACAGCGCCTCTCTGCAGGAACAAGTGTACTTCGACGCATGACCTACTAGATACTCCAGTGTCTGGATCGCATCTACTAAATTTTGCAGATCCTGCTGACTGTCTGCAATAAATACTGTGTCATCCTCATAACTAATGTTATTGATGTTTCTTCCTCCAATGACGATTCATTTAAGTAACTAGTGACTGTTTCAGAGGCCTCGACTGGTTCCCAAATTGATCTCCTACTCTTTTGCCAATAAAATTGGGTGGAACTGCGGTAAAGCTGTGAAAATGAAAATGTAAACAATATAAAATGACACAAAGTAGTGCAGCTTTACATAACAGAGTTAGGACACATACAGGACGTTGCGGCGATTAGCCTTCATCAGCAAACAAACACATTCACAAACACAACATATAGTCAAGGAGATCTCCTGTGACTACATCAGAAGATGACGACGGGACGAGAAGAACAAAATGATGGGGAAAAAATGAAAGCAATGAAGAGAAAATGAAAAGTGGAAAAAATGTTCATACTTACCTCAGAATTCCGAGCTGTGTATAACCACCACGGTTATACTGTCCCTCTTTGAAACGGCGATTGCTGACCTCTGGTATTATATTTCATAGTTTCCTTGTGTTCCGGAATTAGACTATTAGTTGGTGGCTATGCAGAACCTGGAAATGCAGATGACAAATAATACTAGGGGATTAGAAAAACTGATCTTCTCTGCTAAGAGACACAATGAAATTCAAAATATTTTTTTTTTCCTATGAACTTTTTTTTTTTAAAGTCAATTTACAAAATTACACCCCAACCAAAGATCAACATCAACAGTGAATAAAAGGAATATTGCTCAATCGTGGAATATCTGGACCCCATCATCACCAGCCGGTCTCTCTGGCCGAGGGGTTACATGACTTTCTCCGTAATCCCGTTTATCCACGCAGGGTCTCGCAGCGCGCGAGAATTGGAAGCGGTTCTACCCGCGCTGGTGACTTGCGGGATACTGAGCCGGCCGCTCAGAAAGCAGTGGCAAACTACTGAGCGTAATCTTGCCAAGAAATCAACAATCAGCTGAAAGATGCTGATGTTGACAGCGATGTCCTGTAAAGAATACGCAAAACATTTAATTTCATCATCAACGACAGCGGGGACTACATCATCACCAACAGCGGGGACTACACCATCACCAATAGCAGGGACTACATCATCACCAACAGCGGGGACTACATCATCACCAACAGTGGGGACTACATCATCACCAACAGCGAGAACTACATCATCACCAACAGCGGGAACTACATCATCACCAACAGTGGGGACTACATCATCACCAACAGCGAGAACTACATCATCACCAACAGTGGGGACTACATCATCACCAACAGCGGGGACTACATCATCACCAACAGCGGGGACTACACCATCACCAACAGTGGGGACTACATCATCACCAACAGCGGGGACTGTATCATCACCAACAGCGGGGACTACATCATCACCAACAGCGGGGACTACATCATCACCAACAGCGGGGACTACATCATCACCAACAGCGGGGACTACATCATCACCAACAGCGGGGACTACATCATCACCAACAGCGGGACTACATCATCACCAACAGTGGGGACTACATCATCGCCAACAGCGGGAACTGTATCATCACCAACAGTGGGAACTACGTCATCACCAACAGCGGGAACTGTATCATCACCAACAGCGGGAACTGTATCATCACCAACAGCGGGAACTGTATCATCACCAACAGCGGGAACTGTATCATCACCAACAGCGGGAACTGTATCATCACCAACAGCGGGGACTGTATCATCACTAACAGCGGGAACTACATCATCACCAACAGCGAGAACTGTATCATCACCAACAGCGGGGACTACATCATCACCAACAGCGGGAACTGTATCATCACCAACAGCGAGAACTACATCATCACCAACAGCGGGAACTGTATCATCACCAACAGCGAGAACTACATCATCACCAACAGCGGGAACTGTATCATCACCAACAGCGAGAACTACACCATTACCAACAGCGGGAACTGTATCATCACCAACAGCGAGAACTGTATCATCACCAACAGCGGGAACTGTATCATCACCAACAGCGAGAACTGTATCATCACCAACAGCGGGGACTACATCATCACCAACAGCGAGAACTACATCATCACCAACAGCGGGGACTACGTCATCACCAAAAGCGGGAACTGTATCATCACCAACAGCGGGAACTGTATCATCACCAACAGCGGGGACTGTATCATCACCAACAGCGGGGACTGTATCATCACCACCAGCGGGAACTACATCATCACCAACAGTGAGAACTACATCATCACCAACAGCGAGAACTACATCATCACCAACAGCGGGAACTGTATCATCACCAAACAGCGGGGACTACATCATCACCAACAGCGGGAACTGTATCATCACCAACAGCGGGGACTACATCATCACCAACAGCGGGGACTACATCATCACCAACAGCGGGGACTACATCATCACCAACAGCGGGGACTACATCATCACCAACAGCGGGAACTACATCATCACCAACAGCGGGGACTTCATCATCACCAACAGCGGGAACTACATCATCACTAACAGCGGGAACTACATCATCACTAACAGCGGGAACTGTATCATCACCAACAGCGGGGACTACATCATCACCAACAGCGGGAACTGTATCATCACCAACAGCGGGGACTACATCATCACCAACAGCGGGAACTACATCATCACCAACAGCGGGGACTACATCATCACCAACAGCGGGAACTGTATCATCACCAACAGCGGGAACTGTATCATCACCAACAGCGGGGACTACATCATCACCAACAGCGGGAACTGTATCATCACCAACAGCGGGAACTACATCATCACCAACAGCGGGAACTACATCATCACCAACAGCGGGGACTACATCATCACCAACAGCGGGGACTACATCATCACCAACAGCGGGAACTACATCATCACCAACAGCGGGAACTACATCATCACCAACAGCGGGCACTACATCATCACCAACAGCGAGAACTACATCATCACCAACAGCGGGCACTACATCATCACCAACAGCGGGAACTACATCATCACCAACAGCGGGCACTACATCATCACCAACAGCGAGAACTACATCATCACCAACAGCGGGAACTGTATCATCACCACAGCGGGGACTACATCATCACCAACAGCGGGAACTGTATCATCACCAACAGCGGGGACTACATCATCACCAACAGCGGGAACAACATCATCACCAACAGCGGGGACTACATCATCACCAACAGCGGGAACTGTATCATCACCAACAGCGGGAACTGTATCATCACCAACAGCGGGGACTACATAATCACCAACAGCGGGAACTGTATCATCACCAACAGCGGGGACTACATCATCACCAACAGCGGGAACTACATCATCACCAACAGCGGGGACTACATCATCACCAACAGCGGGGACTACATCATCACCAACAGCGGGGACTACATCATCACCAACAGCGGGAACTACATCATCACCAACAGCGAGAACTACATCATCACCAACAGCGGGGACTACATCATCACCAACAGCGGGAACTACATCATCACCAACAGCGGGGACTACATCATCACCAACAGCGAGAACTACATCATCACCAACAGCGGGGACTACATCATCACCAACAGCGGGAACTACATCATCACCAACAGCGGGGACTACATCATCACCAACAGCGGGAACTACATCATCACCAACAGCGGGACTACATCATCACCAACAGCGAGAACTACATCATCACCAACAGCGGGGACTACATCATCACCAACAGCGGGAACTACATCATCACCAACAGCGGGGACTACATCATCACCAACAGCGAGAACTACATCATCACCAACAGCGAGAACTACATCATCACCAACAGCGAGAACTGCATCATCACCAACAGCGGGGACTACATCATCACCAACAGCGGGGACTACATCATCACCAACATCGGGAAGTACATCATCACCAACAGCGGGGACTACATCATCACCAACAGCGGGAACTACATCATCACCAACAGCGGGAACTACATCATCACCAACAGCGGGAACTACATCATCACCAACAGCGGGCACTACATCATCACCAACAGCGAGAACTACATCATCACCAACAGCGGGCACTACATCATCACCAACAGCGGGAACTACATCATCACCAACAGCGGGCACTACATCATCACCAACAGCGAGAACTACATCATCACCAACAGCGGGGACTACATCATCACCAACAGCGGGAACTACATCATCACCAACAGCGGGGACTACATCATCACCAACAGCGGGAACTACATCATCACTAACAGCGGGGACTACATCATCACCAACAGCGAGAACTACATCATCACCAACAGCGAGAACTGCATCATCACCAACAGCGGGGACTACATCATCACCAACAGCGGGGACTACATCATCACCAACATCGGGAAGTACATCATCACCAACAGCGGGGACTACATCATCACCAACAGCGGGAACTACATCATCACCAACAGCGGGAACTACATCATCACCAACAGCGGGAACTACATCATCACCAACAGCGGGAACTACATCATCACCAACAGCGGGCACTACATCATCACCAACAGCGAGAACTACATCATCACCAACAGCGGGCACTACATCATCACCAACAGCGGCACTACATCATCACCACAGCGGGAACTACATCATCACCAACAGCGGGGGACTACATCATCACCAACAGCGGGAACTACATCATCACCAACAGCGGGGACTACATCATCACCAACAGCGGGAACTACATAATCACTAACAGCGGGGACTACATCATCACCAACAGCGAGAACTACATCATCACCAACAGCGAGAACTACATCATCACCAACAGCGGGGACTACATCATCACCAACAGCGGGGACTACATCATCACCAACATCGAGAAGTACATCATCACCAACAGCGGGGACTACATCATCACCAACAGCGGGAACTACATCATCACCAACAGCGAGAACTACATCATCACCAACAGCGGGGACTACATCATCACCAACAGCGGGGACTACATCATCACCAACATCGGGAAGTACATCATCACCAACAGCGGGGACTACATCATCACCAACAGCGGGAACTACATCATCACCAACAGCGGGAACTACATCATCACCAACAGCGGGGACTACATCATCACCAACAGCCGGGACTACATCATCACCAACAGCGGGGACTACATCATCACCAACAGCGGGGACTACATCATCACCAACAGCGGGAACTACATCATCACCAACAGCGGGGACTACATCATCACCAACAGCGGGAACTACATCATCACCAACAGCGGGGACTACATCATCACCAACAGCGGGAACTGTATCATCACGAACAGCGGGAACTGTATCATCACGAACAGCGTTGACTACATCATCACCAACAGCGGGAACTACATCATCACCAACATCGGGAAGTACATCATCACCAACAGCGGGAACTGTATCATCACCAACAGCGGGAACTGTATCATCACCAACAGCGGGAACTGTATCATCACCAACAGCGGGGACTACATCATCACCAACAGCGGGGACTACATCATCACCAACAGCGGGGACTACATCATCACCAACAGCGGGGACTACATCATCACCAACAGCGGGAACTACATCATCACCAACAGCGGGGACTACATCATCACCAACAGCGGGCACTACATCATCACCAACAGCGAGAACTACATCATCACCAACAGCGGGGACTACATCATCACCAACAGCGGGAACTGTATCATCACCAACAGCGGGGACTACATCATCACCAACAGCGGGGACTACATCATCACCAACAGCGGGGACTACATCATCACCAACAGCGGGGACTACATCATCACCAACAGCGGGAACTACATCATCACCAACAGCGGGGACTACATCATCACCAACAGCGGGAACTACATCATCGCCAACAGCGGGGACTACATCATCACCAACAGCGGGCACTACATCATCACCAACAGCGGGAACTACATCATCACCAACAGCGGTGACTACATCATCACCAACAGCGGGAACTACATCATCACCAACAGCGGGGACTACATCATCGCCAACAGCGGGGACTACATCATCACCAACAGCGGGCACTACATCATCACCAACAGCGGGCACAGTCCAGAAGGTGTCAGAGTATGAACACAACCAGCAAGCAAGTTAAAGTAGCCTTGCTGGCCACATGTATCTTTCCTACAGCGACATACGGACGCCAGTATTGGACCATTTCCCTACAGAAGAAAGCTCAAGCATTTCATAAGATGCATTTGTGTAAGGTTGACTCCCTCTAGACAATTCCGCCCAAGGTCCCGGGTGCTTTCTACCCGTAGGTAGGTAGGTAGGTTTACTCCCTCTAGACACATTCCGGCCAAGATCCCGGGTGCTTTCTACCTGTGGGTACGTAGGTAGGTTCACTCCCTCTAGACACATTCCGCCCAAGATCCCGGGTGCTTTCTACCCGTGGGTAGGTAGGCTTATTCCATCTAGAGACATTCCGCCCAAGATCCCGGGTGCTTTCTACCCGTAGGTAGGTAGGCTTATTTCATCTAGAGACATTCCGCCCAAGATCCCGGGTGCTTTCTACCCGTGGGTATGTTTTCATTTCATAACAGATGGTTCGGTGTCAAGAGGTGAGAGAAGTGGCTGGGGGTTCATAGCCAAAGCTAATGGTCGATGTTTGGGGCAGGAGAGCCTGGCATATGATACCACAACATCCAGCTTAAGAATGGAGGTGGAGGCAGTCACTGCGGCTCTCCGCTGGATTGAGAATACGACACACACACACACATCGTGATTGTAACTGACTCAGAAAGCATGCTGACGAGGGTGAGGACGGGCAGACTTCGTGCGGAGTGGCTTGCTTCGCTTCGGAGGTCACGGGTGACAAGCATCGCCTGGATCTTTTCTCCGGGGCATGCCGGTGTGCTGGGAAATGAACAGGCGGACAGATTGGCTGGCTCTGCAGAACTTGGTGGAGTATTGATACATGACAAGGCAGACGTGGTTGCGGCCTTGTGGGAGCATGTGCACACCTCGGAGGAGCAAATGGATTACCATGGTCTGGCAAGAATGAGACAACGAGGAGTGCCGAAGGGATCTGGCTCAACGCTCAAAGGAAAGGCGAGACGGACTTATAATCAGAGTGCTACTGGTACTATTAGTGTTGGAACTCTTCGCTGGCTGCTGAGGATGGGGACGGAGCACTTATGGGAATGCCTCGAATGCTGTGATGTCGATTCCTAAATCAATCAATCAATCAATCAATCATTTCTTAACAATCCAGCCAGGGCGGGGACGTTATGGCCTACTCTGTCGTTGGTACACATATGATGTCAGTACAAGCACCAAGACAAGCGACACACAGAAAACTCTATCTGTCCCATCCCGGCGACGCTTCACGGCAAAGGCACTAGGACAACAGTAGAAGAAGGAGATGATGGCAGTGTCCCTGTACAAGAATTGGGTTTCTTTAAATTTGATTAGGACAGTTATAAGTGGGAAAAACACTTTTAAAAACTGGATTTTATATCTGGATACAGTAGCAGAGTCATTTATTGTCGGAAATAAGTGGTTCTCAGAAGCACAAAATGCTGATTGCAGCATACTTAAGATTTATATTTATGTTATTGCTGCCATAATTCTGCCCGTGTAATCATGATTTCTGAGGAAAAGGAATAAACAACTTTCGGTCCATAAAGCGGACAGATGGGCGATCCGTTAAGGCCTTGGAGTATTTTGTTTCAGCCACGGTTTATGCAAGCATTTTCATCAGTTTTGACTTGGAAGTGTACGACTCTGTCGCTCAGCTACCGAGTTGAGCGCTTGGAGCTACACTGTGTGCCGTGGATTTCATTTGCAATGCAATTTTCATCTTTCACGATGGTTTGTGTTGTAAACACAAATAAAACAGAAACAAACGGTGGCCGGTTGTTGACCTAGCTGGCTTGCCTTGTGCAGTAATGCGTATGCAACAGCTGATTTTCTAGTAACCGCTGCTTCCATCGACGATAAATTGTAGTTCTAGTGGCCGACTGTTGTGTTGGTATTCTGGTAGCGGCCTAATGTATGCATGCGTGTGCGTGCTATTGGTTTCTCGGGACTGTTGTCTGTTCCACTTTTCGCATGGGACAGATATTGTACACCGGGATAACCATCGTACACTAGGACAGATATTGTACACCGGGATAGACATCGTACACTAGGACATATATTGTACACAGGAGCAAACTTCGTGCACAGGAGCATATATTGTACACAGGGGCAGACATCGTACACAGGTACATTTATTGTACACAAGGACATACATCGTACACTGGGATAGATATTGTACACAGGGACAGACATTGTACATTAACCTGGGACAGACATCGTACACAAACAAGGAACGGAGATTGCAGCCCGCTGACATTATTTGTCTCTCCCTCCCTCCCCCTTCCTTACCTTACCTCCATAAAACAGCTAATACAATTGACACTACGGCAAGCCAAGTTTCTCTCAACAATATTTTCACGGAGACAAGAAACAAACTTACTCCAGTTACAAATTGATGAAACCGTAGATGTGAAATCTATACCGGCGGTAATTAGTGCTAGCGCCGATCCGATCCCCAATACCCTTTGATCCATAAGACCTGTATGATCGTCTCGTGGTTCATTTCAGCCCCAAGGCTGCATCCCTAACCCAGGCTTGAAACTCATTTAGAAAATCTATACTTCAAGGGGCCAGCGTAGTGTTTCACATTCTGAGGGCTATTTTGGGTAAATTCTCCACGAAACAGCACATGTGCCAGAACTCCGAGACTTAGGCTGAGGGCTCGTTGGACGCGTTGTCTCGATCAATAAATAGAACTATCGCAGTAATAAATTGAAGCTTAAACCGCGGGTAATAGCGTTGTATTAAAATGAAATCATTCTGGCCTGACTGAAGTTTTAGATGATCTGAAGTTATGTTTGTTTTTTATTCCATGTGTACTGTTTTCTGTATGTTTATGAGTCGTTTACATTTTTTTCTCCAAAATATTTATCTTATCTTTGTTTTTGTTTCTATTATTCGCATATCCTTTTACAGGACATTGCAGTCAATACCAGCATTTTTCAGCTGCTGTTGATGTCTTGGCAAGTTTACGTTCAGTAGTTTGCCCTTGCTTTCTGAACGATCGGCTCACATACCTCCGTAAGTAACCAGCGCGACACGATCCGCTTCCGAATCTCGCGCAGCTGTGTTTCATACGTGAGTATACGGAATTACGAACAACGTCCTTAACACCTTCACCAGGGAGACCGGCTTTCTAATCTTAGTGCGAGGAAATGCAACCTAAAGGCTAAATGCCACGACAGGACAAACCAGGCCCTAATTCTTGGTTGGCGACTTGTCTAGGATCGAAGCTCCGAAAGGCGGACAGTAAGAGCATTGCATTGTTGACCAGACAGTTTCAGCAGCATGTCTTATTCCTGGTGTATTGGTGTTACCATTCCTCTGGAGAAAACTAGCCAGGCCTGGCGAGAGATCATGCTGCATGGGCAACACATGGTCTCTACAATTCAGCCCAGACTTTGTGTTATGGAGAGGTATAACTCCATCCCTGGTCCCCGCCATGGGCAACACATGGTCTCTACAATTCAGCCCAGACTTTGTGTTATGGAGACGTATAACTCCATCCCTGGTCCCCGCCGTGGGTTGTAGTTACTAAGTCTTGTTTAAGCACAGTATAACAAACGAATCTGTTAAGACGGCAAGGTGCCAGTACAGGAAGGCCACAGTTACGTTCTTGCAAAACGCGACTTTAAGTGAAGCGACGTATAGCGAAACACTATTTCCCATAAAATTAAATGAAAGACAGTGTGTTGTGTACCACAGTAATGTTTATTTTGATGGTTGTTGATGTTTATTGGCTAAATAGAGGTGGGTTGGAGGGCGAGTGGTAGAGTTATTGGGACGTAGAGGTATTAAAACCACGACTTGCTTCAAAACTATCATCTGCACTACTAGTACTACTCTCACATGCTTTCTAGATCTTCATAGAGAGACTTTGCTTTTTCTTGGATAGCTATCTTTTCCACAGGCATATTCCGTTGGCCCTGGTCTTCAATCCAGGCGGCCGATAGTGCTTCCATGTTCTCCATATGAGTACTTCTGGTACGAGTGATCTTGGAAGCACTCAAAGGGGTTACGTTTTTAGCACCCTCTTTGATTTTGTCAGCACCTGCACGAATTGTCCTTACCGTGGTTGGAGGTAAACCATGGACTTTATCGATATCAACAGTCTGATCGCCAGCCTCAAAACGACGTAACACATCTAACTTCACCTTCAAGAGTAACACTTTTCCTGGTTCTCTTACAACCAGACACACTATCAGCACCTACTATGCGCTCTGAACTAATAATTATGGGTGATGACACGATACAATCCTGGTAAAACGCACTGCACAAGATGTAAAATGGCGACGCTAACGCAGCATAGGAACACAGGTGACGACGTTATAGCGGAACGTAGCGACGTAAAGGGAAGTTATGTCCCATTGCGACAACGACGTTATAACGAAACGACGTAAACCGAAGCAACGTATAGCGGGGCCTTCCTGTACCTATCCAGTGGAAATGTGGTTTCTATGGAAGCACCGGATATGTTGTTTTTATGGAAGCACCGGAAATGTGGTTTCTATGGAAGCACCGAAAATGTGGTTTCTATGGAAGCACCTAAAATGTGGTTTCTAAGACCTACGTTACGAAAACGATAGACGTACATAGTAATTAGCAAGGCGTACCCGGAAAAGGCCAATGCAAGTAGAGTATGATGTACAGATAGAAAAAGTAATCTTAACAGTGTCTTCGGTCATGTGATAAGACAACAGACACGGCAAAATACCGTGCGATCGGAGAAATCGTCAACACAAGAGGCCGGACAGACACGGAGAAATTATGTTGGCATGGACTGAGATGGTGGCATGGGCGACTATCATTAACTGGGCTGAGCCAGAACACCAGGAGCCGAGAAATGTGAGGACGCATGATCGCCTACGTCAGCTGGCAGTAGAAAGTTAGCCGCCTGTCTTATTTTTTCGTTCGCTTGAAATATGTCTATAACTGCAATGTTGTCTCTTGTATGAATCTAACTGTCTTTTTTAGTTCACTCAGCGGTCCATAGAGTTTATCTTCCACTGTCGTCTCTCTAGGCCAGAAGGTTTGCCTAGATATGTTATATTTTGGGCAGTCTTGGAGTATGTGCTCTGCTGTCTGCGACGCCAGTCCACATGTGCACATGGCTGATTCACCAATCTTAAATTTTGTGTACATGTGGTTGAGTAATCTATTGTGTCCTGTTCTGAGGCGCAGAATAATGACTTGTTCTGGTCTGTCCATAATGTGGTAGTCATCTTGAGCAGGTTTTGGTGGCTTTCTGACTGATTTGATCATTCTTTTCTTTTGGTGGTATGTAACGGGCACATCAGGTTGTTCTTCTTTTGCTCCTTCCTTAGCCAATCGATCAGCTCTGTCGTTTCCAGGTATTCCACAGTGTTATGGTATCCACTGTATGGTGACCTTATGCTGACTGCTAAGTTCATAAAGTAGTGTCCTTAGTACTGGCAATTTCCCAGACAGGAGCGCCTCAAGTACTGATTTTGCATCTGTAAATAGCACCACAGGTTGTGTACCATGGCTGGTATTTAGCGATTTCTCTGTTGCTATCTTGATTGCCTCAATTTCAGCATCATAGAATCATAGTTATGGCAGTACTTTCCTGTCGGTACTCTGGCTGTGTCCTCTAGTATTATTTGGGTATTCTATGTACACGCCCGCGCCTCCATTTCGAACAGCATTTTGTGCTGACCCATCTGTGTAGACACGGATCCAGAGGTCCTGTGGGTATTCTTCATCAAGGAAGCTGAGAATGGCTGTTCTGCGCTGTACAATGTTCTGCGCCGCATGTCATTTACAGAACGTCGCAATCAATTCCAGCATTTTTAAATGCTGTTTTTTTTTTATTTACCAGGTAAATTTACATATAGTAGTTTGCCATTGTTTTCTGAATGACCGACGTTTTAACAATCGAAATCAACGCAATATGGTGTGCTTCCAAATCGTCTGAGACGGATGTCGAACCCAGACGAGGTGTGTCGGGGGTGTTGCGAGACGTGTTCACTGTCATAAGCCACAGCGGCCGGTTCAGTTTAGTTCAGCGCACATGTGCATTGTGTGTGTGTGTGTGTGTGTGTGTGGTGGTGGTGTGTGTGTGTGGTACAAATTTTAACAAGCTGCAGTATTGAACCCCAACAACCTGTGGGATACCATGACCCACCCAGCTTCACCCACCCATCTTCACTCACCCAGCCTCACCTATCCAGTATCACCCACCCAGCTTAACCCACCAAGCTTCATCCACCAGCCTCACCCACCCAGTGTCACCCAGCTTCACCCACCCAGTGTCACCCACCCAGCTTCATCCACCAGCCTCACCCACCCAGTGTCACCCAGCCTCACCCACCCAGTGTCACCCAGCCAGCATCACCCGCCCAGCCTCACCCACCCAGTAGCCGAGCTGCCGACAAGTGAAGGCAGCAAACGTGCCGACACTTGGGGGCCTCCTGTGGCGTTCGGTCACAGAAGATGTGGTCCTATAATTATATCGCCAGTATGGGTGATCAGCTTCAAGTGGGCCACACTCGTCCGGCCAGACTGTCCAGTTTGATCCACCCGCACCTGGCTGGTCTCTCACGGACACCGGACACTCGGATTTTGACGGAGAGAATGTTCCTGGGGGAGACAGATAGCCAGCCAGGCTGGTAGGGAGGCAGGCAGAACGAACAGACGAACACACTTTATTTTACAAGGGTTAAGAATTAGGCACTCAAGTTTGTCTAACATTCTGCCCTTCTATCATTCTCTTTTATACATTATTTCATCCACACGTCATTTGAGGCTAACTGAGAACAAAAACAATATAAATGATATGCATTATAAAGGAGAAAATTAGGCAGATAAGTTGGTAGGCAGGCAGACAGACAGAAAGATGGAATGGATGGATGGATGGTCGGACGGACGGACGAATGGATGGACGGATGGGTGGATGGATGGATGGATAAATGGATAGTCAGAAAGACAGGAAATAGAGGCAGAACAGGCAGACAGAGAGACAGACAGTTAGACAGAGAGACAGACAAATAGAGAAGACAGATAGACATTGTAATAACTATAATTATACATACTATTTAATAACATATTTAATAACTATATACACTATTTAATAGCATATTTAATAAGCAAAACTATATAAACTATTTAATATCATATGTTATAAATATAATGGAGCTGTTTGTGAAACAGATGTATGTAAGTCTAGAAAACTGTTTACGGTCGAAGCCTGAGTGTGCAACAACTACAGAGAAAGATGTGTTGTACTGCTGATGATAAAACAAAGATTTTCTTTATACAAACTACCACAAACAGCGGTGTCTTATTTAAACAAACAACATATATTGCATACAACAAACACAGAGATCCGTGTCTTGAACTGCCGTTGATGAAACAGACAACAAATATTGTATACAACAATCACAATCATTGAACTGTGTCTTGAACGATTGTTCAAGAAACAAACAAAATACTTTAACCAAAAAAATGTCTTAAACATCGAGAGGATCGACTTCAATGCCCCGAGTTTAATCCCACATGACTCGGTCTCTTTCCGCGGAGCAACCTGCATAAAGCATCACACAAAGCACAAACTCTGTAGCTTCAGCGACGACCCCCAGGAATCTTTGAGAAAATGCACTCGTGAACCGAAAGACGTGCCCGGAATCGAGAGCCACAAACAGCGATGTTTTGAACCGTTATTGGTGAAACCCCATATATTGTATATAACAACCACATAGAACGCTGTCTGGAACTAATGTTGATGAAACAAACAACATATATTGTATACAACAACCACATAAAACGATGTCTGGAACTAGTCTTGATGAAACAAACAACATATATTGTGTACAACAATCACATAGAACGGTTGTTGATGAAACAAACAACATATATTGTATACAACAATCACACAGAACGCTGTCTGGATCTAATGTTGATGAAACAAACAACACACAACAACCACAGAGAAGCGGTGTCTTGGACAGTTGTTGTTGAAACCAGCAAGCTGTTGTACACAACAACCGGATACAATTGTTGTCTGGAGCGGATGTGGAAGTTGACAAGGCAAACACCGCCTTCTTTCTGCCAGTCTGTTGTTGGGAGAGCAGTCCGACCAGACAGCACAGAACGCACGTGCAGCCGAATCAATAACTGTAACCTGAACAACTCAGCGCTACTCTGAATAATGAATCGTGAATACTTCAAACATGGCACTTAAGCGACAGGAGGGACGGTCTGCAAGGCACTCATACCAGCTCTGTGCTCTACAGGGCGCTCATACCAGCTCTGTGCACAACGTGACGCATATACCAGCTGTGTTGTCTGCAGGGCGCTCATATCAGCTCTGTGCTTACAAGCAGGATATATAATCTACAGGGCGCTCATACCAGCTCTGTGCTTACAAGCAGGATATATAATCTACAAGGCGCTCATTCAAGCTCTGTGCTTACAAGCAGGATATATAATCTACAGGGCGCTCATACCAGCTCTGTGCATACAAGCAGGATATATAATCTACAGGGCGCTTATTCAAGCTCTGTGCTTACAAGCAGGATATATAATCTACAGGGCGCTCATACCAGCTCTGTGCTTACAAGCAGGATATATAATCTACAGGGCGCTCATACCAGCTCTGTGCTTACAAGCAGGATATATAATCTACAGGGCGCTCATTCAAGCTCTGTGCTTACAAGCAGGATATATGATCTACAGGGCGCTCATACCAGCTCTGTGCTTACAAGCAGGATATATAATCTACAGGGCGCTCATACCAACTCTGTGCTTACAAGCAGGATATATAATCTACAGGGCACTCATTCAAGCTCTGTGCTTACAAGCAGGATATATAATCTACAGGACGCTCATGCAAGCTCTGTGCTTACAAGCAGGACATATAATCTACAGGACGCTCATTCAAGCTCTGTGCTTACAAGTAGGACATATAATCTACAGGACGCTCATGCAAGCTCTGTGCTTACAAGCATGACATATAATCTATAGGACGCTCATTCAAGCTCTGTGCTTACAAGCAGGACATATAATCTACAGGACGCTCATTCAAGCTCTGTGCTTACAAGCAGGACATATAATCTACAGGACGCTCATTCAAGCCCTGTGCTTACAAGAAGGACATATAATCTACAGGACGCTCATGCAAGCTCTGTGCTTACAAGCAGGACATATAATCTACAGGACGCTCATTCAAGCTCTGTGCTTACAAGCAGGACATATAATCTACAGGACGCTCATTCAAGCTCTGTGCTTACAAGCAGGACATATAATCTACAGGACGCTCATTCAAGCTCTGTGCTTACAAGCAGGACATATAATCTACAGGACGCTCATGCAAGCTCTGTGCTTACAAGCAGGACATATAATCTACAGGGCGCTCATACCAGATGTGTGCTTACAAGCAGGACATATAATCTACAGGACGCTCATGCAAGCTCTGTGCTTACAAGCAGGACATATAATCTACAGGGCGCTCATACCAGCTCTGTGCACAACGTGACGCATATACCAGCTGTGTTGTCTGCAGGCCGCTCATATCAGCTCTGTACTTACAAGCAGGATATATAATCTACAGGGCGCTCATACCAGCTCTGTGCTTACAAGCAGGATATATAATCTACAGGGCGCTCATTCAAGCCCTGTGCTTACAAGCAGGACATATAATCTACAGGACGCTCATTCAAGCTCTGTGCTTAAAAGCAGGATATATAATCTACAGGGCGCTCATACCAGCTCTGTGCTTACAAGCAGGACATATAATCTACAGGACGCTCATTTAAGCTCTGTGCTTACAAGCAGGATATATAATCTACAGGACGCTCATTCAAGCTCTGTGCTTACAAGCAGGATATATAATCTACAGGACGCTCATTCAAGCTCTGTGCTTACAAGCAGGATATATAATCTACAGGACGCTCATTCAAGCTCTGTGCTTACAAGCAGGACATATAATCTACAGGACGCTCATTCAAGCTATGTGCTTACAAGCAGGACATATAATCTACAGGACGCTCATTCAAGCTCTGTGCTTACAAGCAGGACATATAATCTACAGGACGCTCATTCAAGCTCTGTGCTTACAAGCAGGACATATAATCTACAGGACGCTCATTCAAGCTCTGTGCTTACAAGCAGGACATATAATCTACAGGACGCCCATTCAAGCTCTGTGCTCTACAGGGCGCTCATACCAGATGTGTGATCTACAGGACGCTCATTCCAGCTCTGTGCTTACAAGCAAAACAGACAATCTATAGGGCGCTTATATCAGGTCGTGCTTACACAAAGGACAGCCAATCTATAGGGCGCTTATATCAGGTCGTGCTTACACAAAGGACAGCCAATCTATAGGGCGCTTATATCAGCTCGTATTTACACAAAGGACAGACAATCTATAGGGCGCTCGTATCAGTTCGTGCTTACACAAAGGACAGCCAATCTATAGGGCGCTTATATCAGCTCGTATTTACACAAAGGGCAGACAATCTATAGGGCGCTTATATCAGGTCGTGCTTACACAAAGGACAGCCAATCTATAGGGCGCTTATATCAGCTCGTATTTACACAAAGGACAGACAATCTATAGGGCGCTTATATCAGGTCGTGCTTACACAAAGGACAGCCAATCTATAGGGCGCTTATATCAGCTCGTATTTACACAAAGGACAGACGATCTATTGGGCGCTCATACCAACGTTTTACTCTACATTGCGTCCAGTCCTGCTCTGTGCTTCCAGACGTGACAGAAGCAATCTACATGGAGCTCATACCAGCCCTGTGCTTTCTGAATAAAACTGAAGGCCAAGAAGAAGACATCACCACAAAACTCAACAAATCACAGCACAACTCAACACATCACAACACAACTCAACACAACACAACTCATCACAGCACAACTCAACACAACACAACACAACTCAACACAACACAACTCATCACAGCACAACTCAACACATCACAGCACAACACAATACACATCAACACATCACAACACAACACATCACAACACAATTCAACACATCAAAACACAACACAACACATCACAACACACACAACTCAACACTTCACACGACGTGAAGAAATCCATGTCCAGACATCGCGTCTATTAAAAAATTCATCTATGTCTGGCTAGTTGATTGATTGATTGATTTATTGATTAATATATCCCAGCCATCGTTCTTGAAACTATCTGTGAGTGTCTCAGTGTCTCTCCCCTCCCCTTCCTCCCCTCTTATATACACCCTCTGTGTTATGTTGATCAAGAAGATTCTGAGTTCTGTGAGCAGCCTCCTGTGCACCACCAGAATCTAATTTCGTGTACTCAACAATACAGAGCCATTACTGCAGCATTAGAACTTGGCATTGTATTGTTGAATGTTGTATAGTTATTGAATCTTGTAGACAGTTTCTGAAACACCATTTCTTCAATCAACTAAAGATAGCAGATAATGATGAACGTAACGTAAAACTAGTGACATGTCGAGGGAACACAGACTGCTGGGGTGTCCAACCTGTGTAGACAGAGAACACAGACTGCTGGGGTGTCCAACCTGTGTAGACAGAGAACACAGACTGCTGGGGTGTCCAACCTGTGTAGACAGAGAACACAGACTGCTGGGGTGTCCAACCTGTGTAGACAGAGAACACAGACTGCTGGGGTGTCCAACCTGTGTAGACAGAGAACACAGACTGCTGGGGTGTCCAACCTGTGCAGACAGAGAACACAGACTGCTGGGGTGTCCAACCTGTGTAGACAGAGAACACAGACTGCTGGGGTGTCCAACCTGTGCAAACAGAGAACACAGACTGCTGGGGTGTCCAACCTGTGTAGACAGAGAACACAGACTGCTGGGGTGTCCAACCTGTGTAGACAGAGAACACAGACTGCTGGGGTGTCCAACCTGTGCAGACAGAGAACACTGACTGCTGGGGTGTCCAACCTGTGCAGACAGAGAACAGTGTTTTGACCTACACCCGCTCCATGTGAGGACAGTGTCTATGGAGATGTCGAACAAGCTCAAGTTGACTGCTGCTTTCTGTAACTATATTCAGGTTTGTAACTGGGGTTGTACAAAGAATAATATAGGTTCATGACCTAGCAACGGCATATTTGTATAATTTGATATGGACATCATTACTGGAATGTTATACGAGGGTAATGTAATAAGTAAGTCATAAATGGCTGTAGAAATATAACTAACTATGATAACAACTTGAAACCAGTTTATTTGTATACATACATTGTCCCTTTATTTCTCAACATAATTTCCACCAACATTTATGCACTTATCCCATCGTTTTATCAGTCCTTACAAACTGGCGCATAGAACTGCGTGCTTTGTTTTTATTTACCTGCCACTCCACAGAACTGTGTGACTTACTTATTGACTCGCACTTGTAACCTTTTTTCTACCCAGCTATGCATCACTTTACGGGAAATCGCTAGGGGTTAAGTCCACTGAAACCCACCTTGGCAGGAGACATTTCGCGAGTGACGCCGAAGTTGAATGTGAAGTGAAAACGTGGTTTAGACAACAGGGCACGCAGTTCTATGCTGCTGGTTTGGGAGGACTGATAAAACGATGGGATAAGTGCATCAATGTTGGTGAAAATTATGTTGAGAAATAAAGGGACAATGTATGTATACAAATAAACTGGTGTAAATAGAAGATATATAATTCGCCAAGAATGGCATGTTTGAATAGCTTGACATGGCGATCATTGCTTAGAACTACTCCCTCAAACATGAGTACAAACATGTCAGCAACTAACATGCCGATAACTCCCCCCCCCCCCCCCATCCCCCACCACTACCCCCGCCTCAAACACTAAATACAAACATGTCAGCCCAGAGTAACGACTCTAAACTGTCCCTCAAACACTAAATACAAACATGTCAGCCCCAGTAACGACTCTAAACTGTCCCTCAAACACTAAATACAAACATGTCAGCCCCAGTAACGACTCTAAACTGTCCCTCAATCAGAGACAAAGTCTGGCCAGCTACAGCCGGGGAGGCACCATCCATCCACTATGTGCCATGCCGATAAGCGTGGGCGGTCATGTTCTGCCACCTCACTCGATCACCAGAGTCGTGGATCAGCTCAGTGTTCCTGTCTCGACCATGCCATGTGGCCAAGCCATCCAGGTATTTACTTCTCGGTCTTCCCCTTGGCCTCTTCCCTTCGATCTTGGCAGTCATCACCAAATTCTCCTGCCGAGGCGGCACAGCGCATCACACACATGCGCACACAAACACTGATGATTGTACGCACCGCACGGTGCGGTTTTGGTGCATGATAAGGTAGAAATTGGTCGGGATCCTTTAGTTTGTTGCATATCCTTTACAGGACGTCGCAGTCAATACCAGCGTTTTTAGCTGTTGTGATCTCTTAGCAAGTTTACGTTCAGTAGTTTGCCATTGCTTTCTGAACGACCAGCATACATACCATTTCGTAAAAAAACCAACGCAAGGCGGTCTGCTGCAACATCGCCTGCAGCCGTGTTTCGAACGCGGGTATGCGGAATTACGAACTGCGTCTGGAACCTCTTCTCCATGGAGCAAGTCGGGGCCCGTTGAGATCGTGTATATAGTGTAAAAAAAGGGATATACCACCACGGCCTGAAGAGAATGTTGCTGCACAGAGAGCATCTGCCGACACTCAGGAGGAAAGACCAGACGGACTATAGTCAGATAACAACTGCTACCATTAGTATTAGGACTCTTCGCTGGTTGTTGATGATGAGAACGGAGCAGGTATGAGAGCGTCACGAGTGCTGTGATGTCGGATCTTGAATCTACTCAACTCAACTGAGTATTGGCGACGTGTTGTGTGAGATCATGTGTATTGGCCACGTGTTGTGATGTGTATTTAGTCCCACCAGCTCTTTTCTCCCGCTACCCATCACCATATAGCAGCGAACGGGATGCTAGACAAAACATTTGAGAACTAGATGAGGAGTCAGTGAAGAACTAGATGCGGATTCAGTAACAAAAGTCACACTGAACACCAACAAATTTAGGAATCAGACAGGAAGTAGATACTCAAGATGACACTAAATATCGGAATTGTGGAATTGTAGGGTTTCCGTAGGGCATTAGACAGATAGACAGACAGACAGACAGACAGGCAGGCAGGCAGATAGATAGATAGATAGATAGATAGATAGATAGATAGATAGATAGATAGATAGAGGACACGAGAAGCACGTCGCCTATCAGAAAAGAGCGTTGTTTATCTGTGGTGTAATGGAAGATTGGACTGAGCGAGCGCCAGGCAGGGGCGCGACCCAGCATCCAACAAATCTATACATTCCAACCACTTCCAGGGACCGCGGTATCGCCAAGCCAGCGATACCTCGCCAGCATCATCGATTCCAGTAAGCCTGGGCAATGGCAAATGTCTGAAATGGTTTGTTATCCAGGAAACATTTTGTGTGTCCGCGCGTCCTAGAGATTTCTGTATCATTTAGTTCATCCCCTCACGCTTTACCGTTTAATGCCTCCAATCACATTATATCATTTGGTTCTTTCAATCACTCTTTACTGTCTTATTCCTCCAATCATTTCATGTAATTTAGACTTGTCCCTCATGCTTTACCGTTTAACTCCTCCAATCATTTAATATCGTTTAGTTCGTTCAATCATTCTATCTGGAGACGCCGTGGCCGAGTGGCTCGCCTTCCTGTCCAATGGCCATGAGCTCAAATCACTATCTAAGCATAGATTGAAAAAAAAAAAAAATTGGCCTGGGTTTTCCACAACCTGAAATTTGTAACAGGAAAAGTTAGTGGAAGGAACGGCGGCCCACGTGATACTGGTCGCATGAAACATCGAGCGCTGATGGGTCTATTCATTCATTCATTCATTCGTTCAGTAGCATGTCCTTTGCAGAACCTCGCTCCCATAACAACCTTCCGGAAAACCCCCTCGATCATAACCAAGATGTCCCGCGTCTGATACACCCATCTAGAGATCTTCTGCCACATCCTGCACCCATATTCTCTTTGGCCTTCCTCTTGCTCTCTTCCCAGGCATATACCACTCCATTATTGTTCTCTCCAAACTCTCATGGCGTTCCAAGTGACCAAAATATTTAAGTTTTCTTTGTTTTATCGTCTTTTGTGGCCTACCTTCTTCAATATTCAGATCTTGTAGTATTGATACATTTTTTTCTTCTGTATCCTAGATATTCTTAGAATCCGTCTATAGCAATAGTATTCAAGCTGGTATATAACATATGGAAATAACAACGTATATCTAACACGGCTAAAGCGTGGAGACATTTCCCGTAGTTTTACAAATATTCTGACTACCTGTTTCTTACTACAATTGCACATCACGTGACAATCTGAACCAATCTTGTCATGAAGTTCTGTCAGCTGATTCATCTCACGTCTGCTGTCACCATGGAGTGGTCTGGAGATGGCGCCACTCACTGGTTCTCACCAAGAAGACATCAGTCCGTGGCCTGGGCATATAACTGATAAGTCATTGTTTTCATAAGTCCAGACTCCCACCAAATGCCCCATCACGACAGCCTCTATCTCAGGGGTGGCCAACATGAGGCCCGCGGGCCGCATGCGGTCCGCCGAGGGTCATCTTACGGCCCGCGGAGTGGGGAGCGACGATGTGGTCGGGGCTGTAGCACGATTGCTTGTTTACTTTAATTAACCCAAAAAAAATTAGGTGCTTGGCCCTGCAGGAAATATTATTTCTAAAATTTGGCCCGCCTGCTAAAACGGTTGGCCACCTCTGCTCTATCTGATGACGCTACCCATCTCTGTACACCAGTTGATCCTGTGTTTACTGTCTCCTGCAACTCTTGCGCAATTTGCGTAATGTCTGTCTTTGGCTCTAAGCAAGGACATTACCTGCACATGTCAGTATCCTTCCAATCCCTGGTGCCTCGATGCTTGCAATCTTGCTTGTGCACGCAACGATTATCACAGGCGATATTGCAGACCCTGTGGTAATCCCGGGGTAATAATGCACGCCTCCGGGGTCCATGAACCTAGACAGAGCCCTACGAGAGCATCGGGTAGCTGCTATCCAATGTACCACCCATAGACTAAGACCCATCTCCATAACAGTGTGTATCAAGAGATCATATCTGATACTGTTATATGAGTCCCCAAATCCAGTGCTGCTACCATTGCTTCCTGTCTAATCTGCGATGCCGCATAAACATCAAACATCAGGTGGTTGCAACATCGCCGACAGGTGTATATCGAACGCGGTATGCGGAATTGTGTCCGTAACCCCTTCCTAACAGAGCCGGATTGATGATCATTTTATATATATATATATATATATATATATATATATATATATATATATATATATATATATATATATATATATATATAATATATATATATATATATAATGCAGTACTTGCTTGTTGGATGGCTGGAGATGTCATCTTGTTTTGTGCAAGTACACTGGTTCCCTCAGCCAGTTCTTGTCCTGGTGTGAAGTTGGTGGTTTAACTTCCGGTGCTCTTATAACTTTCAGTTTCTCTACTTTTAATATAGTGAGCTCTACTTCTGTAATCTAAAGTCTTCAATACCAGACTCATCGTGTAATTTAAATTCACTGGCATCATTCTGTGAGGAGAAGTGCGAAATATTCCCGCTGAGATTCCCTTAATGTCTGTTGCAGACGTTTATAAATATCTCTTAAATCTCAAATCAACAAATTCACACGGCCTAGAAGGTATCAGTAATATAATTCTTCGTTGTGATGCACCAGTCATTAGTGAGACCTTAACGTTCATATATAACCAGTGCCTGGCCAAAAACTACTTTCCATCTGCATTTAAAATTGCTAAAGTGTTTCCGCTACTTAAAAATGGCCCAATCGATAATAGCGTTTTGGGTAATTATAGACCTATTTCCTTACTATCGTCGCTATCAAAACCACTAGAAAAACACATTCATAAAATAAAGTTACATCATTTAATTAATAACGATCTAATAATTAACAGTCAATCTGGGTTTCGACCTAAATATTCTTGCCATAGTGTTCTAACAAAAATGACCGATAACTGGCACTTAAACATCAACAACGGTAGAATTTGTGGAGCGGTGTTTGTAGACTTTAAAAAAGCTTTTGATATGGTAGATCACGATATTTTAATTAGAAAACTAAAGCAAATTAAGACAAGCACCAACATGGTGAACATAATTACGTCATTTCTATCCGACAGGCAACAAGTCGTGTCTTTCAACAACTGTCTATCAAGACCCACACAGCTTAATATTGGTGTGCCTCAGGGCTCAATACTAGGTCCGCTGCTTTTTGCAGTTTATATTAATGATCTTCCTTTATATATCAATACAACTTGTGATCTTTTTGCAGACGACTGTACTATATATACTAGTCAAGAAAACCGTAGTGAATTAGAGAATTCTTTACAAAAGGAACTTGTTAATCTTACTAGATGGAGCAATGAAAACCGCATGCAAATTAACATCGACAAAACCAAATCCATGTTAATAACGACCAGACGAAAGCTATAGACACTAGCCATAACTGGAGCACCGCTCGAACTCCGCATGGGTACGTTACCTATAGTTAATGTGACTGAACATAAAACACTAGGGCTTTTAATAGACAGCCATTTGAGCTGGAGCTCTCATGTTCACGTTCTTACCAAGAAAATAGCACAAAAAGTTTACCAACTTGCTAAAATTCAGCACTTCCTGGACGAAAGCACACGAAAAATATTCTATACATGCTATTTCCAATCACATCTCGATTACTGTTCCACAGTTTGGGATGGTTGCCCTAAATCTAATTTAAAACGCCTATGTTCTCTACAAAACCGCGCTATTCGTCTGGTTTCTGACAGAAAGCACGTTGAAAGTAATAATTTATACAGTCATCTAAGACTTCTACCCCTTCGAAAGCGCTTCCTTTTTAACAAAGCCAAATTAGTGAATAAAATTATATCTCAAAATACCCCAGAGTATCTTCTGCCGCTGATTCAATCTAATGCAATGAACAGCAAGCGCCTAAATTTGTTACATGTCTCAAAGCCTAGATTGGACCTATACAAAACATGTTTCGCCTATTCTGGTGCTCACTTATGGAATGATCTTCCTCCAGATCTGAAAACTCCCATGAGTACTTACACATTTAACCGAAAACTCTTTCAATACTTAATCCATACCGACTATAAGCCACCATAATTCATTTACTGGTATAATTGTTCATTACAATTGTTTAACTATAATTGTTCACTGTATATGTGTGTGCAAGTGGGAGAGAGAGAGAGAGAGAGAAAGGAGAGAGTGAATGTGTGTGCGTGTGTTTGTGTGTGTGTGTGGGGGGGGCATCACTATTTTTACTTATACACTGCTTATGTACACATTTTTCTCCATGTTTAACATTTTTATGAGACTGCTCACGACAATTGTCAGTGTATGTGTGTGAGTAAAGTGTGGGAGTTTGTTCATACTAGTTTCAATGCTCACGTGAGGCATTTTGAATGTGTCTAGATGTGAGGATGTGTGAGTATGTGTGGAGGATGTGTGTGAGTGTGGGGATATGTGTGGGTGGGGAATATGGGTGGGGGTATGCATTTTGAATGGGTTGGGGTGTGTGGGTGTTGGTGGGTAGTGATATTTGTGGGTGTTGGTGGGATGTGTGGATGGATGTGTGGTGGTGAAAGTAGGAGTGTGGGAATGGGTGTGGGGGATGTGTGTATGGGTGGAGAATATGTGTATGGGACGGGTGCGGGGGATGTGTGTTTGGGTGGGGGATATATGTGGGTGGGTGGAGATGTGTGGATGGTTTGGGGAAGTATGTGTGGGTGGCGGGGTTGTGTGGGTAGGGGATTGTGTGGGTGGATTGGGGATGTAAGGGCGGGTGGGGAGAAGTGTATGGTGTGTGGGTTTGGGATATGTGTGCGGTGTGTTTGTGGAGGATGTGTGCATGGTGTGTGGGTGGGGGGGGGGTTGTTTGTGGTGGTATGGTTGAAGATATGTGTGTGGGTGGGGGATAGTGTGTGGTGTAGGGGATGTGAGTGATGGGTGCGCAGAATGTGTGTATGGGTGGGGGATATGTGTGGGTGAGTAGGGGATGTGTGGTGGTTGGGATAAGTATGTGTGGGTGGTGGGGTGTATGGGTGGGAGATGTATGCGTGGATGGGGAATGTGTGGGCGGGGGTGTGTAATGTGAAGGTGGGTGAGGGATGTGTATGTGTCGGGGTGGGATCCGTGAGTGGGTGGAGGATGTGTGTGGGTAGGGGTATTGTGATCTAGAGATGTTTGGTTGGGGGTGGGTGGGTCGGGGTGTGTGGGTGCGTAGTGGAGGATGTTTGCGTGAGTGAGTGTGTGTTGGTGGATGGGTGGGGAATGCATGTGTGGGTGGGGAGAGGTGTGTGGTGTGTTGGTTGGGGATATTGTGTGGGTGGGGTATGTGTGTTGGTGGGGGTATTGTGGGGTGGGTGGGTAAGGGTATCTGTGTGGGTGTGGGTGGGAATATTGTGTGGTATGTGGGTGGGGGATATGTGTGTGGTGTGTGGGTTGAGAATATTGCGTGGTAGAGGATGTATGTGATGTGCGGGTGGGGGACGTGTGTGATGGGGGATTGGGTTAGGGCATGTGTGGGTGGGTGGAGGATGTATGTGTGGGTGGTGGGGGATGTGTGTGGTGGGGGATTGGGTTAGGGCATGTGTGGGTGGGTGGGTGATGTATGTGTGGGTGGTGGGGTGTGTGTGAGTGGTTTGGGGATGTGTGAGTGGTTGTGCGATGTGTGGGTTGATGGGGGATTGTGTGCATGGGTGGGGAATATGTGGTCGATGGAGATGTGGCTGGGGGATGGGTGGTTGGAGGTGTGGGTGGGGAGAGGATGTGTGGGTTAGGATGTGTATGTGGGTGGGTGTGGGATGTGTGGGTTGGTGGGGGGTGTTTGTGGGTGGCGAGTGTGTTTTGGTTGGGGAAACAGGTGAGGGCAGTGTGTGTGGGTGGGGGATGTGTGGGAAGGGGATGGGTTGGCTGGTGGGGTATGTATGTGTTCCTGGGTGTGTGTGTTGGTAGGTGGGGTTGTGTGTATGGGTGGGGTGATGTATGGGTAGGTGGGAGATGGGCCTCATAACATGGTAATTTGTCTTGATTATGTTTACAACATTCATTTCATAATGTTTATCTTTCTTCCTATGTAAATGTATAATGCTCTTGATGAACGAAAGACGAGTGATTGGAAGGGCTGAATGTAAGACGGGCCTGCGTGCCCAATTTGTGACCCTTTTAAAATAAAGTTGATTTGATTTGATTTGATAAGTTCTCCATATCTGCAGGCATACCTCTAAATCTGACTGATTGGCACCTTGCCGTTTTGACAGACGTTAGTTTGTAAAATGGAGTTATACCTCCCGATAACACAAAGCATGGGCTGAGTTTAGAGATCATGTGTTGACCATGCGTTTGACCTTGTGTGACCATGTGTTGACCTTGTGTTACCCGTGCAGAATGATCCATATCTAGGCCTGCCTAGATTACTTCAGAGGAAAGGTAACACCAATACGTCTGGAACAAGACAAGCTGCAGAAGCTGCCGGATCAGCAAAGCAATACTGTAACTGCCCACCTTGAAGTCAGGTCTTAGATATGACTGAGCTGCCCTATGACAGTAGACAGTTCATCTGGGAGGGTACAAGCTTTACCTATAGTGCTAGGAAATAGAACCTACAGTCTGAATGTCATGGCAGGACAGGAAATGGAACCTAGTCTGAATGTCATGGCAGGACAGATAAGGCCCTAAGCCTTGGTCAGCAACTGGTCTTGGATGGAAGCACCTCTAAATCTATATATGGGCATAATCAGACAGTCCCCCAATCTCACACGTTCATTTCTACATTCAGATTCATGTGTGTGAGAGAGAAGAGAGAGAGACAGAGAGAGAGAGAGAGAGAGAGAGAGAGAGAGAGAGAGAGAGAGAGAGAGAGAGAGAGAGAGAGAGAGAGAGTTGAGCGCACGCATGTCATCTAACATGCTGATCCTATGTTTATGTATTATCATTTTTTTTTCATATTATCATTTGATGCACTTGATTTTAACATGCATAAAATGAATTCATGTAAATTACTGTAAAGCAAGTGAGAGAGTTTAGTGAGTGTAAGCGAGAGAGAGAGGCGAGAGCGAGAGAGAGAGAGAGAGATGAGAGAGAGCGAGAGAGAGAGAGAGAGAGAGAGTGAGCCCACGCATGTCATGTAACATGTTATTCCATATTTTTTTATGCATTCTCATCTTTTCATATTACGACTGTATCGTTTAATGTCACCTGATTGTCCTGTAACTGCGATTCCATATTTTTGTTTCTTTTAAATTCTCATCCATCTTATCATTTTGTATGCCACTTGATTTTATCATGTATAATATAACATTACTGTGATGTGAGTGAGAGAGTTAGAGAGAGAGAGAGAGAGAGAGAGAGAGAGAGAGAGAGAGAGAGCGCAGGAGAGAGAGAGAGCGCGCAAGAGAGAGAGAGAGAGAGAGAGAGAGAGAGAGAGAGAGAGAGAGAGAGAGAGAGAGAGAGAGAAGAGAGAGTTGAATTGCATCACTACTTTTTACGCTACATAATGTATATGTACAATTTTGTCTCCACTTCTTGCAATTGCGAGACTTCTCACGACAATCGTCAGTGTCTCAATTGTGTGTAAAGTGTGGGAGTTTGTTCTTATTAGTTTCAGTGATCATGTGAGGCATCATGTATGTGTCTAGATGTGAGGATGTGTGTATGTGAGGGATATGTGTGTGCGTGTGTGGGGAATGTGTGTGTGCCTGTGTAAGAGAGAGAGAGAGAGAGAGAGAGAGAGAGAGAGAGAGAGAGAGAGAGAGAGAGAGAGAGAGAGACTTCAGTGCTCGCATGTCCTGTAACATGCCATTCCATATTTTTTGTGTATTTTCATCTTTCACATTATCATTTTGTATGTATGACACTTGATTTTATCATGTATAATATAACATTACTGTAATGTGAGTGAGAGCGTTAGTGAGAGAGAGAGAGAGCGAGAGAGAGAGAGAGAGAGAGATGAGAGAGAGAGAGAGAGAGAGAGATGAGAGAGAGAGACGATAGAGAGAGAGAGAGAGTTGAATTCCATCCCTAATTTTTAAGTTACAAAATGTATATGTACAATTTTTCTCCATTTTCTTTACAATTTTGCGACAATGCTCACGACAATCGTCACTGTATGTGTATGTAAAGTGTGGGAGTTTGATCATAATAGTAGGTTGGGGGATCGGGGGATGTGTGTGTGGGTGGATTCGTGATGTATGTGGGTGGGCTCAGGATGTGTGGGTGGGTGGCGGATTTGTGTGTGTGTGGGTGGTGGATTTGTGTATGGGTGCGTGCGAGATGTATGGGTGCATGGGGAGATGTGTTTGTGGGTGGGGATGTGTTTGTCTAGGTGGTTGTGGGTGAGTGGGTGGAGGAGGATATGTTGGTGGATGATTGATGGTGGGTTATGGGATGGGTGGGGGTATATGTGTGGGTGGGGAGATGTGGGTGTGGGGATATGTGGTGGGTGGGAGATGTGTGCAGATGGGAGTGGTTGTGGGTTTGGGGATGTGTGTGTGGGTGAGGGATGTGTATGGGTGTGGGATGTTTGGGTGGATGGGTGGGGAGTGTGTGTGGGTGAGAGATGTGTGGGTGAATGTGTGTGGGGGATGTATGTGGGTTGGGGGAGGGGTGCGTGATGGGTGTGGGTGATGGATTTGGAGATGTGTGTGTGGGTGGGGAATATGTCTAGCTGGGTGGGGGTGTGTGTGGCTGGATGGAGGATGTATGTGTGGGTAGTGAGAGTGATTGTAGTTGGGGGATGTGTGGATGGGTAGGAGATGTGTGGATAGATGTGTGTGTGGGTGAGGGATGTGTCTTTGGGATGTGTGTGGGTGTGGTATTGTGTGGGAGGGGAGCTGGGTGTGGATAAATGATGTTTGTGTGGGTGGGTGAAGGTGTGGTTGGGTTTGTGGGTGGGTGAAGGATGTGTGTGAGGGTGGGGGATGTGTGCTTAGATGGGTGGTTGGGATGTGTGAGTGTGGGTGGGTAGATAGGAGATGTATGTGTTGATGAGTGGGTAAGGGATGTGTGGGTGTTAGTGGTTGAGGGATAAGTACGTGTGTCTAGGGATGTGTGAGGGGATGAATGTATGGGTTGTGTGTGCGTGGATGGGAGGTGTGTGTTTGTGAATGGGGAATGTGTTGGTGGGTGGGGATGTGTGTGAGGGATGTTTGTATGGGTGAGGAGATTGTGCGTGGGTGGGGATGTGTGTGTATATGGGTAGGGGTGTGTGGTTAAGGGATGTGTGGCTGGGGGAATGGATGGATGAAAGATGTGTGGTTGGGTGGAGGATGTGTGGTTGGGTAGAGGATGTGTGGGTGGGTGATTGTATATTAGTAAGGGTGTGTGGTTAAGGGATGTTTGGTTGGGGGATGGGTGGGTAGAGGATGTGTGGGTGGGTAGAGGATATGTGGGTGGGTGAGTGTGTGCAGGTTAGGAGATGGTGGGGGATGTTTGTAGGTGTGGGCTCGGGATCTGTGAGTGGGCTGGGGGAGATGGGAGATTATGTGGGTGAGTGCGGAATTTGTGTGTGGGTATTTGCGGAATATGTGAGTTGACGGGGAGATGTGTGTGTGGCTGAGGAATGTGTGTTTGGTTGGGTGGTTGGAGGTGTGTGGGTGGAGGAGGATATTGGGTGAGTGATAGTTGGTGGGAAATGGGACGGGTAGAGGATATGTGAGTGGGTGGGGAGATGTGTGTAGGTGGGGGATGTGTGGGTTATTGAATGTATGTGTGCTTGGGGTGTGGGTGGATGGGATGTGTGGTGGGTGAGAGGTGTGTGTGGGTGGGAAGATGTGTAGGTGTAGGGATGTGGTGGATGGGTGGGGGAATGTATTGTATGTGTGTGTGGTTGGGTGGGGGAGTTGGAGTGAATGGGGGATGTGTGTGTGTGTGTGGGGGTGGGTGGTGGATGTGTCTCATAACATAGTAATATGCATTGTTTATGTTTACAAAATTCATGTGACAATGTTTTTTCCTATGCACTGTTGATGAAAGAAAGATGAGTGATTGGAAGGGCCGAATGTAAGACGGGCCTGCGTGCCCAATTTGTTACCCTTTGAAAATAAAGTCTGTTCGTTCGTTCGTTCGTTCGTTCGTTCTCTCTCTCTCTCTCTCTCTCTCTCTCTCTCTCTCTCTCTCTCTCTCTCTCTCTCTCTCTCTCTCTCTCTCAATTGTCCACATCTACATACAATCTCTCTCCCCCCCCCCTCCTCTCTCTCTCTCTCTTTCTCTCAGTTGTCCACTTCTACATACATTCTGCCCCTCACTGTCAGTTGTCCACTTCTACATACATTCAGTTTGCCCCTCACTCTCAGTTGTCCACTTCTACTTATATACACTTCCAAATCTCCACGCACCTCCCCCCCCCCCCCCCCCCCACTTGCACTCACCCCACCCCACCCCTCACCCCGTGGGCCTGTGTGGCAACCACGATTACTCCAGTATCGATTCCTCTCCCCGAAGCCGGCCATTTGCGTCTCCCTGGCAGCGCCCTCTGGAGGGAACCATGGCGGCAGCTCACAGTATCACCCATAGAACACTGGGCTATTGTGTGAGTTGAATTCCGCGGACTGTACACATCGTGACAATTACAACCATTCCTGCAGCAAGAGGTAGGAAACAATCACACGTGCTAACAAACATGTCTGCCTATGTGGTTATGTCTATGTATATGCGCAATTTGCTGAATTTATTTTTTAAAATCAAGTTGTTTTTATTTTAAGTAAATAATGATGTATATATTTTTTTTTTCGCTGCTGCACGTTCGCCCTCGCCGGGCATGATTGTATTATTGTGGATGTATTTGTTTATTCTTAGTCTGTGCTCTACCACCCTAGCGTGTAGATGTACCCTGATTTATTGTACACTCTGTGCTCTACCACCCTAGCGTGTAGATGTACCCTGATTTGTTGTACACTCTGGGCTCTACCACCCTAGCGTGTAGATGTACCCTGATTTATTGTACACTCTGTCCTTTACTACCATGTGGTGTAGGGCAACCTAGGGTTGTGGTTGGGGCCTCTGCCACTGCCGTGTGGTGTAGGGGTGACCTAGGTAGCCCACCAGTCTGGTTCTTCTCTTGTATCCGTGGAGGTCGGACTGCCTGGAAGTCAGGAATAGTTGTCCCTCACTAGCCTGTGGTGTGGGGATGTGTGTTCGCTGTGTGTGTGTGTGAGAGAGAGAGAGAGAGAGAGAGAGAGAGAGAGAGAGAGAGAGCGTAGGAGATACAGAGACATAGAGAGACAAAGGCAGACAATGAGACACAATGAGAGACACACAGAGAGACAAAAGCAGAGAGACAGACAGACAGACAAAGAGAGACAGTGAGAGACATAGAGAGAGAGAGGTAGAGAAAGATACAGATAGAGAGAGAGATACACAGAGCGAGAGAGACAGAGAGAGAGGGACAAAAGCAGAGAGAGGCAGACAATGAGACACAATGAGAGACACACAGAGAGACAAAAGCAGAAAGACAGACAGACAGACAAAGAGAGACAGTGAGAGACAGACAAAGAGATACAGTGAGAGACAGTGACATAAAAGACAGACAGAGAGATACAGACAGAGATAGAGAGATACAGACAGAGATAGAAAGAGAGATACAGAGAGAGAGATACAGACAGAGATAGAGAGATACAGACAGAGATAGAGAGAGAGATACAGAGAGAGAGAGAGATACAGAGAGAGAGAGAGAGAGATACAGAGAGAGAGAGAGAGACAGAGAGATACAGACAGAGATAAAGAGATACAGACAGAGATAGAGAGAGAGATACAGAGAGAGAGAGAGATACAGACAGAGATAGAGAGAGAGATACAGACAGAGATAGAGAGATACAAACAGAGATAGAGAGAGAGATACAGACAGAGATAGAGAGATACAGACAGAGATAGAGAGAGAGATACAGACAGAGATAGAGAGATACAGACAGAGATAGAGAGAGAGATACAGAGAGAGAGAGATACAGAGAGAGAGAGAGAGAGATATAGACAGAGATAGAGAGATACAGAGAGAGAGATACAGAGAGAGAGAGATACAGAGAGAGAGAGATACAGAGAGAGAGAGAGATACAGACAGAGATAGAGAGAGAGATACAGACAGAGATAGAGAGATACAGACAGAGATAGAGAGAGAGATACAGACAGAGATAGAGAGAGAGATACAGAGAGAGAGAGATACAGAGAGAGAGAGAGATACAGAGAGAGAGAGATACAGACAGAGATAGAGAGATACAGACAGAGATAGAGAGAGAGATACAGAGAGAGAGAGATACAGAGAGAGAGAGATACAGAGAGAGACAGAGAGATACAGACAGAGATAGAGAGATACAGACAGAGATAGAGAGAGAGATACAGACAGAGAGAGAGATACAGAGAGAGAGAGATACAGAGAGAGAGAGATACAGAGAGAGAGAGAGAGAGAGAGCTGTTGAACCGCTGACAGGAAGTTAAACGTACATGTATTCAGATTCACAGACATTGACTGGGACCCATTCTATCAGACTGGGGGTCCACTCCGGAGTCGTGATTACTTGAAAACCATCCGTCACTGCTGGTGGTTGAACCTGCACCCACTGTCTCGACAGGCAAGCACCCTAACCACTCTGCCACGGCGTCCCCCATTATTGACGTAGTTGTCGTAAAATAGTTTTTCATCCTTTTTTTTAAATTTAAAAATACTTATACACAGGGACTTAGTCAGCGGGCTTCTCCGCATGTGTGTGTGTGTGTGTGTGTGTGTGTGAGAGAGAGAGAGAGAGAGAGAGAGGAGAGAGAGAGAGAGAGAGAGAGAGAGAGAGGTATAGATAGAGAACGGAGGTGGTGTGGGTTCAACCATCAGTGACAGAATGATGGAATTATTGGCTCCCACCAGTACGGCTTGGGGTCGACCCCACGTCATCACATCACACCTGTCTGGCGCGATGAATTGGCTAATTTATTAATTCAATCATGTATCGATCAGTGCACGGGTGGGCAGGTGGGTCGATGAGCATGTCGGTGGGCAGGTGGGTCGATGAGCATGTTGGTGGAGAGGTGGGTCGACGAGCATGTGGGTGGGCAGGTGGGTCGATGAGCATGTGGGTGGATGGATGGATGGCGCTAGTTCATGGGTTGGTGAGATTCATAAATGTTGGATAGTATTGGAACTATACAATCCACAAAAGTTGTGTTTGTGTGTGTGTATGTGTGTGTGTGTGTGTCTGCACACACTAAATTGAGTGATGAATAGACCGATGTCTGCCGGCTTTCTTGTCTGCCTGCTATGTGTGTGTGTGTGTGTCTGCACACACTAAATTGAGTGATGAATAGACCGATGTCTGCCGGCTTTCTTGTCTGCCTGCTATGTGTGTGTGTGTGTGTCTGCACACACTAAATTGAGTGATGAATAGACCGATGTCTGCCTGCCTGCTATGTGTGTGTGTGTATGTGTGCATACACTAAATTGAGTGATGAATAGACCGATGTCTGCCGGCTTTCTTGTCTGCCTGCTATGTGTGTGTGTGTGTGTATTTGCCTATGTACTGCTTCTCTCCCCTCCCCCTCCCCCCACACACACACAGCATTACAAACACTCGCCTTGAAGACAACAAACAGCTGTCCAACATCAACAGCCCAGACTCACAATAAACAGCTTCCCCACACCAACAGCCCAGACTCACAATAAACAACTACCTCACACCAACAGCCCAGACTCACAATAAACAGCTTCCTCACACCAACAGCCCAGACTCACAATAAACAGCTACCTCACACCAACAGCCCAGACTCACAATAAACAGCTTCCTCACACCAACAGCCCAGACTCACAATAAACAACTACCTCACACCAACAGCCCAGACTCACAATAAACAGCTTCCCCACACCAACAGCCCAGACTCACAATAAACAGCTTTCCCACACCAACAGCCCAGACTCACAATAAACAGCTTCCTCACACCAACAGCCCAGACTCACAATAAACAACTACCTCACACCAACAGCCCAGACTCACAATAAACAGCTTCCCCACACCAACAGCCCCGACTCACAATAAACAGCTTCCCCACACCAACAACAAAGACTTACAATAAACAGCTTCCCCACACCAACAGCCCAGACTCACAATAAACAGCTTCTTCACACCAACAGCCCAGACTCACAATAAACAGCTTCCTCACACCAACAGCCCAGACTCATAATAAACAGCTTCCCCACACCAACAACCAAGACTTACAATAAACAGCTTCCCCACACCAACAGCCCAGGCTCACAATAAACAGCTTCTCCACACCAACAACCAAGACTTACAATAAACAGCTTCCCCACACCAACAGCCCAGGCTCACAATAAACAGCTTCCTCACACCAACAACCAAGGCTCCTAATAAACAGCTTCCTCACACCAACAGCCCAGACTCACAATAAACACCTTCCTCACACCAACAGCCCAGACTCACAATAAACAGCTTCCCCACACCAACAGCCCAGACTCACAATAAACAGCTTCCCCACATACAATAAACAGCTTCCCCACACCAACAACCAAGACTTAAAATAAACAGCTATCCCACATCAATCGACCAGACTCACAATAAACAGTTTCCCCACAGTTTCATACAGACTTACAAAAACAACTACCCCACACCAAAACCCTAGTCTTACACACATGGGATCAAGACCACTCTGTCAGGAGATATGTGGCATAAATTAACCTTGTAGGTTCCAGAAGGTTCGCCAGCAGGTGACCAGGTTGGACATTTTTTTGTTAAAACCTCGAACAGAAGCTAGTGCAGTACTTTCACAGAGGCATCATGTAGATGCCTTTTAAAAAACACTACAGTGGTGTGGCTGTTAGCAATAGCCAGATTTTGTTAGCAAGTTCAAACCAAATGAAAGGTGCAGTTACACTTCACACGTTGGTTAGCCTTCTAGATCCTCAACGACCTTATTCTGGGAAAATGCGTCATACACAGACAAAATCAGCTGTTAGAAAATCCTTGAGGTCACTGAAATATGGGTACAAATACCCTATTTTGTGCAAACAATATACACGATAGACAGTTAAAAATTACCGTGGTAAACAATTCAAATTACTGCGTTGATATGTGTCTTGTATATTTCAGCTTGAAGGATTTATCTAGTTACTTTAGTTTATGTTGTGTGATTTCTGCAGTATGTACCCGACGAGATGCAGCGACATATATCAATCTATCAATCGTGCAATCTATTGTTTGTGTCTTTGTTATTCAGAAACAGGGTTGTCTAGAGGGCTGTAAGTTGTCGTATACTTGTCCCTACAGCGTGTGGCTGCCGACATTTGTAAGGGGTTTCTACTTCAATTTGTGAACCTACAGAAACAAAACTAGTAGCCTTGTGGTGGAGGTGGTGGTGGTGGTGGAGTAGTAGTAGTAGTAGTAGTAGTAGTAGTAGTAGTAGTAGTAGTAGTAGTAGTTGTTGTTGTTGTTGTTGTTGTTGTAATGTTGCTGTTTAAGCTGTTGTTGCAACAGCGACAGTGAGCGAATCACCAAAGCCGACCAGCTAGACAAGAACACAAGCACAATTGACAAAATGAACGTTGCGGCTGGAAAGCTTTCGTCTGCACGCAAACATCGTAAAAACTACAAAACGACGTTGATATAACTGCACAAAAACACAATATCAAACAGTCACTTAGTTGAGGTGATGGAGTCCGATATTTCTAAGGGCACACACATCGAACTGAATCCTGGAACTGAAGAAGCCAAACTTGTCGTCACGCTTACCTGGCAGCTGCTACCTTGTGTTGTCCTCGTCTTGACCGGTTTCCTGTTTGTATTTTCTTCGTCACACATGACTGTGTTTTTGTGACACTAAAGTGTTGCATTGTGTCTGTTTGTTGGTTCTCTCATTGTGTCTGTTTGTTGGTTCTCTCATTGTGTTTTTTACGGCTGCAGTGCAGTTTGGTTTGTTTCATTACAACAGCGACCGGATTAAAAAAAACAAACCAAACAACAACAACAATAGATGCACGAATAAACAGGAACTACAAACCTGGTTTTCAAAAAGCCTGCCAGTTTCTGTTATCGATTGTAAACCACGTGACTGGAACCGTCACACCAGGCTACCTGCCGCTCCACTCACGGTTCTTACAATGTTTCTTTTTATGTGTCTCCGTTTAACGGAAATTGTTTGTTGTCTCTGTCTCGTTGAACGGAAATTGTTTTCTGTTTCTATCTCGTTGAACGGAAATTGTTTTCTGTTTCTATCTCGTTGAACGGAAATTGTTTTCTGTTTCTATCTCGTTGAACGGAAATATTTTGTTGTCTCTAGCTCGTTGAACGGAAATATTTTGTTGTCTCTAGCTCGTTGAACGGAAATATTTTGTTGTCTCTAGCTCGTTGAAGAGATTTTTTTTTTTTGGGTCTCCACCTCGTTGACAATACATTGTTTATTTCCTAGGTCCCGGATAAAACAAAACTTATATTTAGCTCAAGAAAACCACACACATAGCCACAAACACCTGGCATTGAGTGTAGAAGTGTCGGGCGGCTGCATAGAAATGTTGCTCACACAGTGTGAGTTATAACACGTGATCTATACAAGTAAACATATTAGTGAAAGCTGAGCTGAGGTGAGTTGAGTTGACCTAAGAACCGACATTACTGCACATTTCCATACATGCTCCGTCTCCTCGTTCAACAGCCAGCGAAGAATCATATTGCTAGTCGTTCCTAATGCCATCTGATTGAAAGTTCTCCTGGTCTTCCCTCTCAATTTTGAAATTCGTCCAGAACCCCCGCCAATCCCCCGCAATCTCATCCTCTCCACATACGGGTTCTTAGTCTGTTCCACCGCTTTCTCCATCTGGTCCCACAGGCGTCAGACCACCACTCCCCTGTCCATAGGTAATCTACCACTGAGAGGTACATTCCCTGCCACGCTATCAGCCTGTTCATTCCCCCACGCTCCCGCATGACCAGATAAGAAAATCCGTACAATTCACACAATCTGTGACCTCTGAACCGAGGCAAGTCATTCTACACGAAACATTAATTCCTCCAACTTACTAAGCATATTCCGTGAGTCCGTAATGAATATACAATGTGTGTTGCATCGGGGTCCTCCAACCATCGGAAGACTGCTGTTCCTGCTTCCACCTCAATTCTCATGCTGGATATTGTAGTCTCATATGCCAAACTGCTTTCTCAAGACTCGTCCATTAGCCTTCGCAATGAAACCCCAGCCACTACGTCTGTTTCTCACCACTGACCTATCGGTGTTGTAACAAGATTCATGGGGGATGTCTGCAAAGACGTCGTCACACATTAACTTAGAAAATTGTCAACAAATTCATATTGTATGAAGGTTCTAACGTCCTCCTCGGACCTGGATCTCTGCATGATTATTTATAATTGAATCAGCTCTTACAGTAACAGGACAGAAGAAAAGCGTTCAAATTATGAACAATAGTTTAATCGAGACACTTGCTTACAATCTGAACCAAAGTGATATACAAATATTACAGAAGATTGTACAATTATCAAAAAGAAGACGCAGATTATGTCTTTATTGATAACGCTAAACTGGAGACAGTAGGCCATTTTACATATTTAGGATCAGAGGTAAATAGCAAATTATCCCTAGATCAGGAAATCAACATCAGGATTGGTAAAGCAGCAACAACAATGAGCAGGTTAACAAAACGAGTCTGGGAGAACAGGAAGCTTAGAGCCAAAACAAAAATCTTTCTCCATCAAGCCTGTGTCCTTAGTACTCTTCGTTATGGCAGTGAAACCTGGATAGCTTATTCACACTAAGAGAAACATTTAAACAGCTTTCATATACGGTGTCTGCGAAGAATTCTTGGTATTAAGTGGTAAGACAAATTCACAAATACTGAAGTATTGGAAAGATCAGGTTGTATGACGGTTTCTTCTAAGCTTAGTCTTCGTGTAGACTTAGATAGGACATGTTAGGAGGATGGATGATGGTAGAATACCAAAGGACATCTTTTTTGGTGAATTACATATGGGTAAGAGATCTCAGGGTCGGCCTCTACTACGATACAAAGATGTGTGTAAGTGGGACATGAATGATACAGGCATTAGTAATGTACATTGGGAGCAAGTCGCCACTGAACGTGTTGAATGGAGGGCAACTATCAGAAATGGAATAAAGACAAAGGAGAAAATGATTGCAGATTGGTCACACACTGAGCGCTTAGTTTAGTTTATTTAGTTTAGTCGATGGATCAACATCACGGCACACGGGTGTAACCTATAAGTGCTCCGTTCTCCTCCTAACTCAAACCTGAGTCTGGAGAACTCAGCTCAGTGCACGAACTCCGTAGTACCAGCGAGGATCCTGAAATACTTTGGGTAGATTTTTACTCGACATTTTTCCTGGGCAGCGCCGTTAGGATACTATTTTCGATTTCCAACTGCTAAGGGATTTTTATACGTGCGCAACAATAAACACGGGCGTCCGATCTCACCACCCAGAGACCAGGGGACATTTTATTACTGGAAGTCCACGTGACAAAAATCCCGGTCCTCACCAGGGCTTGAACCCGGGACCTCCAGCACTCGAGGCGGACACCATACCTTGAGACCACCCAACCCCACTAATAAACTAAGCGCGTGAGACGTAAGATGTTACGTGATGGTGAAAATGACGATATTTTCATATGCATCCACTGTGGGCGAACATTTACAGCGCGAATTAGCCTTATCAGTCACATTCGCTACCGCCATGGGTTGTAGTTATGAGGCCTTTTTGAAGCACAATGTAACAAACTATTGTCTGTCAAGACGGCAAGGTGCAAATGTACAGAAAATAGTGGAATGTAGGAGGAGAGTAGCCTTGTGAAATTTGTCATCATGGACCACCGAAGAATCACTATCTATGTCAGCATAGTCTGGGAGGACAGACATTATTCACATGGGTTTGGTTTCGCCTTCCTCCTTGATGACACGGTGAACTGTGAAAGTGCACTCAAGTCCTCTTCGATGTTCGGAACAGGTTGGGACTCATCTTGGCTCCAGATAGGCGGAACAGGTTGGGACTCATCTTGGCTCCAGATAGGATATTCTTTACACGAATAGTTTATATGTGAAAGTCTAGAGTTCAAATGCTCTTCACTCTCGGGAGCATGCAGTGTATGCCACTACTAAACAACAGATATCAGTCTCATCAGATTTGTTTTGAGGGAATATGGCCATCAGTGAAGAACACTCAACCCCATCAACTTAATGGGCTTACACATCTCCAGCTTAGTCTGATACATGTCGTTGCATCACCATCACTATAATACCACGGGACTCTGGAACATACGGGTGTTTGCCCCTGTCGTTAGGATCCTGAAACTTTTCCCCCTTAGATACCGTCACAGTCTTGACGGTGCAGATTTTATCCAACTCAAGACTTGAGGATTCTGGCGTGACCAAAAAACTCGATGGATAGTTGATCACATAAATATGAAATTTCAGGATTCATAGTTGGCCATACCAATTTGATTCATATCCATTGGCACCTTGCCGTCTTGACAGACGATAGTTTGTGCTTTAAAAAGGCATAATAACTTTTAACTATGGCGGTAGCGAGTGTGACTGATAAGGCCAATTTGCGCTGTAAATGTCCGTTCACAGTGGGTGCATCTGAACACGTGGTCATTTCCACCATCATGCACCATCTTACGTCTCAAACGCTTGGTGTGTGACTTTTCTGCAATAATTTTCTCCTTTGACTTTATTCCATTTCTGATATTTGCCCTCCATGCAACACGTTCAGCGGCGACTTGCTCCCAATGTGCATTATCAATGCCTGTATCAATCATGTCCCGCTTACACACATCTTTGTATCGTAGTAGAGGCCGACCCTGAGATCTCTTACCCATCTGTAATTCACCAAAAAAGATATCCTTTGGTATTCTACCATCATCCATCCTCCTAAGATGTCCTATCCATCTAAGTCTACGAAGACTGAGCATGGAATAAACTGTCACACAACCTGATCTTTCCAATACTTCAGTATTTGTGATTTTGTCTTGCCACTTAATACCAAGAATTCTTCGCAAACACCGCATATGAAAGCTGTTTAAATTGTTCTCTTGGTGTGAGTAAGTTGTCCAGGTTTCACTGCCATAGAGAAGAGTACTAAGGACACAGGCTTGATAGACAAGGACTTTTGTTTTGTTGATTCATAATTGAGCATACAAACATGACGATAGTTGCCCCAAAAAAAACAAAAAAACTTGAGTCATAGTGGAACATACAACATTATGATAGTTGACTAAACCAACTTGATTCATGGTGGCCCGGGAAGGTTAACCCGGTCAACAAATGCCCGCAGAAGTCGGATGTGTCGGCCTAACGGCGCAAGAACGCAGCTCTACTGTAAACAGGCACAACGCAATCACGTCCGGAAAAAAAAAAACTCCGGATGAACGAAGAAGAAGAAGATTCATGGTGGAACATACCAACTTGATTAGGTTGACCAAACAAACTGGATTCATTGATGACCACACAAACAAGGGGTAACCTGTAACAAACAACTTTAGGATAGTTATCTGAACCAGCCCAGTTTAAGCATGACTTTAGACTTAGCTGGTGAGTCTCAGAGATATGGGCATCTTTATAACACACAGACACACACACACACACACACACACACACACACACACACACACACACACACACACACACACACACTCACATATTGATAACTGTCCACCGGGCGTCGCTCTTAGACTTGACCGAAGACAGGTCACTTTCTAATACTACTAATAGAGGGTTGAAACTGGAACAGACCTTCCCGGTAGAGCACCTTGTCGTCTGATCAAGTTCCCCTTTCCTAGAGCCAGGTCGTGATATCAGGAACCAATTCATCAATAAAAGTAAAGTTAGAGGGAGGGAAATTTTTTAAACCCCTTTGGGGCCCCGCCAGTTTTTTATAGTCCTTGCCCCGGTTTTTGTTGGGTTTTTCCGCGTTTTTTTTGCCCCAGACACCATATTAGTTTTTTTTTTATTAGTTATACCTACAGAAAAATTTCCAACTTTTACGAAGG
>JACEFZ010017045.1:2500-185655 GCA_014155875.1 Cepaea nemoralis | reverse complement strand
TTTTTGCGTGATTGCGTGGCATCCTGATTTCTGTGGTGCGCCTCTTGGCTGGTTGCCTCCGTCTTCAGCACCTTTCTTTGCTAGAGCAGACTGTGGTCTCACTCGAGTGTAGATGTGTACGCGCGCACACGCCTGTCTGCGCATGCATGTCCGTGCATACACATCTAGAGCATACTGGTTATTTTCCGGCGCCAGAGACTCGCCGTCGCCCCTTCTCCTGTTAGTTTAACAGGCCCGCCACGTGAAGGCAGGAGTTGGACTTTTGCTGCATGGGTTTATGTATTCACGAGCCATTGAGGTATTTGAGCAATGTTGGGCGCTCACCCCAACACCGCGCCTCGGCTACATACAGCAACATTTGGAACCCTAGTAGATGCTTTTTTTCCCTTATGATTGTGATGATTGTCTTGTAGATCCGTTGTCCCTTATGATTTTAATAATTGATCTTGTAAATTCTGTTCTCCTGAGGATTTTTTATGACTGATCTTGTAAATCCTGTTTTTCATTATTGTTTTGATGGCTGATCTTGAAAATCCTTTTTTTCCATACGTTTTTGATGACTGGTCTTGTAGATACAGTTTTTTTTTTTTCTTATAGTTCTCATGTCTGATCTTGTAAATCCTGTTGTTCCTTATAGATTTGATATAATCTTGTAAACACTTTTTTTCTCTCTGGGTTTGATGACAGATCTTGTAAAAAAAAAGTCAAAATCTCAAGTCAAGGACTCATAGTAACTAAATAAGAAGTCAAGGTATCTCTGTAACCCAGAGGTTCTCAACCAGTGGGGAATTCCCCCCTCCAGGGGGAAATTTTGGGGTTTTCCCGGGGGGGGGGGGGGGGGGGGGGGGGGGGGGGGGGGGGGGGGGGGAAGAGAGAGAGAGAGAGAGAGAGAGAGAGAGAGAGAGAGAGAGAGAGAGAGAGAGGAGAGAGAGAGAGAGAGAGAGAAATGAACACCATTTCAAGATCGCGTTAATACAAGAACCGATTACTTGATATTGTTTTTCCTCTTCATACTTTACGTTATGTACGTCTCATCCTTCTAAAATTCATTTTATAAAGTAAGTAGACCCACAAATCATGTTTTATGTGGATGTCTAGACTTGTTTTAGTATGTGCTATTACATTTAGCTTCCATTATTACGTATACTGTGTAGTGGTGGGGGGGATTTTTAGGATAGGAAATATGAAAGGGGGGGGTGGGGAATGACATTTTGAAAATATGGTGATGGGGGGCACTGGCCCAAATTTTGATAGAAAAGGGGGGGGGGGGGGGGGTGACGTTCTGAAAACATGGTGAAGGGGGGGCATGGGCCCAAAAAAGGTTGAGAACCACTGCTGTAACCCCTCCATGATGTCACAGAATCACAGTAACCCATCCATGATGTCACAGAATCACAGTAACCCATCCATGATGTCACAGAATTACAGTAACCCACATGATGTCACAGAATCACAGTAACCCATCCATGATGTCACAGAATCACAGTAACTCATCCATGTCACAGAATCACAGTAAACCATCCATGATGTCACAGAATCACAGTAACCCCTCCATGATGTACAGAATCACAGTAAACCCCTCCCTGATGTCACAGAATCACAGTCCCATCCACGATGTCACAGAATCACAGTAACCCATCCATGATGTCACAGAATCACAGTAACTCATCCATGATGTCACAGACTAACAGTCAACCATACATGATGTCACAGAATCACAGTAACCCATCCATGATGTCACAGAATCACAGTAACTCATACATAAAATCACAGACTAACAGTCAACCATACATGAAATCAAGGACTCTCAGTAAACAATGCATGAAGTAAAAGACTCACAATAATCTACACAAGTCAAGATCTCACAGTAACCAATACTAGTCAAGGACTCACAGTAACCCATACTAGTCAAGATCTCACAATAACCTACACAAGCCAAGATCTTACAGTTACCCACACAAGTCAAGATCTCGCAGTAGCTATACTAGTCAAGGATTCACAGTAACCCATACCTGAAGTTAAGATCTCTCAGTAACCCATACAAGTCAAGATTTCAGTAAACCATACATGAAATCAAGATCTCACAGTAACAAACACAAATCAAGATCTCACAGTAACAGCATTGCCTCTCAAAAACCCCAAAAATGAAGGCAAGATATCACAGTAACTCTTACAAGTCAAGGAGTCACAGTAATCCATACCTGAAGTCAAGATCTCACAGTAACCAATACAAGTCAAGATTATGTAAACAATACATGAAGTCAAAATCTAAAAGTAACCATACCTGAAGTCAAGATATTACAGTAACAACACTGCCTTTTAATAACCCAGAAATGAAGTCAAGGTCTCTCAAAACGCCACACATGAAGTCAACGTCTCACAGTAACCCACACATCGTGCTGAGACCTGACCCATCACTTCCGCACTACCTTGCAAGAACCGACCTTACATCAGACAACTCAACTGCCAGCTTTCAGCAATGTAAATTGTATATTTATTGTCTCGCATTGCATTGAAAACCCAAAATTCATTGTGAAATTTTAGAATACATTTCATCGTTGAGCAATGCAAAACTTCACAACTGTTAGGAACTCTTGGTTCCAAAATGCTTTTGTTTAAAGTGTGTGAAACTACCTGTGTCTGTGGCAAAGGGAATAGCAAACGCAATTTGCATTCCAGCTTTCAAATTCATGTAATTGGAAGCAGATCGTCTTGTGTTGATTTTAACAATGGTATGAGCATCTGCATTCAGAAAGCATTGGCAAACTACTGAACGTAAATTTACCTAGAAAATTTCACAGCCAAAAAATGATGGGGTTGATGGCGCTGTCCTGTAAAGGATGTGCAACTAATTAACTAACTGCTGTAACCAATACTAGAATGTGCAATATACCCATGGTGGAACTTCTCTGTCAACAATGACACAATCAGACATCTGCAACTTCGCTATTTCCCTGGGTGAAGTTACAGTCAATACCAATGAGAAGATTCATCATGCATACGCTGCTCTTACAACTGTAAATATCACCACATATGATGTTATGATCAACTGCCGATGTCAGAGATCAAAGCACAGGAATGATGGGAGATTTACAGTACGGTTTAAACTGAATCAATTTGTAGAGCAATGAGCATGACTGCAAACATATTAACGCCAGCATTATGTTACAAATGTAAAATGTGATAAATAAAGGATATTTTAGCATTGGTCATTGTGTAAACAAAATGACATATGATTAAGATCAGATCACTTCTGGCATTACAGTGTACGTGGAGTCAAATAATGATACATGTAAAACATGATTATTTTTTTTTTGGTCACTAATATTCCTTGCTGCTAGTGCTGTTTAAGGAATCCTGCTTTTTGATTCTTCTTCTTCTTTGTTCGCTCAAAATGTTTGGTTTAGGATTCTGGTTTACTACTGTACTGTCTATTAACTGACAGATCTATGAGTATGTGGGAAGGGGAAAGGGGAGGGGGAGGAGAGAGAAGAGTGTGTGCATGTTAGAAAAATCTAGGGGCACCATATGTGGCACCATGTGCCTGAATTTATAAATTGCTTCCTTAGCCCATATTTGCAACAACAACAAAATATGCTGGTTCCTGAGAAAATAGGGACTGGCTCCTGAATTATATCTAGTTTTGTCTCTGGGAACTATGTGATTGTGCGAGCAGATATTAAGAAGAAATTATTCTTAGTTTAATCAAACCACAGCTTGTTAAAACTTTGCGTAAGCAGACTTCAGAAACTATGTTTAACTGCATTTATTCACAGACCATTTTATGTTAAATTCATGAATGCATGTGTTTATATGTTCTGGAAAAAAAAACTACGAGGGCTGAACTGCAGTTTGGCTGTAAAAATACAGTGAACAAACCAACATTTCCACTTTCCACATTTTGTTGACTTATTTGAAGGCATAGCGTGAGAGAACTCTGGAATCAGTGGTTATGGGAGCTGATATTCAGAAGTAACTCCTTCCATGTGCACTCAAGCTACCATAAGCCACATATTTACTATCATTTCTCGCATCTCACAAAGGCATGCACACAAAAGCTATGAAATAAACGAATAAGAAAGACATAGACAAATCAACAGTCACCATTAGTCAGATGATGCTCTAGTCAACCCTCTTTGCCCCAAGCAACACACACACACTGTATCAAAACAGTACACCCTCAGATAATTTTACAATAACAAGAACAAAGCACAATAACAGCAGGCACACACTAAGGCACATTTATCTGGTCTCTCCATCCCCTCTTCTCCACATCTGAATCATCTAGAGATCCAACACTGCCATAATAACCAGCATCTTAAATCCAACTCGCTTCAGATGCACCAGCAACACACTCTAGGAAAGCATGCTTAAAGCAACCAGTGAACTTTCATAGAATAGTACACGACATCCACAAGAGGACATGCAAGTAAAAATTCACACGCCACAGGCGTCTAACACCACAGCACACTGAACACATGCATGAGCCTTGACTGGCACTCACAAAACTATCTTCTTCTTCAGGTTTCTTATCACGAGCAGACATTGACAATCTAATAAAGCATTTAAAATAGTTATACCCCCTTTATTTCCATGGCTATGTATTTTAGACAATGACAATTCACAAAAAATAAAACATCAATAAGAAAGCCCTTATATGACACAAGAGAAGGAGTAGTAAACATGATTGAAGAATGTCTACTGAGAGTGTTTTTCCTTCATCATGGAATAGCATTAGCTGAAAGAATGTCCACATCCAAAATATAAATAAATAATAAACACTCAAAAAAATATAGAACAAAAATGAAAAGCAACAACATGTTTTGAAACTTGAGGTACAGCTATTATGAAAGCAATCAAAGCATAACCCAATAGTCTGGAAGGGCAATGAAATGAAACTTGTTCTGTTCAACACTAGTTATTGCTCAAGACTAGATACTGGAAGGCATCTCAACTATGCAACTTTCACAATAAACACTCTAACAACTTGATAAAATAAACCAAATGAATGCATTTAAACAAACTGCAATGTTAAGTAAAGGAAGTCTACAAGAGAAAATGCAGAACAAACTATAATACAGGATAGTTACCCACATGGGTTAGAATACAAAGTCAAACTATACAAACGTTCACCAAAAAAAAACACCTGATGGCGAGGGACGGCTGGTAATACAGACTTCCACTTATGGACAAAATAAATCAGAAGCTGCTGCAATGTTCAACAACTGGCCACCAAATTAACACATAACCAACAGGAACATGCAAACGCACTTCAAATAGAGCAGACAGAAAACACACAAACCATCTGGCCAGTGTGGCATATGAAATGGCAGATAAAGGATGACAGTGTAGACTGCTGTAGAAAGTGACAGATAAAAGGATGACTGTGTAGACTGCTGTAGAAAGTGACAGATAAAAGGATGACTGTGTAGACTGCTGTAGAAAGTGGCAGATAAAAGGATGACTGTGTAGACTGCTGTAGAAAGTGACAGATAAAAGGATGACTGTGTAGACTGCTGTAGAAAGTGACAGATAAAAGGATGACTGTGTAGACTGCTGTAGAAAGTGACAGATAAAAGGATGACTGTGTAGACTGCTGTAGAAAGTGACATACATGGCAATGAGAACAATCAAGTCAGGACTCATCTAGAGGCATACTGGGTACATGGTGCTAGCCCCATATTTGTTATACCAATGCCCAGTGGGTGAATGGTCAATATCACGTAGCTAGCCCCATATTTGTTATACCAATATGCCCAGTGGGTGAAATGGTCAATATCACGTAGCTAGCCCCATATTTGTTATACCAATACCCAGTAGGGTGAATGGTCAATATCACGTAGCTAGCCCCATATTTGTTATACCAATACCCAGTGGGTGAATGGTCAATATCACGTAGCTAGCCCCATATTTGTTATACCAATGCCCAGTGGGTGAATGGTCAATATCACGTAGCTAGCCCCATATTTGTTATACCAATACCCAGTGGGTGAATGGTCAATATCACGTAGCTAGCCCCATATTTGTTATACCAATGCCCAGTGGGTGAATGGTCAATATCACGTAGCTAGCCCCATATTTGTTATACCAATGCCCAGTGGTGAATGGTCAATATCACGTAGCTAGCCCCATATTTGTTATACCAATACCCAGTGGGTGAATGGTCAATATCACGTAGCTAGCCCCATATTTGTTATACCAATGCCCAGTGGGTGAATGGTCAATATCACGTAGCTAGCCCCATATTTGTTATACCAATGCCCAGTGGTGTGAATGGTCAATATCACGTAGCTAGCCCCATATTTGTTATACCAATGCCCAGTGGGTGAATGGTCAATATACTAGCTAGCCCCATATTTGTTATACCAATGCCCAGTGGGTGAATGGTCAATATCACGTAGCTAGCCCCATATTTGTTATACCAATGCCCAGTGGGTGAATGGTCAATATCACGTAGCTAGCCCCATATTTGTTATACCAATGCCCAGTGGGTGAATGGTCAATATCACGTAGCTAGCCCCATATTTGTTATACCAATGCCCAGTGGGTGAATGGTCAATATCACGTAGCTAGCCCCATATTTGTTATACCAATGCCCAGTGGGTGAATGGTCAATATCACGTAGCTAGCCCCATATTTGTTATACCAATCCCAGTGGGTGAATGGTCAATATCACGTAGCTAGCCCCATATTTGTTATACCAATGCCCAGTGGGTGAATGGTCAATATCACGTAGCTAGCCCCATATTTGTTATACCAATGCCCAGTGGGTGAATGGTCAATATCAGTAGCTAGCCCCATATTTGTTACCAATGCCCAGTGGGTGAATGGTCAATATCACGTAGATAGCCCTATTGTTATACCAATACCCAGTGGGTGAATGGTCAATATCACGTAGCTAGCCCCATATTTGTTATACCAATACCCAGTGGGTGAATGGTCAATATCACGTAGCTAGCCCCATATTTGTTATACCAATGCCCAGTGGGTGAATGGTCAATATCACGTAGCTAGCCCCATATTTGTTATTACCAATGCCCAGTGGGTGAATGGTCATATCATGTAGCTAGCCCCATATTTGTTATACCAATGCCCAGTGTGGTGAATGGTCAATATCACGTAGCTAGCCCCATATTTGTTATACCAATGGCACCAGTGGGTGATATGGTCAATATCACAGTAGCTAACCCCATATTTGTTATTACCTAATACCCAGTGGATGAATGGTCAATATCACATAGCGAGTCCCATATTTGTTATACCAATACCCACTAGGTGAATGGTCAATGTCACGTAGCTAGCCCCATATTTGTTATACCAATGCCCAGTGGGTGAATGGTCAATATCACGTAGCTAACCCCATATTTGTTATACCAATACCCAGTGGGTGAATGGTCAATATCACGTAGCTAGCCCCATATTTGTTATACCAATACCCAGTGGGTGAATGGTCAATATCACTTGGGCCTTTGCTTCCCAGAACATGTCCTAGTACCCAGTTTAGGCTGGGGTCACCTGGGAGCCCTGGGCAAATTTTAAAGAAATCTCTGCCTCGATGGGGATTTAACACAAGACCACCAGGTCATATGCAAGTGATACATGACAATAGCAGATAGGAAGTTGAATACATTTCTATATAATTAACATACATGACAATAGCAGGTAGGGAGTTTAGTAGAATTCTGTATAACTGACATACATGACAATAGCAGGTAGGGAGTTTAGTAGAATTCTGTATAACTGACATACATGACAATAGCAGGTAGGGAGCTTAGTAGAATTCTGTATAACTGACATACATGACAATAGCAGGTAGGGAGTTTAGTAGAATTCTGTATAACTGACATACATGACAATAGCAGGTAGGGAGTTTAGTAGAATTCTGTATAACTGACATACATGACAATAGCAGATAGGAAGTTTAGTAGAATTCTGTATAATTGACATACATGACAATAGCAGGTAGGAAGTTTAGTAGAATTCTGTATAACTGACATACATGACAATAGCAGGTAGGAAGTTTAGTAGAATTCTGTATAATTGACATACATGACAATAGCAGATAGGGAGTTTAGTAGAATTCTGTATAACTGACATACATGACAATAGCAGATAGGAAGTTTAGTAGAATTCTGTATAATTGACATACATGACAATAGCAGATAGGAAGTTTAGTAGAATTCTGTATAACTGACATACATGACAATAGCAGATAGGAAGTTTAGTAGAATTCTGTATAACTGACATACATGACAATAGCAGGTAGGAAGTTTAGTAGAATTCTGTATAACTGACATACATGACAATAGCAGGTAGGGAGTTGAGTAGAATTCTGTATAATTGACATACATGACAATAGCAGGTAGGGAGTTTAGTAGAATTCTGTATAACTGACATACATGACAATAGCAGATAGGAAGTTGAGTAGATTTCTATATAATTAACATACATGACAATAGCAGATAGGAAGTTGAGTAGATTTCTATATAATTAACATACATGACAATAGCAGATAGGAAGTTGAATACATTTCTATATAATTAACATACATGACAATAGCAGATAGGAAGTTGAATACATTTCTATATAATTAACATACATGACAATAGCAGGTAGGAAGTTTAGTAGAATTCTGTATAACTGACATACATGACAATAGCAGGTAGGAAGTTTAGTAGAATTCTGTATAACTGACATACATGACAATAGCAGATAGGAAGTTTAGTAGAATTCTGTATAACTGACATACATGACAATAGCAGGTAGGGAGTTTAGTAGAATTCTGTATAACTGACATACATGACAATAGCAGGTAGGGAGTTTAGTAGAATTCTGTATAACTGACATACATGACAATAGCAGATAGGAAGTTTAGTAGAATTCTGTATAACTGACATACATGACAATAGCAGGTAGGAAGTTTAGTAGAATTCTGTATAACTGACATACATGACAATAGCAGGTAGGAAGTTTAGTAGAATTCTGTATAACTGACATACATGACAATAGCAGGTAGGAAGTTTAGTAGAATTCTGTATAACTGACATACATGACAATAGCAGGTAGGAAGTTTAGTAGAATTCTGTATAACTGACATACATGACAATAGCAGGTAGGAAGTTGAATACATTTCTATATAATTAACATACATGACAATAGCAGATGGAAGTTGAGTAGAATTCTATATAACTGACATACATGACAATAGCAGATGGAAGTTGAGTAGAATTCTATATAATTGACATACGTGACAATAGCAGATGAAAGTTGAGTAGAATTCTATATAATTAACATACATGACAATAGCAGATGGAAGTTGAGTAGATTTCTATATAATTGACATACGTGACAATAGCAGATGGAAGTTGAGTAGATTTCTGCATAATTGACATATGTGACAATAGCAGGTAGGAAGTTGAGTAGAATTCTGTATAACTGACATACATGACAATAGCATATAGGAAGTTGAGTAGATTTCTGTATAATTGACATATGTGACAATAGCAGATAGGAAGTTGAGTAGATTTCTGTATAATTGACATATGTGACAATAGCAGATAGGAAGTTGAGTAGATTTCTGTATAATTGACATATGTGACAATAGCAGATAGGAAGTTGAGTAGATTTCTGTATAATTGACATATGTGACAATAGCAGATAGGAAGTTGAGTAGATTTCTGTATAATTGACATATGTGACAATAGCAGATAGGAAGTTGAGTAGATTTCTGTATAATTGACATACATGACAATAGCAGATAGGAAGTTGAGTAGATTTCTGTATAATTGACATACATGACAATAGCAGATAGGAAGTTGAGTAGATTTCTGTATAATTGACATACATGACAATAGCAGATAGGAAGTTGAGTAGATTTCTGTATAATTGACATACATGACAATAGCAGATAGGACATTATTATGTAGATTTTGGTATAATTGACGTGTGGCAAAATACATCAGAACTGACCCTGTAGATCTATACATCAGAACTGACCCTGTAGATCTATACATTAGAACTGACCCTGTAGATCTATACATCAGAACTGACCCTGTAGATCTATACATTAGAACTGACCCTGTAGATCTATACATCAGAACTGACCCCATAGATCTATACATCAGAACTGACCCTGTAGATCTATACATTAGAACTGACCCTGTAGATCTATACATCAGAACTGACCCCATAGATCTATACATCAGAACTGACCCTGTAGATCTATACATTAGAACTGACACTGTAGATCTCCATGTAGCTAATACAGCTGGCAAAATTGATAAGGAAATGACCCTGTAGATGTCTATATAAATAATAAACTAAGTAGTCTGACACTAGATGTAAATACATATACAAAGACACATCTGTGAGGTATGTATGTGGCTTACAACTATGCAACTGTCATGTATAAAATATATCATCCAACACTTAATAACTTCATGTTCTGACTAATTAAGTGTTCCATTATAAGCAATTAAGTGACCCATTCTGTGTACTTACAACATGCCCAAGCCATAGATGAACCAACTAACCAAGTTGCACTATCATGTGTCAATCCCATGTCAACTATCTCATTACCAGTGTCACATTCTAAACCATTCACGTATCATCAGTGTCAATCGTGTAACTCATCAAACATCCAACCCACCGAGCCACACGCTGAACGGTTGCGTCATGCTCGGACTCATCAACTGTATGATGCTCGACCTCAAGATCTTCTCAAAGCAGGAAAATGTAAAAATAACTTGGGGTCAGACATTTGCACATTCTATAGAGCTACTGCACATGGTTTTAGCATATAGTATTTTATAACAGAGTGAGGGAGTCATGAAAAAGTTCAGCTGATTAAAATGGGTCATGACTTTTTAAAATGTGGGAATTCCAGCTCACCAACTCTACTGTATTTACTCTTAAGTGATGGATTTTCCAATGTTGGCTGATGGATTTGAGCTTTTGCTGAGGGGCTATAATGCCAGGGTCCCATTCGGGCAACCTGGGTTTGAATCCTTGGTAAGGTGATGGATTTGTTTCCGTCGGGCGCAAAATGAAAACCTTAAGCTGCACAATTTGCGGAGGCTGTACTAGCCAGGCATCCTTAATTCTTCAGATTCAAGACTCCCCCTGTCTTACACTGCAAGGTACTGTAGGTAGTAATGGCAGTTTGACAGACAGCAGCTGAGTGAGTTCTCATATATCTTAACATTTGAAGTTAGTTATTTCCCCAATTACTGTATCAAAACTATCTGAATTCAATACACAGTTATAAAGGACAGACTTAAAAAGTAAACTGGGAGAAAATTAAACAGTTTCTGAAAGTTACTGCTGGTTTTACATTAGGGGCCCCTAAATACTGCCTCCACAGCCTGTAAGAGTTAACATACAAAGGGTGCCTGTATTTCACTAACGGTGTCTGTACTTCATTAAGTGTCCGTATTACACCAATGGTATATATATTTTACTATTTCATCAACCATGTGTGTATTTCGCCAACATTGTTTATGTTTTACCAACAGTGTCTGTATTTTACTGATGATGTCTGTATTTCACTAACGGTGTTTGTATTACACCAATGGTATTTTATTTCACTAACAGTATCTATATTTCACTATCAGTATCTGTATTTCACTATCAGTATCTGTATTTCACTAACAGTATCTGTATTTCACTAAAAGTATCTGTATTTCACTAACGGTATATGTATTTCACCAACAGTATCTGTATTTCACTAATACATACCACCAATGAACTCAGGATGTCAACACCAGTCAAATCAAGGAATCAACTTAATCACAATTCTCAGCACAAAAATGCAATGCATATCGTTCTTTCCTAATTACTTACTGTCTGTATGTTAATTAACAGAAACACACAAAAATACTCAAGCACATCATAAACTCAGGATTTCAACACCAGCTAAATCCAGGAATCAATAGAAACAACTTAATCACAATCAATTCTCAGCACACACAAAACAAGGGAAATCGTTCTTGCCTAATTACTGTCTGTATGTTAATGAACAAATTCACATGAAAATACTCAAGCACATTACTACTGAGCACTCTTCAGTTGTGATAAACAAATCAGAAATGGTTTCCCAACTCCTGTGCAATCTTTTAGTTCATGTCTTGGGGTACAGCTAATCTAAGTGGTGAAGAAGTTACAGACATAACACAACTGCGCGCAATTTGGCAGCAGACTGCCTTGCATTGATTTTCATAAATGATATCAGTACTGGCCGTTCAGAAAAAAATGGCAAACTACTGAACATAAACTTGCCAAGAAATCACAAACAGCCAAAAGCTGGACTGGACTGCTCCATCCTTATAAGGAATTGCATCTAACTAGAAGTGCATGAATTAACTCAAACATTCACTTTCTGAGCACATCAGCCAATACCCATGACATGAAATACTTGGGGCTAATTATATCAATCAACGACTACATGATACGGTGGTGATGAGAAGTCAGACAAAAATGCAGACTTTGAGACACATTCCTCTTTATTGGATATAAAAACATGGAAATATAACTTCAACAAAGAATCTCAATGTGACTATTTATTGCCGTAGGAAGTAACATTGAAATATTGGTAGAAATTATCTGAACTGGATCCTCCAAGGATGAAAAACTGACATCTTTCTGCATGGTCCTTAAAAATATTCCCTTAAGTGTCGTTTCAAACAAGCCAAGGTCAAGGACACTTTTGCATGCCTGTGTATTGGGTATATGGAGCTGGACCCATATTTGTATAGACCAATCAGCACTCAGCGGGTCATGTGGTCAAGACATCTTGTACAAACAGCAGGTTTATAGTCCTGCTCTAAAGACCCCCTGCTATGAGAACAAAATTATGGATTTCTGGTTGTGGAATGGGAATACCAAATCTGTGTACAGAACCATTATGCACATCAATCTTCTAGATCAGGGGCAGAGAACACCCCCACCTTCAAGCCGTACAAGTCCCATGAAATCATCTGGTCTGGCCGAGCCAACAGAATCACCAGCAGGACTCAAAATTAAATAAATCTAGAAGCTTTATGAACAATCAACAGATTTAGTAGCGACAGCATCAATACCAGCAAACATCACACGCCTCACTAAAAAAAAGAAGCATTTCCAGTCATCACATCGGAGGTGAGTTAGTTAAATGTCTGACCAAATATAGTGGGCTGATTTTTCAGCTGATAATTTTGCATGGCATGCGAATGTTATAAAAATCCACATGGCCCTCGGCTGTAAAACGCTTCCCCACCCACGCCCTGGATGAACAACTATTTTAAAATGCAAACAGCAATAAACGTGTAAATGTGTATCAAAGACATAGAAAGCAAGGGGCATCAGAGAATATTATATACTGCAATGTAAAAAAAAAAACAGTAATCTGAATACAAGCATGCTCGGCGTATCAAGAACAAGAAAAGCAAATTCTTGGCAAGGCTGGAAAAGCACAAAAACTGCGCAAATTAAGCTCCTGAACGTAGTTAAAAAAGTGTTGCAAGTTATGTTCTTGTCTGATAAACATTTACTTTTACATTTCTGAAGTGAACCTTGGAGTAAGGTGTGTCTATATTAGAATGTGTGAAAAGATGTACAATATTGACAGAAATGTGACACAGCGATATCCATTTTTAACTGTTTTTTTTAAAGAATTCCCCCGTCCATAAATGTTTCACCAAAGTGAATGGAACTCTCACTTCTGTAAATTCCTGATGAGTGCCGTGGACATCATTTGTAGTGTGATGTTACTAATTTATTTCTAGTACTGCTTTAGGGTTGTGAATCTATTTGAATGATCTGACTACAAGCACAATACTGTGACACTCCTTACTATTACCTCAATATTGTCATGTTTGTTACTACTACTACTACTACTACATCAGTACTGTGACATTTCCTACTACCACCTCAGAACCTTATTTACTACTGTACTGTATGGCTCAGTACTGTAACACAGCTTACTAACTCAGCACTGTGACACCACAACTGTTACAGTTTCTGCACTGTGACAACTTTTTCTATTATCTCAGTACCATGACATTTACTACTACCTCATTTTTGTCCCTGCATATCCTTTACAGGACATTACAGTCAACACCAGCATTTTTCAGCTGCTGTTGATGTCTTGGCAACTTTTACGTTCAGTAGTTTACCATTGCTTTCTGAACAACCGGTTCACATACCCACATAAGTAACCAACGCAACGCAATCCGCTGCTAAATCTCGCACAGCTGTGTTTCGTACGTGTATACAGGATTACGAACAATGTCCTTAACCCCTGCGCCACAGAGTCCAGCACTACTTTAGTACCGTGACATTTTCTATACTATCTCAGTACCGTGACATTTTCTACACTACCTCAGTACCGTGACATTTTCTACACTACCTCAGTACCGTGAGATTTTCTATACTACCTCAGTACCGTGACATTTTCTATACTACCTCAGTACCGTGACATTTTCTATACTACCTCAGTACTGTGACATTTTCTATACTACCTCAGTACCATGACATTTTCTATACTACCTCAGTACTGTGACATTTTCTATACTACCTCAGTACCATGAAATTTCCTATACTACCTCAGTACCGTGACACTTTCTACACTACCTCAGCACCATGACATTTTCTATACTACCTCAGTACCATGACATTTTCTATACTACCTCAGTACCATGACATTTTCTATACTACCTCAGTACCATGATATTTGCTACTACCTCAGTACCATGACATTTTCTATACTACCTCAGTACCGTGACAGTTACTACTGCCTCAGCACAGTGACATTTTCTATAGTACCTCAGTACCATGACATTTACTATTACCACAGTACTGTGACATTTCTTACCACTACATAAGAACTATTATGTTTATTACTACTCCCTCGGAACCGTGACACTTCTTTCTACGACCACTTCTATTATTCCAATACTGTGGCAATATTTACTCCGCACCGTGACATTTCTTGCTACTACCTATGTACTGTTATGTTTATTACTACAACCTCAACTGTGATATCTGTTACACTACATCTGCACTGTGACATTTGCTACCACCACCTTACTGCTATGACATTTGCTACCACCACCTTACTGCTATGACATTTGCTACCACCACCTTACTGCTGTGACATTTGTTACTATCTCACTGCTATGACATTTGTTACTATCTCACTGCTATGACATTTGCTCCTACCTCACTGCTGTGACATTTGTTACTATCTCACTGCTGTGACATTTGCTACCACTATCTCACTGCTATGACATTTGTTACTATCTCACTGCTGTGACATTTGTTACTATCTCACTGCTGTGACATTTGCTACCACTATCTCACTGCTATGACATTTGTTACTATCTCACTGCTGTGACATTTGTTACTATCTCACTGCTGTGACATTTGTTACTATCTCACTGCTATGACATTTGTTACTATCTCACTGCTGTGACATTTGTTACTATCTCACTGCTGTGACATTTGTTACTATCTCACAGCTGTGACATTTGTTACTATCTCACTGCTGTGACATTTGTTACTATCTCACTGCTGTGACATTTGTTACTATCTCACTGCTGTGACATGTTACTATCTCACTGCTATGACATTTGTTACTATCTCACTGCTATGACATTTGCTCCTACCTCACTGCTGTGACATTTGTTACTATCTCACTGCTATGACATTTGTTACTATCTCACTGCTATGACATTTGCTCCCACCTCACTGCTGTGACATTTGTTACTATCTCACTGCTATGACATTTGCTACCACCACCTTACTGCTATGGCATTTGCTACCACCACCTTACTGCTGTGACATTTGTTACTATCTCACTATGACATTTGTTACTATCTCACTGCTATGACATTTGTTACTATCTCACTGCTGTGACATTTGTTACTATCTCACTGCTGTGACATTTGTTACTATCTCACTGCTGTGACATTTGTTACTATCTCACTGCTGTGACATTTGTTACTATCTCACTGCTGTGACATTTGTTACTATCTCACTGCTGTGACATTTGTTACTATCTCACTGCTGTCACATGTTACTATCTCACTGCTATGACATTTGTTACTATCTCACTGCTATGACATTTGCTCCTACCTCACTGCTGTGACATTTGTTACTATCTCACTGCTGTGACATTTGCTACCACCACCTCACTGCTGTGACATTTGCTACCACCACCTCACTGCTATGACATTTGCTACCACCACCTCACTGCTGTGACATTTGCTACCACCACCTCACTGCTGTGACATTTGCTACCACCACCTCACTGCTGTGACATTTGCTACCACCACCTCACTGCTATGACATTTGCTACCACCACCTCACTGCTGTGACATTTGCTACCACCACCTCACTGCTATGACATTTGTTACTACCTCACTGCTATGACATTTGCTACCACCACCTCACTGCTATGACATTTGTTACTACCTCACTGCTATGACATTTTCTACCACCACCTCACTGCTGTGACATTTGCTACCACCACCTCACTGCTATGACATTTGCTACCACCACCTCACTACTGTGACATTTGCTACCACCACCTCACTGCTGTGACATTTGCTACCACCACCTCACTGCTATGACATTTGGTACTACCTCACTGCTATGACATTTGCTACCACCACCTTACTGCTGTGACATTTGCTACCACCTCACTGCTGTGACATTTGCTCCTACCTCACTGCTGTGACATTTACTCCTACCTCACTGCAGTGACATTTGCTACTGCCTCACTGCTGTGACATTTGCTCCTGCCTCACTGCAGTGACATTTACTACTACCTCAATGCAGTGACATTTGCTACTACCTCACTGCTGTGACATTTACTCCTACCTCACTGCAGTGACATTTACTACTACCTCACTGCTGTGACATTTGCTACCACCACCTCACTGCTATGACATTTGCTACCAGCACCTCACTGCTATGACATTTGCTACCACCACCTCACTGCTGTGACATTTGCTACCAGCACCTCACTGCTATGACATTTGCTACCACCACCTCACTGCTATGACATTTGCTACCACCACCTCACTGCAGTGACATTTGCTACCACCACCTCACTGCTGTGACATTTGCTCCTACCTCACTGCTGTGACATTTGCTCCTACCTCACTGCAGTGACATTTGCTCCTACCTCACTGCTGTGACATTTGCTCCTACCTCACTGCAGTGACATTTGCTACTACCTCACTGCTATGACATTTGCTACCACCACCTCACTGCTGTGACATTTGCTCCTACCTCACTGCAGTGACATTTGCTTCTACCGCACTGCTATGACATTTGTTACTACCCAGTACTGTGACATCTGCCACTATTACTTTGGTACTGTGGCCTTTCTAACTACAACCTCAGTAATGTAACCTTTCTCAGTATTACCTCAGTGCCGTCACCTTTCTTAGTAACACTTCAGTGTCATGACCTTTGTTAGCAATACCACAGTACTGTTACCTGTTTCACAACTACCTCAGTATTGTAAATTCACCTCAAGATATTATTACTGCTGCTGTGAACTCTTGTAATTTCTCACTGACAATTTTATTGCAGATATTTTTGACTTCAATGTTTGACTATCTATGCAATTCATCCATCTTTAAATGGACCTCTCTATGAATTTTGCCACCAAAAACTTCCATATAACATAGCGTTAGTCCAGAAAGTGCCACTCACAAAAGCCACACTGTTGACTCATAAGATTAAAGACAGTTACTAGAAACAACATTGAAAACACTACAAAGCAGAGTTAGTTTGTAAGTGAAGCTCGATAAAATTAATCTTTGTTGTGATTCTATCTTCCAAACAGGATGAAACAAATGGACAACCAAAGCAATGTCATACAAACATGTTTGTCAATGAATATGCAAATAAAGAAAAGGTGAAAACTTATCAGATGATTAGAAAGACAATAAATAAATAAGCTTGAATGATGTGGGTAATTTAAAAACAAATAACAAAATACAGAAACATGCATTCATACAATTCTTTAATTTTCAAATTGATTATTACATGTCCCAAAAAAAGGAGGTTTATTGCCGATAATTACACATTAATTCCGAAAATTTTGCATTTAAGCCTCGTGAGATTGCACAAATTTTAAGCCAACCTTACTGACAATCACTACAGCTGGTTTATAAAAACAAAGCAAGGCATGTTTCCTGAATGGTTCAAGAAAGTTGTATGCTATTCTCTCTAAACAATGTTGCTAGAGTTGATTGTTAGCTTTTTTAGACAATTTTAGCATGTGAATAAGCAGGACATAATACAGATTGGAAATTTTATGGTAAGTCTTTCAATTAACTTCAACAGAACACGGTCAAATAAATACTGCACTGACAATGCACTACAATTATACACTGAAAGGACAATATCAGCATATAAGAAGCATGACAGAATAAACACAAGACAATGGTTAATACATAGTAAACATCCCTATCTGTTAACAAAGGGAGTCTGAAGGCAGAAAAAGGTATCTCTGTGAAATGTGACCATATTAACTTATTATGACAGCCTAGGCCTGCATCTGACTATGTAAATTTCTTCATTTGAGTTAAGGCAAAAACTGACATCAAGTACTCGGGACATTCCTATCTTCAACAATCAGCGAAGAGTCCCAATACTAATAGTACCAGTTACAATCCAATTATGTGTCCGTCTGGCTTTTCCTTGAAGTACTGAGATTCTCAAGTCGCCTCCGACCACAGCATTTTCTCCGAACAATGATGATGTCATCTGTGTTGAATGTCAAGTTAATGACAGTACTACAATAACTTACTGACAGGACAATATTACCATGTAAGAAACAACACAAAAATACTTAATAGTCTTACCATGCAAATAACACCTTTCAATGAATCTAAAGAAAAAAATGATGAATACAAATTAGACTCTGTAAATCCGGGTGTAATATGAAGCTACAGACAACAACAAATGATCCACAAAGAAGATAACATTAGCACTTGGAGCCAGGACTCCAGAAACAAAATTCCGTTAGCTTACTGCTAATGCAAACATGGTTCAATTAGTCTGAAAACATCACTGATGACTGTTACTGTAACTTGCCATACAAATGTTTCATGTTCACATACAGACAACTGCATCACTTAGAAAGCAATATCAGCATGGAAGAAGCAGGGTTACAACAAACAACAAAATTCACTTGCAGTTTGATAACACTGAAGCCTTTAAATTAATCTGAACACAACTAAGGGAAGCTAACTCGCAAAGATAACATAACAAACATCAGTCATAATTGTTTTGCCACATTATGAGAAGACAAAAACTGGAAAGAGAGGCAGAGGAAGACAGCATGTGAAAATGCTTGACTCTTGCTTGTGTCATGGCATGGAAGGGAGTCAGTCAACACATGAATTGATCCATGCCGTCGGAGATCACAATTTGTGGAGAAGCATGATCGCCCACGCCAGGTGGCAAGGCACTGGATGATGATGATGATGAAAGACAATGACTGTGGAATAGTGTTACACTTTTCCAGATGTTCTGAGATTTGAGTTGCAGATTAGAAGGTAATATTCACATTTCTGATAAAAGCACACGCATGACAATTCTACAGAATCTCACTGTTAGGCTAACAGCCAGAAGTGTGCTGGTAAGGCTTACAATGCCTCACAATGTATCCTAAACACATCCTTTAGGGATATCTGCTTACAAAGGATGGCATTCGATGGCAAATGCACCTAAAGGTTTTTTAGAGCTAAAGTAGAAGCTATAGGTTCCTGCCAGGGATCTGAGAAGGACAACAGTACTCCATTCAGGTAACAAGTCATCTTAAATAACATCGCCAATGACCTCATCATAGAGGCAGAATTTCAGACATGCTTTAGCTTGCATTTGATCTTAAAATATTGTTGGCGTTGTGTCTTTCAGAACCACATTGTTGTGACCTTTCATCCAACATGCCCACGGTATAAATATTACGTATCCTTCTATCAATAATAGCATTCACTCCTAGAGGGACAATACTTCACATTACAGACACTTAACAAAGCATTTTTTGTATTGGTCTACATAACCTTAAGGACACCACAAAGAGTGGTGTGAGAAAATCAACCTCTAAAACTGAACATATTTTACCTCATATCTATCTTACACGCAGCTTTTTATCATTCGCTGGATATCAACAAATTAATTGTGGGCTGAGTTATGTAAATACCAGTCTCCTGGACTCTCCTAGACATTTCCTGCCCATTTTAGGATGGGTCAACCTGGGAGACACAGACAGTTAATATCAAAACTTTGTTGTAAACAAATAATGGTTTGTTGAGGGAGCGGCCAACAGCAGACAAAGAAAAATAGTGTCTAGAGACAGTGGCCAAAAGCAGACATTTAACAGCATGCATAGTTAACAGACAAATAATTAACTGGCAAATTTATTGCTCAAGGGTAAGAGCTCTCTCTCTCTCTCTCTCTTGACTTTTATCATTTACTACTGAAGCAGACATTTAGTGAAGTAAGTGCCCAATGAAATTGTCACTGCTATAGTTTATGAAATACACTTCATCATTACACTCACACATGACCATTCCACTTCTACCCATAGATGTACTACACACACACACACATACACACTACATTATTAAGCCATAGTCACGTAGACACCTCATACAAGGAATCGAACACCAGACATCCACGGTAGCAAGAAGTTTGCCTCCACATTACCACACATTGTGTCATCAATATACAACAAACATCAACTAGTGACACACAAAAGGCACCAGATACACCTAGTTTGTCAGAGATATACACACAGCAGTTTGTTGAGTAAACAATCCCATACAGCATGAAGTCATCCTCAACATTTTCACTGTCCACCCATTGAAAACTATTGTTTGGGACTATGTACAGTTCACGCTGACATTCAGGGCTGACACATGCACACAATGGTTTGGGAAATGAAGATGATCTAGCAGATGATCCTTACATACAACAGGGTTGTGGCTTTTAGCAGAACATCAGCCCTTCAGCTCCTGATGGAGCACAGGCTATCAATCATCTCATGCCAAGCTTATTATTCTGTAGCCATCCCTTAAATGTCTTCCCTTGTTTGGTAATATAAAGTACAGCACTCTGGTTAGGTGACCACATTAAACATCCATAGTATAATAGACAGACAGGAAAGATCTCTTGTAATTTATAACAATAGAAGCAAAGACCCATAGCACTAATAAGTAGATAGGAAAGATGTATGGTAACTAATTTTTTAAAAAGCAAAGATGCATTATAATAAGAGGAAGATAGAAAATATCTATGATAAATTAATAATAAAAAAAAGCAAAGAGCTATAGTGCTAATAGGAAAGATTTCTGATAACTAATAACAGACAAGCAAAGATTCATTGTACCAGAAAATGCACGGAGAAGAGAATTTGAGACATATTCAAATTCCAAAACAACTAAATAATCAATATGGGAGGACAAGAAGGGACATTCTGAAGCAAATAAAGGGCACAAGAACAAGAATCTAACTGAAGACAGAACAGATTGACAGGTACTAACAATAAAACAGGAAAAATTGACAGGTACTAATAATAAAACGAAAAATTGACAGGTACTAACAAGAAAACAGGAAAAATGTGACGGGTACTAACAAGAAAACAGGAAATCTTCACAGCTGAGTTTTTCACTACTTTAGATAAAGACCAAATTCACAGCTAACAACAAGATATAGAATGGATGACAGAATACTCAACTTCAAAGTGGCCGCAGAGACAAGTGTGCTCTTGCTCTTAAACTTCCGGTGCACTGATGACAAGGTAGCGTAAGCGTTTCCTACATGGGTCAGTTTGGACTTTAACGTCGACTTGTCATTCAAAGAGCAATGGCAAACTATATAAATAAAAGTTGCATATCCTTTACAGGACGATGCAGTCAACACCAGCAATTTTTGCTGTTGCGATCTCTTGGCAAGTTTACGTTCAGTAGTTTGCCACTGCTTTCTGAACGACCGGTACCCATACCATTTCGTAAAAAAATAACCAGTGCAACATGGTCTGCTGCCAAATCGCGCACAGCTGTATTTTGAACGCAAATATTCGGGATTATGAACTGCATCCGTAACCCCTTTGCCATGGAGCCGGCTAATGGCAAACTACTAATTGTAAAATCACCTAAAGAATTTAGGGGGGGGGGGGGGGGGGGGGGGGAGAAAAGAATACTGGTGGCAACATCCTGTGCAGGCCAGGCAATTTTAAGAAGATAAACAGAATGCTACCGGAAAAAGCTATCACTTATGTCTGGCCAACCAATCTACACAATTAGGCTCAAAAATCAAAAAGACAAGAAACAGCCAATAAGAGAAGAAAGGTCCAAGGGAAATAGACAAGGTTAGAACAGTTTCAACACTGTTTATATTACACGGTCACAATCATTGCTAGCACTGTATTTATGTTTATCCTACTTTTGATTTCTTGACCAGCAACTGGGTTCTTGTTTCCTTCAGACTGTTATTCTTCCACTCTGTCAATGAAATGCTACTTGTTTGTTCTGTTTTGTAGATTCCAGGCTTGTCCTCACTTGCTAGTCTGTTGTTTTATACTTACTTGTCTGCTATATGCTCACTCATCTGTTGGTTGAATACCTATCTGTTGTTACATACTCACTTATCTGTTCTACACTTGTATATATGTTGTATGCTTCGTCATCTATTGTTATATTCTTGTTCAGCAGAGTTGAGTTGAGTCAAGAATCGACATCACAGCTTTTGGGATATTCCCATACATGCTCAGTCCTCATCTTGTTCAACTGTTACTTTCTTGCTCATGTTATTATATATTTACTTAGCTTTTGTTATCTACTAGCTCAGCTGTTATTACCTACTTGCCTCATCTGTTACTAGCTCAGCTGTTATTACCTACTTGCTCATCTGTTACTAGCTCAGCTGTTGTTACCTACTTGTTCATCTGTTACTAGCTCAGCTGTTGATATCGACTTGCTCATCTGTTACTTATTAGCTGAGCTGTTGTTACATACTAGCTCAGCTGTTATCTACTTGCTTCTGTTACATACTAGCTGAGCTGTTGTTACATACTAGCTGAGCTGTTGTTACATACTAGCTCAGCTGTTGTTACATACTAGCTCAGCTGTTGTTACATACCAACTCAACTATTGTATTATTCATTTATCTGAACTTTTCACTGTCACATAATGACATAGAGTTCTCCAAGAGATCTCTCAGCAATGTTTCTATGAGGAAGAAAGATAAAAGAGGAAGAAGAGTGCACTCTAATAATGTGATTTGTTACTTCATAGTTAGTAATATGTACACTTTTACTAGATGTTAAAATGAACTGGTCACCTCACTGACAAAACTACCATTCTCAGCATAAGCATATGAACAATAAATAAACGCTACAGCAAATAAATTTGTACCTTGGACAAAATTGTATATAATCACTGTAGAGGATAATTTAATATCAAAATTAAACTTAGTTACAACAACAAAGATGCAAATTAAAATCAGACAATGAGGAAGCTAAACAAATCCCCATGCTTTAATATCTTTATAAGACATATTATCTGTTGTTCTGTGCATTTCTGGACTCATTATATCAAACCAAACTGACAGACACTCACTGTTATCTTGAAAATAAGAACTTAAATATCCATTCAAACGACAAAAATCAACTCATTTGTACCTGCAGCACACTGTGATTAATACACCTCTTTTTTAATACTGCTTAAAGATTTTAATTGTCCTGTGGGAGCACACGTACTCACTGTAAGCTTCGATGTATTTTTCTTGACAATCTGCTTTAAAATCTTCCAAACACTACAGTCTGGAAAGACTTATTAAAACTGCCCAAAGTCCGCGTTCACTTTCAAACCAGTGAGAAACATGAACTGAAGCAGTGGCTGTTCACAGAATGAAAGACATGCAGTAGACTGGAACAATGTTAGCCACAATGAGGCTGGGAGAACTGCTGTAAGGAGACTTGGGGTTGTTGTATGGAAGCTGGATCAGGGATGCTGCCAGTGGCCCCTGGAATGGCAGCACCATGTGTTATGACATTAGCAGTTGAGGCCACAGGCTGGTTGCTGGGGATACTGGTCACATAGTGAGTCATGCCTGGGGCAACATACTGGTTGCCTGTGCTGGAAATCACAGAGTTTGGAATGCCTGGAATGGCAACAGAGGCTGGTTTGGACGCATGACATGATGAATCCTGCATGGGCGGCTGGGCCTGGAATGGTGGGGCCACAAAAGCGCCTGCACTGCCCACAAACTGGTTGAAGCCGGCAGATAACCCTGCTTGTTGATACATTGCTTGCTGGCTGGCCGTTGGGAATGTCTGGAAGCTACCGAATGGTAAGTTAAAGGGGAACTGGCTCGGGCAGAAAGGGTTGTAGGCATGATGGGCCATCTGCTGTTGGGCTGCTGTGGGCTGAAACGTGCCCAGCTGTGCCTGCTGCTGCAGCATGCTCTGCACCCGAGACTGGGACAGGGCTGTGGCTTGGCACTGCAGCTGGTAGGTACGCAAGAGGTCGGGCAGAGAATTCTGAGATCCATAGAAGTCGATGCTGGACTTGCGGCTGTTGCTGGCTGATGTATCCTGCACCATTTCTGGGTTGTCGGCACTCATGCTGCTACCCATCCCACTGTCCAAATGATTCTCCCACCTTGGTTCTTGCTCTTGTCGCAGTTCATTCAAAGATTTCTTCACATCCGACTTTGTCTGTGTTGCGTTGGTATGGGTAGTAAAATCCACATATTTCAACAGATCTTTAAGATCTTCCAAACGGGAAGTCTTCGTTGCTCTGAAAGTGTCCAAAGGAGATTTGGAAAGAGCAGCATCTGCAGCAGCTTCATCAAAATTCTCATCCTCTCCTAAGTGAAACATGGGAACTGCCGGGGACGACGACTGACTAGTGAAGGATGGGGACACACTCAAGAAAGCCGGGGATCCAACGGCATTTGAAAGTAGTGGGTGTGGCTGGCGAACTTTGTGAATTTCAAAGTCAACAACTTCTTGATCATAACCTTTGCCTATCAAATATTGTCTTTTCTCTTCAACTTGTCTGTGAAGTAGAAAGCAAAGTGGGGAAAAAGTTAACCAGTGGAAATTAAACATATCTGCTAACTTTCTCTAACAAATCAATTGCATAAATGTAAATTTACAAAATCAAATCATGTGTAAAGTATGCATGTACAACTGACACACCTACAATCATGCAATATTCTGAAAGAGGGGAGGGATAAGGTATGAAACAGACTATGTGAATGGAAGAGGATTAAAGAGACTATGTGAATGGAAGATGATTAGACTATGTGAATGGAAATGGAAGAGGATTAAATAGACTATCTGAATGGAAGTGGATTAAATAGACTATGTGAATGGAAGTGGATTAAGTAGACTGTGAATTGAAGAGGATTAAATAGGCTATGTGAATGGAAGAGGATTAAATAGACTGTGAATGGAAGAGGATTAAATAGACTATGTGAATGGAAGTGGATTAAATAGACTGTGAATGGAAGAGGAATAAATAGACTATTTGAATGGAAGAGGATTAAATAGACTGAGTGGAAGAGGATTAAATAGACTATCTGAATGGAAGTGGATTAAATAGACTATGTGAATGGAAGAGGATTAAATTGACTATGTGAATGGAAGAAGATTAAATAGACTGAATGGAAGAGGATTAATAGACTGAATGGAAGAGGATTAATAGAATGAATGGAAGAGGATTAAATAGACTGTGAATGGAAGAGAATTAAACAGACTATGTGAATGAAGAAGGATTAAATAGACTGAATGAAGAAGGATTAAACAGACTATGTCAATGGAAGAAGATTAAAGACTATGTGAATGGAAGAGAATAAAACAGACTGTGAATGAAGGATGATTAAACAGACTATGTGAATAAAAGAGGATTAAATAGACTTTGTGAATGAAGAAGGATTAAACATCAATTTTATCTGAACGGGAAAGGGTTAAGATTATTTTATCTGAATGCAAGAGGGCTAAACAAACTACTCTATCACAATGGAAGAGGATGAAACTGACTAGTTTATCTGAATGCAAGAGGTATAAACAAACTACTCTATCATAATGGAACAAGACTAAACAAACTACTCTATCATAATGGAAGAGGATGGAACAGGCTAGTTTATCTGAACGCAAGAGGTCTAAAAAGACTACTCTATCATAATGGAGAGGACTAAACAAACTACTCTATCATAATGGAGAGGACTAAACAAACTACTGTATTATAATGGAGAGGACTAAACAAACTATCATAATGGAGAGGACTAAACAAACTATCATAATGGAGAGGACTAAACAAACTACTCTATCATAATGGAGAGGATTAAACAAACTACTGTATCATAATGGTGGTAACTAAACAAACTATCATAATGAAGATGACTAAACAAACTATCATAATGAAGAGGACTAAACAAACTATACTATCATAATGGAGAACTATCATAATAGAGAGGACTAAACAAACTATACTATCATAATGGAGAGGACTAAACAAACTATACTATCATAATGGAGAGGACTAAACAAACTATCATAATGGAGAGGACTAAACAAACTATCATAATGGAGAGGACTAAACAAACTATCATAATGGAGAGGACTAAACAAACTATACTATCATAATGGAGAGGACTAAACAAACTATCATAATGGAGAGGGCTAAACAAACTATCATAATGGAGAGGACTAAACAAACTTCTCTATCATAATGGAGAGGACTAAACAAACTACTGTATCATAATGGAGATGACTAAACAAACTATACTATCATAATGGAGAGGACTAAACAAACTATCATAATGGAGATGACTAAACAAACTATCAAAATGGAGAGGACTAAACAAACTATACTATCATAATGGAGAGGACTAAACAAACTATACTATCATAATGGAGAGGACTAAACAAACTATACTATCATAATGGAGATGACTAAACAAACTATCATAATGGAGATGACTAAACAAACTATCATAATGGAGAGGACTAAATAAACTATCATAATGGAGAGGACTAAACAAACTATCATAATGGAGAGGACTAAACAAACTATACTATCACAATGGAGATGACTAAACAAACTATCATAAAGGAGAGGACTAAACAAACTATCATAATGGAGAGGACTAAACAAACTATACTATCATAATGGAGAGGACTAAACAAACTATCATAATGGAGAGGGCTAAACAAACTATCATAATGGAGAGGACTAGAAACAAACTACGAGGACTAAACAAACTATACTATCATAATGGAGAAGGCTAAACAAACTATCATAATGGAGAGGACTAAACAAACTACTCTATTATAATGGAGAGGACTAAAGAAACTATTATAATGGAGATGACTAAACAAACTACTGTATCATAATGGAGCGGACTAATCAAACTATCATAATGGAGAGGACTAAACAAACTACTCTATTATAATGGAGAGGACTAAACAAACTATTATAATGGAGAGGACTAAACATACTATTGTATCATAATGGAGAGGACTAAACAAACTACTCTATCATAATGGAGAAGACTAGACAAACTAATATAATGGAGAGGACTAAACAAACTACTGTATCATAATGGAGAGGACTAAACAAACTATCATAATGGTGAGGACTAAACAAACTACTGTATCATAATGGAGAGGACTAAACAAACTACTGTATCATAATGGAAAGGACTAAACAGACTACTGTATCATAATGGTGATAACTAAACAAACTATCATAATGAAGATGACTAAACAAACTATCATAATGAAGAGGACTAAACAAACTATACTATCATAATGGAGAGGACTAAACAAACTATACTATCATAATGGAGATGACTAAACAAACTATCATAATAGAGAGGACTAAAACTATACTATCATAATGGAGAGGACTAAAACTATACTATCATAATGGAGAGGACTAAACAAACTATCATAATGGAGAGGACTAAACAAACTATCATAATGGAGAGGACTAAACAAACTATCATAATGGAGAGGACTAAACAAACTATACTATCATAATGGAGAGGACTAAACAAACTATCATAATGGAGAGGGCTGCCACATAACGGAACACGCACCACCAAGTATAAAGAAGAGACCTTACTGGATTTTCCCAGACAGTCACAAAACTGGACGACAAATATGAGAAACTAAGGAAAGGAAAACAACGTCATTGGACGGCAACGGGGGACGCTGTGAATTCGTGATTTCGAAAGGATGTGTGTATAAAAGGCTCCGTGTGAAGGTGACACCTGGAGGCGGTAATTTCGTGATGAAGTAGCTGGGAGTCCGGAGAGGAATGTATTAAAGACAACACAACAGTAGAAAGACCGGGTGTGGATACCTAGACTTTTATTTAATCAGTTGAACTGAGGATTTTGATAATTAGGCCTCAAGGGCAGCGAGCTGGACTTAGAGCTCGTAGGTAGATGTTATTTAAGTGAGCGCCGATCCTGCGTATAGGGATCAGCTCACGTTTCTACAAGAGTATATACTTTGTCCTGCGGCGGAATAAACGTACGTCTGAAAATCGTTTGCTCGATTTGAGTCTGCCATATGTTCATGATCCTGTTGGTAAGATAGAACATGATTTGTTGTTCCGATCTGTTCTTAACGAGTTCAATTTGAGTTGCTTTGAGTGTACGGTCCCGTGGGATTTAGAGGACAGGCACTTCGAGACAAGGGCTAAACAAACTATCATAATGGAGAGGACTAAACAAACTACTCTATTATAATGGGGAGGGCTAAACAAACTAAACTATTATAATGGAGAGGACTAAACAAACTAAACTATCATAATGGAGAGGACTAAACAAACTATACTATCATAATGGAGAGGACTAAACAAACTATCATAATGGAGAGGACTAAACAAACTATCATAATGGAGAGGACTAGAAACAAACTACGAGGACTAAACAAACTATACTATCATAATGGAGAAGGCTAAACAAACTATCATAATGGAGAGGATTAAACAAACTACTCTATTATAATGGAGAGGACTAAACAAACTATTATAATGGAGATGACTAAACAAACTACTCTATTATAATGGAGAGGACTAAACAAACTATTATAATGGAGATGACTAAACAAACTACTCTATTATAATGGAGAGGACTAAACAAACTATTATAATGGAGAGGACTAAACAAACTACTGTATCATAATGGAGAGGACTAAACAAACTACTCTATTATAATGGAGAGGACTAAATAAACTATCATAATGGAGAGGACTAAACAAACTACTCTATTATAATGGAGAGGACTAAATAAACTATCATAATGGAGAGGACTAAACAAACTACTCTATCATAATGGAGAAGACTAGACAAACTATCATAATGGAGAGGACTAAACAAACTACTCTATCATAATGGAGAGGACTAAACAAAGTATCATAATGGTGAGGACTAAACAAACTACTGTATCATAATGGAGAGGACTAAACAAACTACTGTATCATAATGGAGAGGACTAAACAAACTACTCTATTATAATGGAGAGGACTAAACAAACTACTCTATCATAATGGAGAGGACTAAACAAACTATCATAATGGTGAGGACTAAACAAACTACTCTATCATAATGGAGAGGACTAAACAAACTACTCTATCATAATGGAGAGGACTAAACAAACTATCATAATGGTGAGGACTAAACAAACTACTCTATCATAATGGTGAGGACTAAACAAACTACTCTATCATAATGGAGAGGACTAAACAAACTACTCTATCATAATGGAGAGGACTAAACAAACTATCATAATGGAGAGGACTAAACAAACTACTCTATCATAATGGAGAGGACTAAACAAACTATCATAATGGTGAGGACTAAACAAACTACTCTATCATAATGGAGAGGACTAAACAAACTACTCTATCAAAATGGAAGAGAACTAAACAAACTACTCTACCAAAATGGAAGAGAACTAAACAAACCCATCATCACCAGGTGCCATGCCGGCTGGAGTAGGCATTCATTAGCCTCTTTCAGGCAGTTGTTAGTTACTATGGCAGTCCAAGGAATTCACAACATTCGTCTTAGGAACCACATCTCTGTTGCTTCCAAGTTCTTCCTAATTTGTTCATTTGCATTCCAAGATTCACAGCCATACAACAAAACATGTTCTTTACAGCACTTCAGCACTCTCTTACATTCAATGATAATGACTTATTGCATAAGATATTCTACATTTTTTTTAATGCAGCCTTTGCTTGCCGTATTCTGCTCATAATCTCTGTTGTGCATCTTCCATCTGATGTTATAAATGCCCCTAGGTATTTAAAACTATCCACTTGGTGCCTATCTCTATTTCATATTTGGGTGTCACCTTTTTCTTTGATATCACCATTGTTACTGTTTTCTTGATATTCAAGGAGGGTCCTTTCTTTGTACACTCTCTGTTATTACAATGCCCAACAATTGTAGATCTTTTGCATTATCCACAATCAACGCTGTGCCATCTGCGTAGTATATATTGTTTATATTGTAGCCTCCGAATATTATTCCTGGCTTCTCTTTGATCTCTCTCATCATTACTTTGCTATAGAGGGATCCGATGACAAAACACATCTCTGTCTACTCCTAGCTTTATTTGTTCATAATTTCCTTCTTTATTTCACATTTTAATTGCTGCTACTTGGTTCCAGCAAATATTTTTTATTATTCTGAGATCTTTCCCATCAATGTTAAATCTTCCAAAATTTTCATCATTTCATCATGTTTTACTTTATCAAATGCCTTTGTATAATCTATGAAGCACAAATATATGTCTTTCTGTGTCTCTATCTCTCTAATAGTGTCCGTAATATATATATTGCATTGTTTGTATCCTTTCCCACCACAAATCCATACTGTTCTTCCCCAATTTCCATTTTTATTTTCTTTCTTGTTCTTCTCATTATAATTCTGAGTAGAAGCTTAGTGACATGGTTTATGAGGTTAATAGTACAAAAATCTTTGCATTCAATTGCTCCTGGTCTTATTGGCATAGCTATAAATACAGATGTCAGCATATCGCTAGGTAGATATCCACTGCTGTAAATATCATTGAATATTTTGGTTAATATATTTATTCCAAATTCTCCCATTACTTCTAATTCTTCTATTGTGACTCCATCTGTTTTTCCTTTCTTCACGTTTGATAGCATCAGCGAATTCTTCTTTTAGAATAGGTGGACCTTCTAAGTTAGTTTCTTCTGTTAATTCTGCCCTTTCTCCATCATATAATTCTCTTATATACTCATTCCTTACTCATTCCATACAACTTACTCACACCAAGAGAACAACTTAAACAGCTTTCATATGCGGTGTCTGCAAAGAATTCTTGGTATTAAGTGGCAAGACAAAATCACAAATACTGAAGTATTGGAAAGATCAGGTTGTGTGACAGTTTATTCCATGCTCAGTCTTCGTAGACTTAGATGGATAGGACATCTTAGGAGGATGGATGATGGTAGAATACCAAAGGATATCTTTTTTGGTGAATTACAGATGGGTAAGAGATCTCAGGGTCGACCTCTACTACGATACAAAGATGTGTGTAGCGGGACATGATTGATACAGGCATTGATAATGCACATTAGGAGCAAGTCGCCGCTGAACGTGTTGCAAGGAGGGCAAATATCAGAAATGGAATAAAGTCAAAGGAGAAAATTATTGCAGAAAAGTCACACACCAAGCGTTTGAGACGTAAGATGGTGCATGATGGTGGAAATGACCACGTGTTCACATGCACCCACTGTGAACGGACATTTACAGCGCAAATTGGCCTTATCAGTCACACTCGCTACCGCCATAGTTAAAAGTTATTATGCCTTTTTAAAGCACAAACTATCGTCTGTCAAGACGGCAAGGTGCCAATGATGATACTCATTCCACATCTTCATTATAGCATCTTCCTCCAATATTATTTTTCCTGTTTTCGATTTTAAACTACTCTATCAAAATGGAGAGGACTAAAGAAACTGCTCTATCATAATGAAGGAAGGATGATTGATAATTATCTATATCACTTCAAAGTGCAGGTCCCACACAGAGAAGAGATAAGGCAAAAAGAACAAGAGGACAAGAAATTCTACCTCATAAACTTACCTGTTGATGAGTGCCTGGTACTCCACATCAAACTCCAAAGCAGTCAATTCACTCTTAATTTTCTCCGAATTAGATTTCTGCTCTGGAGATGTAGGTCTTCGATCATTCACAGCACACTGTGAGAGTACATGCAAAGCACAGAAAATAGTTAACATCATCATCTCATATTTCACGGGTTGAAATTCAGAGGAGAATTCACATTTTACGCTTCAATGGTATCTGCCAACAAACGCATAGCTATCAAAACCATGGTGGCATAACAGTTAGGTTGCTTGCCATTAAACAGTTTACTTCTGTGTTCAGATGATACAGAATGTGAACTATTTTTCTTCTCTTGGTAAATTCTGAACATTTTTCTGTAACAATCAAACTCAAGCGCCCCCATGTCCTTCTTTAGTGATAGCAAAATGGTCCCTGACTGGCATCTATAATATACAGAAGGTTATGTTGAGTTGAGCTAAGAACTGACATCACTGCACTCAGGACATTCCCAGGCTTTCTCAATGCATGAGGGGGCTTCATATAACACCCTTAAAAGTGATCGAAAATACAATAACCATGCCATTGTCTCGTAACCTGTCAATATTGTTATGGATGTCAAGTGTGCTAAACACATGACATCACAGTGAAGACAAACACAGTGACATCATAAGGACAGTTTAAAGACGACTGCCCCACTTTTTGACATGCACATGAGGAGCAGCGTTCTGTTATCCATTTTTGTATCAGTCAAGGAGTTAAACCTATAGAAATTCACCGACGAATGAAGGTTCAATATGGTTATGCATGCCTGTCAGTCCAGCAAGTGGAGAAAGAAGTTTCAAAACGGCACGACTTCTTTGACAGACTGTTCAAGACCGAGTAAGGCACACCAAGTAGTGATTCCACAGTCAATTTTTCTACAGGAATCCAAGCACTTTATCAGCAATGGAGCACTTGCATTGAACGTAGTGGTGGCCACATCGAAAAATGATGCATTTGTTCTTTACTTTTTCTGAATATATTCAACAAAACAATAAGAATAACATTTAAGGTTTTCATTTGAAGCCCCCTAGTACACTATCCAACGTCAGCATATTTTCTTCATCACTTGATACACTGGAAGTTGTTGAATTTTATACGTGAACTCTACATTGGTATTCTCATACAACTTTAGTCCAACTATTCTGCGCAGGTACCAATTAATGAATGTTTTTAGTTTGTTAGCAAGTCTCCATGCCTCTGACCCAAACAGTAATACCAATTTAACGCAGGAGTTAAAGTATTCCAAGGTAGGTGCTAAGTTTAACTTCCTTTGTTTTCCACAAATTTACTAGTGCTATGAAAGCTCCTCTTTGCCTTTGTATTTTTATTTTAACATTTCCATCTGTTTCCGCCATTTTTGTCCACATTGTTTCTGAAACAAATGTATCAATTCTGTCTCTTGAAGTGAGGTTTCATCAAGGCAAATCAGATTGTTATTAGCCTGGCTTAATCTCATTATCTCTGATGATATGGCTAAAGTATTAATGAACCAGTAAAATGACCATGAGTGACTGACTTAACAACATTGGGTGAGCAGCTTAATGACAATGGTTAACTGGTTTAATGGCAGGTGACAAGTTTAATTACAGTAATCGCCCAAGTAAATGACACTGGGTGACAAGTTTAATTAACTGGCCAGCTTAATGGCACTGCTTGGCTAGCTTAATGGCATGGCTTGACTAGCTTAATGGCATGGCTTGACTAGCTTAATGGCATTGCTTGACTAGCTTAACGGCATGGCTTGACTAGCTTAATGGCATTGCTTGACTAGCTTAATCACACTAGATGACAGAACAATCAGTGCTAACAGATTATACTTTCACTAATGAACAACCATTAATCATTACATTGTCACTAATGCGCAATAAATACAATCAACTTACAATCATAATGTTGCTAACTTAAGTCACCAATGCACAATCATTACCACTACACAATCATTACCACTGGTCAATCATTACCACTAAGTTACAATCTTAATGTTGTTAAGTCACAAATGAACAATCATCACCACTACACAGTCATGATCACTGCACAATCATGACCACTAAGTTACAATTACAATGTTAACTTAAGTCACTTTGCACAATCATTACCATTAAGTCACAATCATAATGCTGTTAATGTAATCATAAAACACAATCATTACTACTAAGTTACAATCACGATGCTGTTAACTTAATCACTAACGCATAATCATTACGACAGTCACAATCATGCTGTTAACTTAATCACTAATGTACAGCCATTACCACTACACAATCATTACCACTAAGTTACAATCATGATGCTGTTAACTCAAACAATACTGTACAAGGTGTGATGTACTTACACAGGTAGATTTAGCATTGTGGGTGGCACCATCCTCAGCACGTGAATTAGCACTAGGATCTGACAGGGCATTTTTAGCGCTAGACATCTCAGTGTTATTTGGGTTGGTGTTGCTGGACGCAGACGGCGTGGCATCTGTGGAGGTTCCTTCAGAAGAGGTAGTAGATGCTACAGGCTTGATGGCCATTTTTGTGACTTGAAATCTTCCACGCTTTTCAGTGCTGACTTCACCTGTAACATCCACATTGGAGTTCCCCATGTTTGGTGATGATGACTTGCTTTCATCTTCTTTTGATGGTACCAGGGGATCGTCCTTCACTACCTCAACTTTAAAGCGGGATAGTGTTTTGATTTTGGGAGCAGATAAGTCCGGTTCGGATCTGACTTCAGTCGGGTATGGAGGTGAATTGTCAGGAAGTGTTCCCTTATCAGCCAAAACCTTGTCCTCTTTGCTTTTGGCCTCATCTGGGATTTCTGCAGGTTCATCTGCAGACTTCTGTTCATTAGACATTTCTTGCAGATTTGTGAAGCTTGTGGCTGGAGATGGAGTAGGCTGATGAGGATGATTCTGCCTGCTCATAGTTTTGGCCAGAGCTTGCTCCAGGATATTCAAATCAGATTTGGGCAAGGACCTAGTAAGTAAGCTCAAATTTTCAATGGAGGTATATGGAGACTGGACCATATCATGAATAGTTTTCCTTGAGGATGTTGGAGAACGAGGAGGTGATGTATTAGGAAAGGCAGCGCTTTCAGCTGGATGTGAAGATGGTGGTGGAGGGCCAAGATTGGATGGAAAGCTCCAGCCAGGGTAGTGACCATACGGATAGGTCATGTGGACTGGAAGTGGGTGCTGGCTTCCATGCTGGAGATGCTGCTGCATCTGGTGCATCATGTGGGACATCTGCATCATGGTCTGCATGTATGGAGTCATGTGGGCATAGTAGCTGGGCTGGTGAATGGTGAAGGGGGGTAAGTGCATCATGTGCTGCATCATTGAAAACATCTGGTGCAGCTGAGGGACCTGGGCTTGCTGATTGGGTACACCATACCCCACGTGGCTGGCGGTGTTGAAAGTCGTAGGGAGATTCCCTGCTTTCTGAACAGGTTCTTGAGTAATACCATGGGTCATAACTGCAGAAACTGGCACTGCCTGACCCGCAGCGTCTGTTGTTTGATGCTCCTGGGCAACACTTGAGACCTGGTGCTGGAATGACACTGGGTAATGAGCTTGGTGACCTGGAGGCATTTGTGCCTGACTTGCCTGCACTGCATTCCTGGAGGATTCTGCCCCCATTAGGGCATTGGATGCGGCTGTATCCTGGATCGGCTGCAGTACTGGTACACTGCTAATGACTTGCCCAGTTGTCTGAGATGGATTGACAGGCTGAGCAGAACTGGTCTGGACTAAGTGTGGCATTGTTGAGGTGACTGTGGGAACATGGCCTTGAGGGTATGTATAAGCAACTCCTTGTATTGTCTGGCTGACAGGAATCTGATTAGCACTGGTGGACTGGCTATAAATCTGACCTTGTTGGAGAACGGCATCTGGTTTGATAGTGGAAGGCTGAGCTTCTGATGCAGCAACTGAAGGGGCTACTGTGGCCGCCTGACCAGTTATTGGTGCAGTTTTCTGTGGGTAGATGGACTGGAGTTTTTCTGACAGCTCTTCTATGTTAACTGGAACACTTTCTTTTGCCAGCGCAGACTTTCCTACCTTCTGGTCACTGTCTATTAAAGCTCCATGTGTTTGAGTGCTGTTGCTCTCCAGGGTAGTTTCTGGTGACACAATTGGTTCCTCGACATCATCTTCAAACTTATTAGTATTTGTGGACTGATGTGTGACAATCAATCCACTTTTGTGCACTTGGCGCCTGTGCTTGTGCCCTTGAGACCCCTCGGTTGTTGACTGAAATTAAAAGGCAAATGCAACATCCAGGTAATGGCATACAAGAAAGGACAACAACAAACTACAGATATACTATAAATGTAATGAAGAAATACAGTAACACCAAACTGCTAAATAATGAACAGAGATGATACAAGACAATGGATGAGTAGATTTGGTGGGATAAGAGAGGAGTGTCAACAGAAAGGCCAGAAGAGATAGAGACGAGCATCAACAGAGTGAGAGTCAACACAGAGATAGAGAAGAGAATGAACAGAGAGATGAAGAAGAGTATCAACAGAGAGATGGAGAAAAGCATTAACAGAAAGAGGAAGAAGAGCATAATAGAGAGATGAAGAAGAGCATCAACAGAGAGATGGAGAAAAGGATCAATGGAGAGATGGAGAAGAGCATCAACGGAGAGATGGAGAAGAGCATCAACAGAGAGATGGAGAAAAGCATCAATGGAGAGATGGAGAAAAGCATCAATGGAGAGATGGAGAAGAGCATCAACAGAGAGATGGAGAAAAGCATCAATGGAGAGATGGAGAAAAGCATCAATGGAGAGATCTTCTTCTTCTTCTTTCGTTCGCTTGAAATATGTCTATATCTGCAATGTCGTCTCTTGCATGAATTGAACTGTTTTTTTTCAGTTCACACAGTGGTCCATAGAGTTTATCTTCCACTGTCGTCTCTCTAGGCCAGAAGGTTTGCCTAGATATGGTATATTTTGGGCAGTCTTGGAGTATGTGCTCTGCTGTCTGCGACGCCAATCCACATGTGCACCTGGCTGTTTCACCAATCTTGAATTTTGTATACATGTGGTTGCGTAATCTATTGTGTCCTGTTCTGAGGCGCAGAATAATGACTTGTTCTGGTCTGTCCATAACGTGGTAGTCATCTTGAGCAGGTTTTGGTGGCTTTCTGACTGATTTGATCATTCTTTTCTTTTGGTGGTATGTAATGGGCACATCAGGCTGTTCTTCTTTGGCTCCTTCCTTAGCCAATTGATCAGCTCTGTCGTTTCCGGGTACTCCACAGTGGGATGGTATCCACTGTATGGTGACTTTATGCTGACTGCTAAGTTCAGAAAGTAGTGTCCTTAGTACTGGCAATTTCCCAGAGAGGAGCGCCTCGAGTACTGATTTTGCATCTGTTAGTAGCACCACAGGTTGTGTACCATTGCTGTTATTTAGTAATTTCTCTGTTGCTATCTTGATTGCCTCAATTTCGGCATCATAGTTATGGCAGTACTTTCCTGTCGGTACTCTGGCTGTGTCCCTAGTATTATTTGGGTATTCTATGTACACTCCCGCTCCTCCATTTCGAACAGCATTTTGTGCTGACCCATCTGTGTAGACTCGGATCCAGAGATCCTGTGGGTATTCTTCATCAAGGAAGCTGAGAGTGGCTGTTCTGCGCTGCACACTGTTCTGTTCTTCCTTGTCAAATATTCCTCTCACTTTTGTCTGGATTTGTAACGATAGTCTATGCTCATCTTTCCATGGAGTTCGCTCTGGAATAGTTGTTAGAGGGATACCAACTGTGGGCAGATCAGTGGTTTCTCTGCAGAGTCGTTTGGCCTGGTGGATAAAACTACTTCTTTTCAACCGCCCCATAGCTAGGTTTTCAAATCTGTTCTTCATAGGGTGGCCTGGCAAGCTGAGGAACTTTTCTGCTTGTATTAGCATTTTCGTATCTCTGCGCTCACTCAGTGCCTGTGTCCTCCCTATCTTCTCCATTTCCACTATAGGGGTTGATCTCATCCCTCCTGTGGTGACTCTAAGTGCTTGATTTTGCACCTTGTCCAGCTCTTGTAGTGTGGTTTTTGATGCTGAAAACCACGCAGTTGACCCATATTCCAGGTGTGGTCGTATGCTCTGTTGGTAAACTTTGCTAAGTATTTTCGTACTGGCTCCCCATGTGGTTTCACTTAGCTTTCTCAGGATGGCTATTTTCCTTCTGGCTTTTGCTACTGCTTTGTTGATGTGCTTTCTCCATGTCAGCTTGCCATCAAATGTTACTCCAAGGTATGTTGGTTCTTTATCTTCTCTTAGGGGTGTTCCATTTATCTGGATGATCCCTGCCTTTTGTTTTGGAGAGAGGGTAAATAGGGTGGTGCTGCACTTGTCAGTGTTTATGCTGACACACCATCTATTTGCCCATGCAGCAAATGTATCTACAGCTCTTTGTAGCAATCTGGTGGCCACTGATGCATATTCATTTGTGCTCCACAGAACCAGGTCATCGGCGTACATTGCCGCTTTAATTCCATGCGGTAGGTGAGCAACAAGATCATTGATGAAGATTAGAAAAAGTGTCGGGGACACCGTGACGCAGTAGTACTTTCTTGCTCTTGAGTCCGTTTATCTGTACTCGGGCTCTTCTGTTGTGCAAGTATGCTTTCACCCATTTGTACATTCTTCCATTGACTTTGCAGTTTCTCAGTTTCTTCATCAGACCTTCTTTCCAGACTTTGTCAAAGGCTTTCTTCAGATCTATCCATGCCGCAAGCACCAGCTTCTTCTCTTGGAATGCATCCTCAATTTCTTGAGAGAGGTAGGTTGTCTGATCTTCCGTAGAGTAGCACTGCCTAAAGCCAGCCTGCTGTGGCACAAGGATGTTTTTACTTTCAATGTACCACTGCAGTCTGTGATTGATGATGCGCTCCAGTGTTTTGCAGAGACAGCTGGTGAGGCTAATTGGTCTGTAGCTAGAGGCAATGGAACCATCTTTCCCTGATTTTAGGAGGGGTATCATGATTGCTTCTCTCCAGGCTTGTGGAACACTGCCTAAGGTCCAGCTGTTATTGAAGATCTGCAACAGCTTTGTTTTGGCCTCTGTTCCTAGGTTCCTGATCATTTCATTGGAGATACCATCAGCTCCTGGTGACTTTCTCATTTTCAGTTTTGATATGGCTAGCTCCAGTTCGCTGATTGTGATGGGTGCCTCCAGGACCTCATGTACTATTTCCTTCTGTCCTGTATGTTGTCGTTTCTCACGAATCTCTTGTTGTTTCTCTGGACTAATTTTGATATTGCTATCTTATGCGAACGAGTCCGCAAAATGGTCAGCTGCTTGCTTTCTTGTTAAGATTTTTCCATCTTTATGTAGCGCAATTTTTGAGTTTCTCCCTGTGCCCTCGTCGTTAAGCTGTTTTATTAGCTTCCACAATTTCCTTGTGTCTCTTTCAAAGTTCAGAGACTCTGTTTTCTCCTGCCAGCTTTTCCGTCTAGCCTGCAGCTTGGCCCTTTGAAATTTGGCTTTTGCATGCTGGAATTTATTGTGGTGCTCTTGGCTGGGTGTGGCCTCTGCTTGCTTTCTACACATCAACATCATTATGCAACTGTTCCAGTTCACTACTCCAGTAGGGTTTATATTGTTTACGGGCTCCTCTTGGTACTGTTTCTCGCGCTGCCTGTAGTATGCATTTCCCAAACTCTTCAACTACTTTATTTATGTCTTTCTCAGTGTTCGGGTTTCTAACCAATATGCTGGTGCGATGCTTGTACATTGCCCAGTCTGCTTTCTTGTAGTTCCACCTCGAGAGGGTGCTGCTTTCACTTACAAGCTCATTTTCTACGGTTAGAAAGACTGGCCGATGGTCACTGCCACCAAGTTGTTTCCCAACAATTCGTGTAATGTTCCACTCCAGGTCTGGTGAATGAAAAGCCAGGTCAGGTGTAGTTGTAGAGTGCCATGATCTCGAATAGAAAGTATGTGGGTCGGACGGCTTGTTAATCAACATGAATCTATTCTCATCCTGCCAGTCTTCCAGTCTCTCTCCTCTCTGGTCCATGTGATCATAGCCCCAGCTCTGCGAGTGGCTGTTGAAATCGCCACACACAATCATTTTTTCTTTTAGTGGTAGTGTGTCCAGTGCCTGTGGGCGGTCACTTGAACAGTAGTAATTGATCAGATGTAGATCTGTATTACCTGTCTTAAGTTTAAGTGTCTGATACTCAGCCCCTTCCATGTAGACTTTGATTTGGGAAGCCATGATGTTATTTCTTACAAGGGTCAGTATCCCACCTTTTCGCCTGTCCTTTCGGTCGGATCGGTAACACTGGTAGCCTCTGATTTTGAAGGCTATATTTTCATTGAGGTGAGTTTCTTGCAAGCAACATATGCTTACTTTTTCTTGGTCCAAGATTTTTTCTAATTCTATTTTTTTGTTGCTGACTACCTCCGCATTCCAGTGCATTATTTTAAGTCTTCGTTTGGTAAGGCCAGTCATCCTATTCTCATGTCCCCTGGCTCCACAGGACATCTGAGAAGGACCTCCAGTAGTTGGGGTTGGACCCTTTCGAGACATAGGGCCCGGCACTGCACCTGCCTGGGGGTCCAAAGCAAGGCGAGCACCATAACGATTAGCAGTAGTCGACATATTCCATTTTGCATGATTGCGTGGCATCCTGATTTCTGTGGTGCGCCTCTTGGCTGGTTGCCTCCGACTTCAGCACCTTTCTTTGCTAGAGCAGACTGTGGTCTCACTCGAGTGTAGATGTGTACACGCGCACACACCTGTCTGCGCATGCATGTACGTGTATACACATCTAGAGCATACTGGTTATTTTCCAGCGCCACAGATTCGCCGTCGCCCCTTCTCCTGTTAGTTTAAACAGGTCCGCCGCGTGAAGGCCAGGAGTTGGACTTTTGCTGCATAGGTTATGTATTCACGAGCCATTGAGGTATTTAAGCAATGTTGGGCGCTCACCCCAACACCGCGCCTCGGCTACATACAGCAACATTTGGAACCCAATGGAGAGATGGAGAAGAGCATCAACGGAGAGATGGAGAAAAGCATCAATGGAGAGATGGAGAAGAGCATCAACGGAGAGATGGAGAAGAGCATCAACAGAGAGATGGAGAAGATCAACAGAGAGATGGAGAAGAGCATCAATGGAGAGATGGAGAAGAGCATCAATAGAGAGATGGAGAAGAGCATCAATGGAGAGATGGAGAAGATCAACAAAGAGATGGAGAGGAGCATCAATGGAGAGATGGAGAAGAGCATCAATAGAGAGATGGAGAAGAGCATCAATAGAGAGATGGAGAAGAGCATCAATGGAGAGATGGAGAAGAGCAGCAATGGAGAGATAGAGAAGAGCATCAATGGAGAGATGGAGAAGAGCATCAATGGAGAGATAGAGAAGATCAACAGAGAGATGGAGAAGAGCATCAATGGAGAGATAGAGAAGAGCATCAATGGAGAAGAGCATCAATGGAGAGATGGAGAAAAGCATCAATGGAGAGATGGAGAAAAGCATCAATGGAGAGATGGAGAAGAGCATCAATGGAGAGATAGAGAAGAGCATCAATGGAGAGATGGAGAAGAGCATCAATGGAGAGATGGAGAAAAGCATCAATGGAGAGATGGAGAAGAGTATCAATGGAGAGATGGAGAAGAGCAGCAATGGAGAGATAGAGAAGAGCATCAATGGAGAGATGGAGAAAAGCATCAATGGAGAGATGGAGAAGGGCATCAATGGAGAGATGGAGAAGAGCATCAATGGAGAGGAGCATCAATGGAGAGATGGAGAGGAGCATCAACAGAGAGAAGGAGAAGAGCATTAACAGAGAGATGGAGAAGAGCATCAATGGAGAGATGGAGAAGAGCATCAATGGAGAGATGGAGAAGAGCATCAATGGAGAGATGGAGAAAAGCATCAATGGAGAGATGGAGAAAAGCATCAACAGAGAGATGGAGAAGAGCATCAACAGAGAGAGGGAGAAGAGCATCAATGGAGAGAGGGAGAAAAGCATCAATGGAGAGATGGAGAAAAGCATCAACGGAGAGATGGAGAAAAGCATCAACAGAGAGATGGAGAAAAGCATCAATGAAGAGATGGAGAAAAGCATCAATAGAGAGATGGAGAAAAGCATCAATAGAGAGATGGAGAAGAGCATAATAGAGAGATGGAGAAGAGCATCAATGGAGAGATGGAGAAAAGCATCAACAGAGAGATGGAGAAAAGCATCAATGGAGAGATGGAGAAAAGCATCAATAGAGAGATGGAGAAAAGCATCAATAGAGAGATGGAGAAAAGCATCAATAGAGAGATGGAGAAGAGCATAATAGAGAGATGGAGAAGAGCATAATAGAGAGATGGAGAAAAGCATCAATGGAGAGATGGAGAAGAGCATCAACAGAGAGATGGAGAAGAGCATCAACAGAGAGATGGAGAAGAGCATCAACAGAGAGATGGAGAAAAGCATCAATAGAGAGATGGAGAAAAGCATCAATAGAGAGATGGAGAAGAGCATAATAGAGAGATGGAGAAGAGCATAATAGAGAGATGGAGAAGAGCATAATAGAGAGATGGAGAAGAGCATCAATGGAGAGATGGAGAAAAGCATCAACAGAGAGATGGAGAAAAGCATCAATGGAGAGATGGAGAAAAGCATCAATAGAGAGATGGAGAAAAGCATCAATAGAGAGATGGAGAAAAGCATCAATAGAGAGATGGAGAAGAGCATAATAGAGAGATGGAGAAGAGCATAATAGAGAGATGGAGAAAAGCATCAATGGAGAGATGGAGAAGAGCATCAACAGAGAGATGGAGAAGAGCATCAACAGAGAGATGGAGAAGAGCATCAACAGAGAGATGGAGAAGAGCATCAAATATGAGCTGACATAGAGATGAAGAGTGTCAACAGAGAGTAAGATCAAAGAGTGTTGACATAGAGTAAGATCCAACAGAGAAGGAGAGAGTTGATGAAAAGGGTGTAAGTGAGCCAACAGCAGGCAGAGAGAGAGAAAAAAAAGAGTGTCCCAATTACAAAATCCTGCAAAGGATATGCAACTGTGCACAGCCATGTCTGTTTACAGTAAAATGATCATTCCATTAACCCTTTACAGGTTACAGCGGCCAATTCCGGCCGATGCCATAAAACGAGCGTAGCGTCCGATTCCGGCCGATACTATTATGCATTGTAAAATCGCGATCTCTCGGCTTTCCGACACTTCCGACGGCTACTTTCACTTTCGGCGATAGCTTGACAACGTGGCCGCCATTTGTAAACGCGATAGTATGAATTTGAACGGACTTTTACGGACAATTTTTGATAGTTTTCGGGATTTTTACGCTGTTTTTCAAAATGGATTTCGGCGATTCTTCAAGTGATAGCCGAGATTTCGCTAGGTTCAATTTAAATGACATTAAAGGGCACGAAGTTGACTATTAATCGGAGCTAGATATCAGTGCTAAGCGTTACTTTGCATTAGCAGTCTGAGTCGGACTTTAAAGAAAGTGATTATGATTCTGAAAATGTGTTTGTAAATTGCCGTATAGCTGACGGAAAATCACAAGCAACATGCCGTATTTCGTAAATATTTGTGTTCATATATGGATTACCGACAACAATCACGTAAGTAACATATTCTGCATGCTTTTCCCTTCATTGTGTTGTTTATTTAACTAAAATCGGTTGACTAACACCTTATTTGTGATGTTTTTACTAACGCGACCCGAAATTTTACCGAACCTGAAAAAATCTTGCCCGTTCAAGGCTAGAAAACGGACAAGCGTCTGCCCTGTAAAGGGTTAAAAGAAAGGGAAATTACCATGTGTAAGGAAGGGGTCTTGATGTCTGTACAGGAGGAAATGACACCTGATGAACTGGCAGTACAAGCTAGAGATATCTTGATAACTGCAGCCAAAGATTTAATTCCGACCAAGAAAAAGCAACTTAAGCCATGGATTACATCAGACACGTCAGAATTAATAAAAAAACAGAAAGGAGGTGAATCCGATGATGTATAAATCTTTAACTCAAGAAATAAGAAAGAACACAAGAAAAGACAAAAATCAATATATACAAGATTGCTGTACCAGAATAGAGCAATAACATAAGACTGGAAGAGATTGCGAAATGTTCAAAGAAATGAAGTTATTGACAAGAAATGTTCAACCTCAATTGAATGTTATCTGTGACAAGATGGGAAATACCTTAACCCTTTAGCTTGCAAAGTGTCCCGGCACGTTTCTACTCCAGAACAGGCTAATTGTATGAAAGCACCCGTGACTATTATGCATTGTAAAAACGCGATCTCTCGGCTTTCCGAGACTTCCGATTGTCTACTTTCGGTTTAGTCGATAGCTTGACAACGTGGCCACCATTTGCAAGCATGATCTTTGAATTTGGACAGATTTTTTAAATAGTTTTTGTGGTTTTGCGCTTTGTATTTCAAAATGGATTTCAACGATTCTTCAAGTGCTACTGGAGATTTCGCTGGGTTCAATTTAAGTGACATTGAAAGGCACGAAATTGACTATTAATCGGAGCTAGATATCAGTGATCAGCATTACTTTGCGTTAGCAGTCGTGACTCAGACTTTAAAGAAAGTGATTATGATTCGGAAAATGTGTTTGTAAATTGCCATATATATGACTGACAATCACAAACAATATGTTGTATTTTGTAAATATTTGTGTTCATGTGTGGAATAGCGGCATCATTCACGTGAGTAAAATATTCTGCATGCTTTTCCCTTCATTTTGCTGTTTATTTGACTAAAATCTGTTGACTAACAACTTATATGTGATATTTTTACTAACGTACAAAATTTTACCGCACCTCAAAATTCTTCTTGCCCGTTCAGGGCTACAAAACAGACAAACGTCTGTCTGGTAAAGGGTTAACAGAATCTAGACAAATTCTAGAAAGATGGCAGGAGTACTGCAGTGGAATGTATGATATGAGTGACAGAATGACTAATCTCATTAGATGAAATCGCATGGACAATAAAGAACCTGAAGAATGGTAAATCACCTGGATGTGATGAGATACCAGCTGAACTAATAAAAGCGGGAGGAAAAAAAAGCATTAAAATCTATCACGCATTATGTAAAAAGATATGGAAATATGGTATGTGGCCAAAAGATTGGAAGAGAACTATCTTCATTTCAATACCAAAAACGGGCAACCTGAAATTATGCACCAACCAGTCATGCAAGTAAAATTCTACTAATCATCATAATGGGAAGACTAAGAAAATGGAAGAAGAAATTAACATAGTTCGAGCTGGATTTAGATAAGGCAGAGGAAGAGATCACATTCTCAACATGCGTTTAATAACAGAGAAGTGCAGAGAATTTAATGTAAACCTATTCTCATGTTTTGTAGATTATTCAAAGGCATTTGACTGTGTACAACATCAGAAACTTTGGGAAATCATGAGGAATATGGGCTTTCCAACACATGTAATACAACTCATAAGAATGCTCTATCTAGACCAACAAGCAGCGGTTAGAATAGATGGCGAGACATCAGTTTGGCTTAACATCAAGCAAGGAGTCTGTCAGGGATGTGTGCTGCCCCATTTGTTTAACCTGTACGCCGAAAATATAATGAGACATGTAAGAGATAATATAAACAGGGAGCGATATGATGCCCTAAATATTGGTGGTCATGACATACCAGAGATTCGGTATGCTGATGATACAGTATTGCTATCCACAACACAGAATGGTATAGAAAATCTAACAGCCTCAACCCAATTGAAGTTAAAATCAAACATTGGAGGTAGTGGACAATTTTGAATATCTTGGGTCATTAATAACCAACAACGGTGAGACAATGAAAGAAATTAAACGACGACTACCTATTGCTCTTCACTGAGGAAGCTAACCTCATTAAAACATGCCTGCTCAAGTCGGAAGTGCCGTCCTATGGGTGGCAAACTAAAAATTGGCACTACGCATTTACGTCCGAGTGTAATGTCTCGTCCGAATGTCTCTCGTGCTAGGAACAGCTCTGACTACCTAGTTTCCGAATGCCGCTCTTGTTCGGAACAGCTCTGATTAGGTAGTTTTCCAAATATCTGTCGTGCCTGGAACAGCTCTGACGGGCGCAACGACAAGCACATGTCCGAAAACTCGCTGAGTGGATATCGTCTGCAGACCTGTCTGGTTTGTGCTGGAACAGCATGGGGCGAACGAAATACCCAATATATTGAAGTGAGGAATCAAAGCAGCCATGAGCAGGACGTGACGATTCCCTCGGTGAGCCCAGCACCAGAGCGTTATGTGTCGGCTCTGCAATTATGGAAGCCACCAAGGATGGCGGAAAATGCTATGGACTGTCCCTGCCTTCATTTGAGGGAGGACTGTGCAGTCTTCGACTGTTCCAACTTGACAAGCTGGGAGGTGGACAGTACCACAAAAGTGAGCAGTCTCCCAGGAATGCTAACCTGGTCAAAAATGCACGCTAAAAGTCGGATGTGTTGGCCTAAGGGTTTCGACCCAAGGATGCCTAACCAGACACACCGCAATCACATCTGAAAAAACACTCCGGATGAACGCAAAGAAGAAGAATCGCTCTTCAAAGACTAAAACTGAATAAATTACGAAGTGGGACAGACAACTACAAAAATTAGATTTTTAAGAGCATGCATCTTTCCTATTGCAACATACGGCGTATGTCAGTGGTATGTCATACGCCTGTGAGACCTGGACACTTACTAAACAAGCTGAACAGCGCATAAATGCCTTTGAATATAAATGTTATAGACGATTTCTAAGAATATCTTGGGTAAAGAAAAGAACACATGCATCAATACTTCAAGAGCTGAATATTGAAGAAGGTTGGCTATTAAAGACGATAAAATAAATATTGTGGTCACTTGAAACGTCATGAAAGTTTGGAGAGAACAATAATGGAGGGGTATAAGCCTGGGAAGAGAGGAAGAGGAAGGCCAAAGAGAAGATGGGTGCAGGATGTGGCAGATATCTCCAGATGGGTGTATCAGACGCAGGACATCATACTTATGATTGAGAAGTTTTCCGGAATGTTGTTATGGGAGCGAGGTTCTGCAAAGGACATGCTACTGAATGAATGAGTGAATGAATGAATGAATGAAGGCCAGACAAGTTCACTAACCTTTTTGGTATCAATGTTGATCTTAAACTTTCTCACGGCAGAAGGACTTGTAGAGGGGGACAGGGTCAGTACCTGGCCCACGGCATTCTTGCCCTCTTGCGTAACTATCTGGATAACCTGGTGCAACAAACTGGTCACGCCCTCGATCTGCACCTTGCTGACATCCGGCAGCTAGAGAAAAAAATAATATATATTATAACACACAATAATTACAGTTTCCTGTAAATCTGCATATACATTTTTAGTACTCTGTATTTACAATCACAGTAAAGTTTAACAGATGCTGCTGTATATTTTTTTTTCAAAAGTCCTCATGGGCAAATGAATGTTAAGCATGTAATTTATAAATCTTAAGTATGTAAACTGTTGCTACTGTAACTTAACCCAAGTAATTCCTGCAATTATTTTAATTACCCTAAACATCACAATTATCTAAACTGTGTCCCTGGTAGTATTACTTTCAATTAATATGTTGCATTAGAAAAGTCAAATTATTACTTCTTTTGAAAAGTAGGTTACATAATATCTAACTGGAACAAACAAGAATTAAATTAGCTAGTAAAATCATGAGTTAAATAAATAGCTAGGAAAGAGTGGGTTAAGATTAACTCTGGGAGGGGGAAAGAAGAGAAAGTGTGCAAGATATAGAAAGAGAGAGAGGGAGAGAGTGTGAGTTAAACAACAGCAAATCCTTACAACAGAGTAAATAGTAAAAATATATCTCCTCCACAACTGGTTTTCTACAATAGAGTAAATACTAACTAAATCTCTCCACAACAGAGCAAATACTAACTAAATCTCCCCTCCACAACTGGTTTTCTATAACAGAGTAAATATTAACTAAGTCTCCTCTCCACAAAGTAATTGCCATCTACTGCCTATAGTAGTACCTTGCGGTGTAGGGCGGAAAAGGGGGGGGGGGGGGGGCATGGCTAGTAATGTCAACGCGAACTGTGCAAGTTAGGGTTTTTCTTTTCACTCCTGAAAAAACAAGTCCATACTATACAGAGGATTCGAACCTGTGTCTCACGAAGGAGAACCCGGCATTCTTAGCCACTTGGCCAGCCACAACAAAGTAAAGACTAACTTCTTCTTCTTCTGCATTCGTCCGGAATGTTGTTTTAGACGTAACTGTGTTGTGCCTGTTTACAGCAGAGCTGCGATATTTGCACCTTTCGGCCGACACATCTGACTTCTTCAGGCATTTGTTGATCAGGTTACCTTCGCAGTAAATACTAACTAATTCTCCTCTCCACAACAGAGTAAATACTAACTAATCTCCCCTCCAAAAATGGTTTTCTTCAATAGAGTAAACAGTAACTAAATCTCCTCTCCACAACAGAATAAATACTACACCTCCCCTCCACAACAGTATTTTTCTCTCTAGTCCCCCGTGTCCCCCTTATAGATTTCAAAGCCACACACATCCCGCTACTACAAATTAAGCATCAACAGACCACAGGACATATTCAAAAACACACAATTTAAGCATCAATAGACCACGGGACATATTCAAAAACACACAAATTAAGCATCAACAGACCACAGGACATATTCAAAAACACACAAATGCAAAGAAAGACAACCAAAGCAAAAAATTTGTAAAGCAAACGTGGCGTCTTAAATGACAATGCACAGAACACAATGGAAACAGACAGGGCAGTGTGATGCATTGCCTGAGTCCCATCATCACACTGTCAATGAAAAAGAATGCCTTGCTGGGCAGCAAGCCTTTCATACCAGGTCTTCCTCAACTTCCTCGGCTCTGGGAATTGAGTTCCGCAGAAACTTGCAGGTCAGGTTGTTGTTTGACACTTCCAGCAAAACTTCCACTTCGTCCGACGCTTCGTCATACGAGATGATTGTCACCTTTGGGGGCAGTTTGTCTATGGTCTTTTTGCGGCGCCGCGACTTCTTCCTAGTCTTTTCTTGGCCCAGTTCTGTTTCACTGTGCATGAAAAAAGTGTGCAATGCACCAAAACAAGCTGTCTATTACAAATGAACCTGTATGATAATTGTTGTACTCACCAGTGCAAAAAATATGTTTCAATCATCTGTGTGATTTTTAAGAATATTTTCGTCTTGAAAAAGAAAAGGGCATTTATTTTAATGGTCTGTTATTAATGCCTGAAAGATATGGGTTTTAAAACCTCTGTCAAATTGATGGACTTCAAACAAAAAATATGGTGAATGTGATCACCTTAAAATGTTATAAATCTAAAACCTGAAAAAATATTTACCGACCTGCAATTAAGACGGGACAGGGGAATTTACAACATATTTCAGACCTAATGAAATTGTTTTTAAATTTTCAAAAATGGTGATGACTTGTGATCGTCACATAACTATTCACACTGGTGTTTACACAATCTGATTTCTGATGATAGATGACCCCCTTTATAACTAATCAGACACATTCACAATAACGAAGACATAGACATCGAGTCAACTTACCTCTCCTTGTTGGAGTGGCAGGACTCATCGTTGAGACAGCTAGCGGAGGTACTAGCTGTGATCCCACTGGTGCTAGTCTGGGCACCTGGCTGCATGCTGGCGGAGCCGCCCTGCTGCAGCTGACATGACTGCATCTGGTGCTGTTGGGCAGCAGTCATATCCAAATGACTGAGATTGACAGCCTGTTGTTTGAATTAAAATCAAGAACATTCTGGGGTCAACATCAATTAAACAAAGAAATGTAAACCTTACATGCAATTGGCCAGAACTAACACAAACGATCCATTTATATAATTAAAGTGGTAATGTAACCAAAAACAGTACAATGTTTACATATAAAACTCATGCTAATCTATTTCATGGAATCACAAACACACCCACAATAAACAAAACACTAATAAAAAACATCACATACGCCCAATATTAACAAATGATAACACCTTGCATAAATCACATGCACTAAATATCAACAAGTGATAACACCTTGCATAAATCACATACACCCAACAATAAATGAAAACAATGTATCAAATCATATTATTCACACCCACCTAAAGGGGTGTATTCAATGTAAAAGAATTACACATTCTCAGTTATTCTAACATGAGTATTACTGCACAAAAATATACAGCAGACCCGTCTGAAAATGGTGTGATATGCAAGTTAAATACATGATCATGCATGAAGAAAATAAAGCTGACTTTAAATGATTCTAAAATTAAACTACATAACAACACACAGAATACAATAGTGACTTATAGAAATAACATTTCCCCCCTCCCTCCCAAAATATGATGCATATTGGAAAAAACTGTTACAAACTAGAATCTAAGTAAACTAGACTAAAATAGTTATTTCCAATTTATATGATAACACATATCATGATTATAACAAGTTTTTAGAAAATAAAGTGTGATGCTTGGTCAGAAAATGAAAGCAAAAATCCATAGTCCCACTTGTAAGCCAGGGAAGGCTTAACTCCACAGCACTGGAAAGAAACCCCGTGTGTATACTAGAATCATACACCCATTAAATATTCTGTTGTCCACTATGTAGCAAATAAACAATGTGGTTTATGACACAAACACCTGACCAGAACAATAAACTTCTACTTTGGAAGACAGCATGCTAACCTCCATGCTTCATAAGCTGGTGGTAATGGGAAACAGCCCAACAGACAGACTGACCAGTGACGCAGCATAAACCACACACCTTACCAGAACAATAAACTACTGGTAATAGTTAGAAATAGTTCAACAAACAATGACAACAAACAGAGTGACTAGTGACACTGCATAAACCACACAGACACACAAACTACTGACTGGAAGAAAGTGTGCCAGCCTCTAAGTTGCTTAAGCTGGTGGTTAAGTGTAAACTGGTCCAACAGAGTGACTTGTGACAGTGCAAAAGCCACACAAACATCCGAACTGACAGTAAACTAGAGCACTGGAAGACAGCACTGCTTGCCTCTATATTTCCTAAGCTGGTGATAGTGGGAAATATTTACAAGACAACAGTGACTTCTGACAAAACACAGATCACAAACATTCGGCTTGACCCTATTCTGCTGTGCTGAAAATCAGTATATGCTATACACTACGCCACACTGGTTCATAAAGGTAAAGGTCATCCTATAAGGGTACCATACTGGGGTGTGAAGCATGAGACCTTCACGCAATCTAGGTCAGACTTGGGATTCAAACATGACCACAGGGGCCACAAGCAAACATGCTAGCTGCTGTGCCATTGTGGCTCCCACAGCAGATGAGGTTCAAGCACAATATTTTTCAGGGACAAGGCTGAGTTCACTCCCCCACTAAAGATGTGAATACATCCTCAATGCTAAGCCAGAAAGTGCACCAGGAACCACATCATCTCACAACTCTCGCTTTACTCTTTGGTAGCTAATCTTTTTTGTTCGTTTGAAATTTGTCTATAACTGCAATGCTGTCTCTTGCGTGAATTTAATTGTCTTTTGGTAGATTATCTTTACTTTGGGAATTTCACCTGGCCATACTGGTCAGCAAAAATCCAATCATTACAACTAGGAATGCCTTGTCCCAGTTCATGGTGAGTTAGTTTGATGGCCGATGCACTACCACTGAGTGCATAAATGTCGAGTTCACAAAATGAGCAGCATCAAGTTTATTACAGCAATGGCTATCTAAGTAGACTGCAGCAGAAGGACATGTTCAGTCTGGTCTTTATTGGCAAACCTATGTCTGATTTGTTTAATCTGCTTCTCATCAGTGAACTTATGCTAAAGTTTAGTCTGGTCTTCATCAGTGAAATTATGCAAAAGTTATGTCTGGTCTTTGATGGTGAACTTATGCAAAAGTTCAGTCTGGTCTTCAATGGTGAACATACGCAAAAGTTCAGTCTGGTCTTCACTGGTAAAAATATACAAAAGTTTAGTCTGGTCTTCACTGGTAAAAATATGCAAAAGTTTAGTCTGGTCTTCGCTGGTGAAAATATGCAAAAGTTTAGTCTGGTCTTCGCTGGTGAAAATATGCAAAAGTTTAGTCTGGTCTTCGCTGGTGAAAATATGCAAAAGTTTAGTCTGGTCTTCGCTGGTGAAAATATGCAAAAGTTTAGTCTGGTCTGGTGAAAATATACAAAAGTTTAGTTTGGTCTTCTACAGTGAATTTATGCACAAGTTTTATCTGCTCTTCGTCAGTAAACTTATGTCAGAATTGTTTAATCTGCTTTTTATCTGTGAACTTAAGCAAATGCTTAGCCTGGTCTTCCTCAGTGAACTTAAGCAAAACTTGAGTCTGGTCTTGTTAGTAAACTTATGTGCAAGAAAAGATGACACACATAAAATTTGAAAGCACATTTAGTAAGCAGCTATGTGATATAGATAAAAGAAGACTGCTATCTAGCAAAAACTGGATACAAATGAAAGTAACATATCACTAGATAGAAGAATAAGTGAAAGACATAAAAATAATACATTTCAACTATTTTCACTATGAGGTTGCTGTAGAGACATGTATTCACTTCATGGTCACATTTTATGGAAAATAAAACAAAGAGGTTCTAGAAAAACTGGGAATGAAACGAGTTAATGAAAGAATAAAGAAGAGACAAGTTAAATATTTCAGGCATGTTAAAAGCCACAACACTATTATAACAATCATACTGGAGGGTTATGTTGAAGGCAAGAGAGCAAGAGATAGACGAAACAAGTGGGAAGGTAACATCTAGAGATGGACGGATATATACAAACAAGGTGAGAGACAGTGTTGGAGATCCACTGTGCCAACCTTCATTGTGGAGATGGCACCTGATTAATTGAACCCAGCACCATCTCCATGGGGGGGCCAGTGTTTGTGGAGCTCTCCCTAACCCCAAGTTCAGAAACCAACAGTGTGTGCAAGACCAGTACTGGAACTTCCTGTTTGCAAACATCCATTTTTGGACGTAACCTAGTCATGCATGAACACGGCACAGACGGACTGGCTGAGATTTTAGTGGACTGGCTGAGATTTTAGTGGACTGGCTGAGATTTTAGTGGACTGGCTGAGATTTGAGTGGACTGCTTTAGATTTGAGTGGACTGGCTGAGATTTGAGTGGACTGGTTTAGATTTGAGTGGACTGGCTGAGATTTGAGTGGACTGGTTTAGATTTGAGTGGACTGGCTGAGATTTGAGTGGACTGGTTGAGATTTGAGTGGACTGGCTGAGATTTGAGTGGACTGGTTAAGATTTGAGTGTACTGGCTGAGATTTGAGTGTACTGGTTTAGATTTGAGTGGACTGGCTGAGATTTGAGTGGACTGGTTTAGATTTGAGTGGACTGGCTGAGATTTGAGTGGACTGGCTGAGATTTGAGTGGACTGGTTTAGATTTGAGTGGACTGGCTGAGATTTGAGTGGACTGGTTTAGATTTGAGTGGACTGGCTGAGATTTGAGTGGACTGGTTGAGATTTGAGTGGACTGGTTTAGATTTGAGTGGACTGGCTGAGATTTGAGTGGACTGGCTGAGATGTGAGTGGACTGGCTGAGATTTGAGTGGACTGGTTTAGATTTGAGTGGACTGGCTGAGATTTGAGTGGACTGGTTTAGATTTGAGTGGACTGGCTGAGATTTGAGTGGACTGGTTGAGATTTGAGTGGACTGGTTTAGATTTGAGTGGACTGGCTGAGATTTGAGTGGACTGGTTTAGATTTGAGTGGACTGGCTGAGATGTGAGTGGACTGGCTCAGATGTGAGTGGACTGGTTTAAATTCGATTGGACTGTTTTAGATTCGAGTGGACTGGTTGAGATTTGAGTGGACTGGTTTAGACTTGAGTGGACTGATTTAGATTTGAGTGGACTGGTTTAGATTTGAGTGGACTGATTTAGATTTGAGTGGACTGGCTGAGATTTGAGTGGACTGGTTTAGATTTGAGTGGACTGCTTTAGATTTGAGTGGACTGGTTTAGATTTGAGTGGACTGGGTTTAAATTCGATTGGACTGTTTTAGATTCAAGTGGACTGTTTTAGATTTGAGTGGATTGACTTAGATTTAAGAGGACTGGCAACATGTCCTCCAAGGGTTTTAGGTGTTTCACTGTCAACAGATTTGATCCCATGCATAAGGGAAGTGTGTTCATTGAAACAAAAGACATTGAGAGATTTGATCTTGTATATGCCATGGCACAATACCTGGAGACCATGAGGCTGATAAGCAGCAGCTGCTGAACCAAGTGGCAACCAGAACAACAGACTGCCAGGAAAATCATGCATATTACAAACTCCACACAGGGGAATAACAGGTTGATAACATTTAACAAGCTTAAGGTGTGAGTTACTGATGTGTGTATCTGTTGAATTGATCGAAAGACATTTTTGGAATTCACTTGCTCCATTTGAAGATAAACTATAGAGATGTCAACATACTTAAGTTGACTGCTGCTTTCTTTAAATATACTCAGGTTGACATCTGTAGGTGAATGATGATGGTGATAGAGGAGAAGAGGATGATGTTGATGTCTGTAAGCTTCTGAGTCACATTTAACGTAGATTTGCTTTAGTAGGAGCAAAAACTGCAGCATTAAAACTATCACACATAGGTTTTGGTCAACACTTTTTTTAAAAGCTGTTACTCCACGATGACTAATTATTTTAGGAAGCAAGTAACTAAACACAAGCTGTAGTTACAGTCATCCTTCAAACCGCTCCAGTGAGTAAAAATATTTAACGTGTAGTTTTAGAACTCTTAGCAAAAATACTATTGACACCTTTTATTAAGCTCTTAAATGCATTGTCAAAGTTGGATTTACGAGGGTCGTTCAGAAAGTAATGCATCACATAATTTTTCTCAGCTAATAATGAAACTTTGCACTTCAAATATGTCATGTGCTAGTTGTGCATCTCAAATTGCAACCCAACAGGCCAAATAATATGGCTGCCCTAAACCGTTGAAATGGAGCGTGCCAGCAACTTGCAATATAAGCAGCGAATTGTGATCAAATTTTCCATTGCAGAGAAGGAAACTGCTGTGAACATTGACAAGCGTCTATGCGCTGTGTATAGAAGTTTTACAGTTGACAGGAGTATAATTAGTCGATGGGTTCAGAGAATCAAAGAATCAGAAGTGTAGATAAGGAAATGCTTGATCGGCCACACTGTGGATGTCCTGCCACAGCCACCAACGCAGAAATGTTGCAATGTGCTGAGGGCATTATTCTTACTGATAGGCGAATCACTACTTAACAATTGGCCTTACAGCTGTCAATCAGCAATGGTAACGCAAATGCAATTATAAAAATCTCTGATTTTCTAAGGTCTGCGCAAGATGGGTTCCTCAAAGTCTCACAAATGACCACTGATTGCAAAGGAAAGGAATTTTTTTCTTAATCATTAGCTTTTCAATGCTGATGAAGAGAACTTTTTGGCTAAGATCATTACAGATGGCAAAACCAGGGCACATCAATCTGAATCTGAGACAAAAAGACAGTCAATGGAGTAGTATCATCCGCAATCACCACAAAGAAAGAAATTCAAGACAACTCCTTCAGCTGGAAAGGTCATGATCACTGTCTTTTGGGACACTGAAGGTGTGATTCTTGTGGATATGCCAAGATAGCAGATAATTTACAAGCTTACATTAAGGCGTTGAAAAAAATCCATGTTTTCACCGAGTTTGGCCACACAAGAATCCAGCAGATCTGCTTCTCCTTCACAACAATGTGCACCCTCACACAAGTTTGGAAACACGGGGGGAAAAAGTTAGTTGCATATCCCCAGCAGTCAACCCCAGCATTTTGTGGCTGTTCGTGATTCCTTGGCAAGTTTATGTTCAGTAGTTTGACATTGTTTTCTGAACGACGGGACACAATCACCAAATTGGGTTGGACTGTACTGCCCCATCCACCCTATAGTCCTGATTTGGCACCCTCTTATTTTTATCTATTTGGTCCGCTCAAAGATGCACTCCATCAGACAAGGTTTGAAGATGGAGTGATTCATGCAGCGAAGAAATGGCTAAATAATAAAGACCAAATCTGGTACAGGAAAGGAATACATGGACTTGTTTCACGCTGGCATAAACCCGTACAAGTTGGTGGGGATTATGTTGAATAATACTGATGTTTACATGACATAACCATGTATATTGTGTATAAATTTCATGCTTTTTGAATAAGCAGCTCCTGAGAAAAACGATGTGGTGCATTACTTTCTTAACAACCCTCGTACAATAAAGATATATAGTTCCGTACACCACCTGCCACATGAGAGGTCACATATGTCTAAAATTAGAGCCGCATCAGGTGGTTTGCATGTAAAATTTCATTTTATCTGCCTTTTCAAAGAAACAGCTTTTATGTAACAGAATTCACATAATATCTTGTATGTTTTAAAACAAAACAGTACAAAAATTGTTATGGGTAAAAACATTAATCCAAGGTTAACAATAGCACTTCCTAAGGCAGCTGTATGTAATAAGCAAGTAATAAAATGATTTTAAAGCACATAAGTTAATTGCATCTATTTCTGGAAACAAAAATGTGTGGCTCCACGTATCAGCATACACTTCTCAGCATTCAAGCAGTGTTAATGTAAATCAAATTATACATTTTAGTGGCACTGAAAAGGCAACAAAAAATGCTAGAACACTAGAATAGTGCTAAAACAGAAAAACCAGGATTGTGCTATTAGAGAAAACTTTTTTTCTGAAGTGTTAAAAAAGAAATGAGTGAAAGGAGGCTGAATAAACTTACATGACTACATTACTCTCAAGCATGCTATGCCTGATTAGAGAGTATTTATTTCTTAACAACTAAGCTCTAACCATGGATAGTCCCACTGCCAGCATTAAGTAAGCCATTGTTAAACATAAATGGATCTTTACAACCTGCTAGTTTGAAAATGAAAGGTCTTAAGAGTTATATAGTTTTAATTCTAATGTACGCAAATAAATCATAAACTACTACTAGATTGGGGATAAATTACTTCGAAGCTGTAGACGTGGCTATTTAAAAAAATAATTACAATTGGGACAGAAAAAAATATAAAGGCATCTTGAAAGAGGCCACATCTATGAGTGACTAGTCCCTTGTATCAGAAGTACATTCTTTGAAAACATCATAAGAAAGGCTAAACTGGAAAATGTAATAACAAGAAAGTTAGACAAAAACAAGAGAAGAGAGTTACCAGAGAGATGTTTTAAACAGACTGATACTGTGGTATGATGAAGCATCTATACAGGAAATTAATGACAACACTCGTGACAGAAGACTGGACAACATGATGACCACAGCCAGACTGAACGGACTAGAATATGAAGTCTGAAAAGCAAGTATGGTTCCTGGCTGTGCTTTTTTGTTTATTTGGTCACATTATGGCATTTCTACTGATTTCAGTGGTCTTTTCAATCTATAAAACTGTGGAACTGGAAAACAAAGTGCTAAACCAAAAGTGTTGCCAGAAATACTTTTGTTAATTACTTCATATTTCATACTATTATTGATCAAGGCTTTATATTTTTTTAAAAAAAATGCCAACTACAGATTCCATTAGCTACTTATAAATTTCATTAACTTGAGCGGAAAAAAGCAGACTTAAAGAATAGTGAATGCCACACCAGTAAAATATTGCACACACCTTTGCACGTAGCCTGTATTTTACTCTCTGCTGTGGAAACCAAATTAGCAACATGATCATTTGTGATTCCTACACTTCAAATGCTCTGACAGGGCATCTAAAATGACAATCACTATTTTCTTTCAGTGCTGCTGAATGTTGAATATACAGCTTCCTACTAATGTTATTACCAGAAAAAATTAATTAGACACTGTATGCACACTGCCGAGCATATTTGAAACAAAGACAAAACAAAAACACAACTATTATTTGACTTTACACACATGACTAATGTTATGTCTTTACACACGCAAACAATATTAGTCAAGACAATCATGGCTTGGTCACTGTTGAATTAACTAGAAGAAATGTAACTACACGCTCACATTTAAGGGTTGTGCGATGACCTGTAAGTCTGGTAGTTATGAAATAATGTCTCCCTCATTCCAGATGTTTCTATGACATGGCGTAAACCCAGTAAAATAAAATGCGTACCACAAAATTGTGTGGGAGGTGGAGGTAAGATGCCTGGTGTGATACTTACTACATTACACATTCATAATCAAAACACAGACTCGCCATATTGACTACAATTCCCCCCCCCCCCCAATCAAAAACTTGATCCATGATACTGATCACAATACCCCTCAATCATCAAAAACTTGGTCTTTGATACTGATCACATTACCCCTCAATCATCAAAAACATGCATCTGTGACACTGATCACATTACATCTCAATCATCAAAAACATGCATCTGTGACAATCACATTACCCCTCAATCATCAAAAAGTTTGCATCTGTGATAGTGACTATATTACCCCTCCAGCCTCAATGAGAATGATTTGTGATATTGATCACATTACCCCTCAGTCATCAAAAACTTGATCTGTGACACTGATCACATTACCTCTCAATCATCAAAAACATGCATCTGTGACACTAATCACACTACCCCTCAATCATCAAAAACTTGCATCTGTGATAGTGTCTACATTACCCCTTGACCATCCAAAACTTGCATCTGTGATAGTGACTATATTACCTTTCCATTATCCAAAACATGCCTGACACCATACCCCGATATGCATTAATGGAATGTGCCCAGGCTTCTTATTAGCGATTGATTATTGAACACACAGACACAATGCATTGATAGTGCGTATTATTTATTAACAAGTCATGAATCTGTCTTCAGCTTAAACATTTCTTGTCATAAATTCTCAACTGGTTGTTACCAGCCAATCAGAGAGAGAAATAAACAGCTTTTGTGTCCATACGTTTCATTACCATTCTATATTAAACAATCTGTTGTATCATCACATATTCTCACAGCTGCCTTTTGTTCACTGTAAAGTGTTTTTATATAACAGTCTTTCCTGTGGACAGAGAAATGCAGGCTGCATGCACTAGCTGTTGCTACAGAGCACAAACCAGACCTTTTTTCATAATTCTGATAGGCCATCTGCCTGAATGGGGTTTAGAACTCACACCCCCTTGGTGAGCCACACAAGTTCCCTAATCATTCAGCCAACTGCTCCTCGTCTATCTAGGTCAACAGTCATGAAGACCCAGAATCTTACCTCACTGTATACAAGGTGCCATCACACACAGCTTCTACACTGAATCTTAATTGCCTTGTGCTCCAGAAGAGTTCAAAGTAGTGGTAAAAATGCAACAAATTAAAGGTATCGCTCACCTGCTGTCATGTCTAGACGATGAGCTAACCTCCATGAATATTCTAGATGGCTGCTGCTAACTTTAAAAATTAACAACTCCCAGACAGAAACTAGCTTTGAAAGATCATGTAACAACACTGTACAAAGACAGCCTTAACTCTTTCTGTCCGAGCTGTAGCTTCATAGCTTCAAAGTTCCCAGACAGTGAAACTTTCAAGCAATGGTTACTAAAGTGAATGGTAGTAGTTGTGATGGAAGGATTGGGGGTTCAGAAGAATCTGGGTCAGAAGAAGCTATAAAGTCTGGGCAGACAGGAGTTAAAAGCATCAACTAAGATGGAGTGGATTACAGTAAAAACTGCCCAGTAAACATATATAAAGAAAAATCAACAATGACAGAAAAACTGAATGCTACAACCAGCTGGGGCAGAATGAGTTAAATTACCATTTCAATTATGCATGAACATTATTCAATTATGAATTAAAATTAACTTCACATGCCGATAAATATTTCAAATGAACAAACACCACCTGTACAATCATAAGCATAATTAAATAGCATGGTAAAAAACACACAAAATATCAGAGTTGAATGTCAAAAATGTAAATCTTACCTGGTGTGAGGTGAGGACTTCTCCACCTTGAGCAACATTGCTGGTAGAGGAAATAGTTGACAGCTGAAATGAGAATTTGCAATCAATGTTAATTCATAAATACCAAATTACACTGATGTGAATATGGTTCGCTAAAACAATATTAAGAAAAACTGGTACAATACCAGCCAGGAAATTAAAAGTAAATTGTCTGAGCACATGCATCTTGCATTTGGCAATTCTGAGAATTTCATGGACCAAGAAGAAGACAAATACTGACATTCGACCAGATCTGAACACAACTGGGTCATACACAGCATCGGGATGAATGTTTCAATAAATTTATACCATTTAGGATAAAGCTATACGGGATAGGTTTTTTTTTTTTTTTTTAAACTGCACGAGACCATATACTAAGCGGTATTGGAAAGCCAGTGCCTTTTCTTCTATATGCAGAAATAGATGTCACAGTGACTTAATGATTAATGTGCTTGCTCATCTTTACCTCCAGTGTGTCGGTCTCTACCCCCAGTGTTTCTATCATCATGTCCAGTGTTTCTGTCTTATCTTCAGTGTTTCTATCATGTCCAGTGTTTCTGTCTTTATTTTCAGTGTTTCTATAATCATGTCCAGTGTTTCTATAATCATGTCCAGTGTTTCTATAATCATGTCCAGTGTTTCTGTCTTTATCTCCAGTGTTTCTGTCTTTATCTCCAGTGTTTCTGTCATGTCTTTATCTCCAGTGTTTCTGTCATGTCTTTATCTCCAGTATTTATGTCTTTATCTCCAGTGTTTCTGTCTTTATCTCCAATGTTTCTGTCTTTATCTTCAGTGTTTCCGTCTATCTCCAGTGTTTCTGTCTTTATCTCCAGTATTTCTGTCTTTATCTCCAGTGTTTCTATCTTTATCTCAAGTGATGCTATCTTTATCTCCAGTGTTTCTGTCTTTATCTCCAGTTATTGTTTTTATCTCCAATGTATCTGTCTTGATCTCTAGTGTGAACTAGACCTTACTGATAGTGGTGTTTTTCAGTTCCTGTTTGTGCTCAGCAGTTATAGTAAAATATCAAACACCAAGAGAAGTTTGAACAGGCCAATAAGTAGACCTCAAGGTGTCGTAATATGTTCACTCTTGAAGAAATGGGTTCCAGGCTTATGTATGCCATGACACATGCACACTGCTGAGCCACCAGTTCTGAACACTGGGTGCATGCATATTAAATAAGTTACAATATAGCTAGAGGTCAGCATGGCTGAATAGATCAGAACGCTTGCCCTTTAACATCCGGTGTGCTGATGCTGAGGTAACAGGTTCAACCCCTACCCCGGTCAGTTGGACTAAAATACCTCTTGTCCTTGACTTGGGACGCAAATTACAAGTACCTCAGAGGTCGGAATGAGCTCACCTAATCGTGAGGGACACAGGTAAAAGGGAAAGCTAATCCACACACAAAAATCAGACAGTAGATTAGAAGTAGTAGCACACGTACGGACTATGCTTGAGTTTAAAGCGAGCGAAGCGCCCCAAATAAAGAAAATATATAGCTAAATTACCTGTGAGCTGCTCTGGGTAATGTTGATATCACTCACACAGGAACCCGCATCACCTCCTGCTCTGTCATTGGATGCTGTGAAAGTTACAGAAGTCTCATGAAGCTGGGTGTTATAAGTTTGTAGTGTGTGTATGTCACCATGTGCTTGTTATGACCAACTGTCATGACCAAAACATCGTTGCCTCTCCATAGATCTTGGTCCTTAACCCTTTACCGGGCACATCGTCCGATTGCGTCTTTACCCCCGAACGGGCAAACTGCACCAAAGTGCCCGTGACTATTATGCATTGTAAAAACGCGATCTCTCTGCTTTCCGAGACTTCCGATTGTCTACTTTCAGTTTTGCTGATAGCTTGACATCGTGGCTGCCATTCGCAAGCGTGTACTTTGAATTTGAATGGATTTTTTAAATAGTTTTGGGGGGTTTTATGCTTTGTATTTCAAAATGGATTTCGACGATTCTTCAAGTGATAGTGGAGATTTCGCTGGGTTCAATTTAAGTGCATAAATTTGACTGAATCAGAGCTAAAATATCAGTGATCAGCATTACTTTGTGTAAGCCGTTGTGAGTTGGACTTTAAAGAAAGTGATTCTGATTCTATGTTTGTAAATGCTGTATAAATGACTGACAATCACAAACAATATGTTTTATTTTGTAAATATTTGTGTTCATGTGTGGATTACCGGGATTATTCACGTTGAGTTAAATACTCTGCATGCTTTTTACTTCATTTTGTTTTTTATTTAAGTAACCCGAAATTTTACTGAACCTCAAAATTCTTCTTGCCCATTCAGGGCTACAAAACAGACAAACGTCTGCCCGGTAAAGGGTTAATGTTCTGGATCAACTCTATTGATGATCTTCCATACCATCTTAGATCATTAAGCAGCATTGCTCCTGGTTTGGCCCTGCTGATCTTCTACGGCTGAACTTTCCAGTCATCATTTTTTCTAATGCCCCTCTTCTCATTATATAGCCAAATAATACTGTTTGTCTGTTTCTGATAGTTGTGAACAATGTTCTACCTTCATAAACTTCTTCCAGGCTCTTGTTGTTGGTTACTTTGGCAGTCCAAGGGTATTCGCAACATTTGTCTCAAAAACCACATTTCCGTTGACCCCAAGATCTTCCTAATTTGTGACACTTCAAGATGACGCCATATTCTAGACCATAGTGTAAGCTGAGGTGGCCGGTCCCATGCCTCACCACCTCACCCCCAATATAATACCCAGGGGGACTTGTGGTGGAGTGGTCAAGCCATCTGACTTGTGCCCTGCAGGTCATGGTAGTGTTTCTGGATTGTTATTCGTATCATGAATTAAATTTTCCCAGAGACTCCTGCGGATCTTCGCTGGAGCCATGCAGTTTGTGCCTTGCCTAATGCTCTCAGCATTTGTTCTGCAGGGACGGAGCCACGTGGGTTCATATCCAGTACAACGAGTTCAATCCTCTTGCCTCAAACCCTTTTCTTTAACCCTTCAACTCCCAGAACATTATCTGATGAGGCCTGGTCAACCCTGGAGCAATGCTGGTCGGGAGAAATTCGGCCACCATAGAGAACTGAACCCAGACCATAGTATTGGTAAACATATTTACTAACTACTACGCTGCTGCTGCTCCTACAAGAAGTACACATGTGGTTATTTCAGAGCAGGAGCTGCAGCAAAAATACAGTAAAGAGGCAAAATAGAAAGAGAAGTAGAAGATCAAAGTAACTGAGAAAAAGCCTCAAAGTTTACATATAATCAACATTATGGAGGTCTGCATGGCCGAAGATATAACAGCACACGCTATTAGACTTCCGGTGTGCTGATGCCAAGGTAGCAGGTTCTTCTACTTCTTCGTTCATCCGGAGTTTTTTTTTTTCGGATGTGATTGCGTTGTGCCTGTTTACAGCAGAGCTGCGTTCTTGCGCCGCTAGGCCGACACATCCGACTTCTGCGGGCATTTGTTGACCGGGTTAACCTTCCCGGGGGTTTCTTAGGACGTTTGACTCTCACTGTTGTGGTGTTATCCCCCATCCCAGCTGGTCCATATAGAACAGCCAAAGATCCTGGTCAGCCCTCAAGGGAAGGCAGGGGCAGACCATGGACATTCCCCGCCATCCAAGGAGGCTTCCATACTTGCAAAGCCGATACATAGCGCTCTGGTACTGGGCTCACCCAAGGAATCGTCACGTCCTGCACATGGCTGCTTAGCCTCACTTCCGTATATTGAGCCTTCCGTTCACTATAGGCTGTTCTTCCGGAAACCAGAAGTATGCAGTCTGCAGATGACATCCACACAGTGAGCTTTCGATTCGGACTTTCCATGTAATGGATTTGCTATCCAAGCAATATTCCATTTCGTGCCACTAGGACACTTTTCCACCTTTTATGAAGCCCACACAGTGGGCTTTTGATTCGGACTTTCCACGTAATGGATTTGCTATCCAAGCAATATTCCATTTCATGCCACTAGGACAATTTTCCACCTTTTATGAAGCCCACACAATGGGCTTTTGATTCGGACTTTCCACGTAATGGATTTGCTATCCTAGCAATATTCCAGTTCATGCCTCTGGGTCTTCATGCACCTTTAAATGTCAACCTGTATGTAGTTAAAGTAAGCTGTGGTCAACTTCAGCTTTTTGATATCTCCATAAAGCTTGTCCTCAAATGAAGCAGGTGTGGGCCAAAATATCTTTCTCTGTTCTGCATACGTTGGGCAATCCTGCAGCAAATGTTTTGCTGTCATTTTTCCAGTTCTACAATTACATTCATCGGTATCTCCTATCTTTAGTTTATTGAACAAGTGGTATTTCAGCCTGTTATGTCCTGTGCGGAGTCTGAAGATTGCTACTTGTTCTCTTCGGTCGAGTTTGTAATATGCATCATCCTTCTGATGGCCTGGATGCTCTGATTCCCATTTGGTTCTATAAGTGCTTTTTATCAACCTCTTTGCCTCATTATAGGTTGTCTATGTCAGGCTGTGGTAGTTGTCCGCCCTCTTTTGCCAGTCTGTCAGCCTCTTCGTTTCCAGGTATACTGCAATGTGATGGGATCCACTGTATTACAACTTTTTTGGACTTCTGGCATAGACCATGGAGTGCTGCTCTTAGGTCAGTTAGTTCTGTGCTGTTATTGCTCTTCAGTATTGAGACAGCTGACTTTGCATCTGTGAAGATAGCTATTTGCTTCTCTTTATTTTCCTCCATCAGGAGCATTTCTGCTGCAGTTTTCAGAGCCTCTACCTCCGCTTTGAAGTTACTTGAAAATTTTCCAGTTGCCATTGAATGTGTTTTTTTCACTCCATTTTTTAACTTTAGGAGAATTCCTCCTCCTCCATTCTCTATTGAATTTTTGGCTGATCCATCTGTATATGCATGGGTCCAATTGCTGCTTGGGTAATGTTCTTTTATGTAGTTTAGGGTTATTTCTCTTCTTTCGGTTTCATGCTGAGTGTTCTTTTTCTCAATACCAGGAATGTTTTCTATCATCTCAGGCAGTTGCTGCTGTCTCCAAGCTGGGAACTTGTGTGCATTGTGTATGGGCTTGACTGTTGATATGTTAAGTATAGGATCTGCCCTAATCCTTCGTTTTGCAGTTTCTACAAAGTTGGGTAGCAGGTTCAACACACACCTGTCAGATGGACTAAAATGTTGACTTCTCGTCCTTGGCTTGGGGACGTAAATTACATGTATCTTTGAAGTCGGAGTGAGTTCACCTGATGGCATGGGACACTGGTATAGTTACCCAATACGCAAAAAGCAGTCCAGTCCAGCATGGACTATGCTCAAGTTCAGAGCTAGCAATAGGAGAGAGGAACATTTTATTATTCTTCCTAATGTTCAAGTGTGACATTTTTGTTCTAAAAGAACAGGATTTGGTAACCATTTGCTTACAGTGTTCGTCCACGACGCCATGAGCCGAGACCAGGTTTGTCTGCATCACCGGTGCTTGTGCGATGATAGGATTCATGGTAGGGGGATGCACTCCTCCAACAACTGATGTTGTAGCTGGCAACTGACCTCCCATCAGTGGCTGGCTGATGATGGACTGTTGTGGACCAGCCTGTAACAAAGGCACATTTAGATATGAACAAACTGTAGTTACACTTGTTTGTTATGACATTTGTTTTGTGTTATCTAATTCTTAACAGCATTACAGTACTATTACTACATTTTTCGCAAGCATGTTTCCCCTGGGCACTTCTGTATCACATTTCTGTGGTGTAAAGGACTGTTTTGCTTGTTTATTAATTGTCCATAATTCACAGCCATACATTAAATTTGGTTCCTTGAAACAGGCAAGAATTCTCTGTCTAACCTTCAATGACAGGGACTTATCGCATATTATTGGTTTTAATTTCATGAATTGTTATTTGTATTTCTCTCTTTCTTCTTTATTTCTGTGGTACATCTCACACCTGATGTTATTCAGGTACCTAACCTGCATTTCTGCAAACAGTAAAAGTAAAGACTTTTTTTTTACACAAACAGTAAAAGACCTTTCTTTGTTTTTACACAAACAGTAAAAGTAAAGACTTTTACACAAACCACAAACAGTAAAATTAAAGACCTTTTTTATACAAACAGTAAAAGTAAAGACTTTACACAAACAGTAAAAGTAAAGACCTTTTTTACACAAACAGTAAAAGTAAAGACCTTTTTTACACAAACAGTAAAAGTAAAGACCTTTTTTACACAAACAGTAAAAGTAAAGACCTTTTTTACACAAACAGTAAAAGTAAAGACCTTTTTTACACAAACAGTAAAAGTAAAGACCTTTTTTTTTACACAAACAGTAAAAGTAAAGACCTTTTTACACAAACAGTAAAAGTAAAGACCTTTTTTTACACAAACAGTAAAAGTAAAGACTTTTTTTTAACACAAACAGTAAAAGTAAAGACTTTTTTTTTACACAAACAGTAAAAGTAAAGATTTACACAAACCATAAACAGTAAAAGTAATGACCTTTCTTACACAAACAGTAAAAGTAAAGACTTTTTTTTTTTTTACACAAACAGTAAAATTAAAGACTTTCGTTACACAAGTCACAAACAGCAAAAGTAAAGACTTCTTTACACATACCACAAACAGTAAAAGTAATGACCTTCTTTACACAAACAGCAAAAGTAAAGACCTTCTTTACACAAACCACAAACAAAGTAAATCCCTTCTTTACATGCCTTAAGATGCACTGGGCATATGGTGCTAGACCCAGTTCTTCTACAACCAACCATCACTTCGTGGATATCTGGTCACCACTACTTCCCAAAGCCATGTCCTGGTACCCATTTCAGACTGGGTGACCTAGGAGCCAATAGGGATTCAAATTCATGACCATCAGGCCAGCAGTTAGCCATCTAGCCACAATGGTTCCCATTCTGCACTTGGCCCAAGCACCAATGACAACATGATCGTATAATATTATAAAGATAATATAGTATTGAACTGTGAAGATACCTGTGGATGCACTGCCTGCTGTACACTAGCAATTGGTAGCTGAGGTGCCTGTAGACTGGGCTGCGGTGTTGGAACTTGAGAGGGCACGGGCGTCTGAGGCACGCTTGTCTGCATTTATAAGGGAAGAAAATAATTGCCAAAACAAATAACAGGCTGTTAAAACAAATTTTTTCACCCTTGTGAAACAGCCAGCCATGTTCTCTGGACTCCCATCACTCCAGGGAAAGCTACTACAGATGTCTCCGACAGATAGTGACTCACTCTGTAGTTCCCTGGAACTGCTATAGAAAACCTGCACCTTTCACAAGAATGACACTGAGCTGCCAAAAATAGACAACTCACCAGCAATAGGGCAGACAATAACACCAACATTCATTTGTTCATTACTTATCTAAAATATTTCTTCAACAATCAATTCTGAAATTAGTAGAAGGAATAACAAGTTAAAATAGAGCACTAAATCACTAGAGAACTGCAGAAATAAAGGTAATAGCATAAAATTATTATGAATAACAAACAAACAAATCTCACTGCTGAAATCTGATAATGGATTTACATTAACTCACACATTAACATTCAACTCTGATAACAGATATATACTACCACAAAATAATGAAACATAAGTGATCAAAGCATACACAGAATAAATTGTTATCAAATAGAACTACTTGTGTGAACTTGTTCAGCAGTCTATACACTGCCCAACGCTTTAAATGTCATATGAAAACAGCTTACCTCTGGAGCCACTTTCTTCTCACGACTCTTCAAAACCTGAGCCACCCGATCACGTATCTGCTTGGCGGCAATTCTCCTGTCATCCTCCAGTAGAAACCCAGATTTCACCTACATCAAATATGCACAAACAATGTTTTTAACTCTGTATTCTCTTCTAGAATGTTCTGTGGTGGTTACTAACACACACAATCCAGCATGATACGTTCAAGCCACAGCTACGGGCAATTTGGCAGCAGACAGCTTTGAGTTGGTTTTCATACCATGGTATAAGTGCCAGTTGTTCAGAAAGCAATGGCACACATCTGAACACAAATGTGCATAGACATTTTTTTAAAGCCAAAAAAATGCTGGGGTTGCCTGCAAAACCATGTAAAGGATTTGCAACTAACTTTTTTTAAAATTCTCTTCGGGGCTAACAAGTTACTGTATCTCTAAATCTTTTTCATTCCTCTTTATAGAAACTGAAGCTACTGTATTTTAAATGTACATGAGGTGTCCACAAGATTGTTAAAATACAACAAACAAACAAAACTTTATTTTCAAAGGGTTAATAATAAAGCTCATTCGTTCAAATGTACATCAACAAGTTAATGACAATTTTCAAAAGATAAACATGTCAAATAATGGCCCTCAACTTAACACTTTAGACAGCATTAAGACTAATCAGCTTATCTGCCAGACTATATGCCATCTGATGATTATCATACTCCCACGTATATCCACTAAAGGCAGTGGATTGAATCACCACAGAGGTTATTCATCTTCAAACCAGGGCAAGTGGGTACTGTAGGCAATGAAAGGACAGATATGTTTTTTTTTGCATGTGGATTAGCTTTCCCTATTACCAGTGCCCCTCACCATTAGGTGAACCCACTGAGACTTCTCAAGCAGTTGTAATTTATATCCCCAAGTCAGCAGATAGTCTGGTCAGTTATGCCACTAAATCATGGGGGTCAACCATGAGGGTCAACTAAGCGGGTCAAAACGAAAATATGGATGTCCTAAGAGAGATGGACCAAAACAAGAGCTTTCAAGAAAAAGAATTCACATCAATTCTAGAATGCAAGTGTTCAGATTGAAGATCATAGCCACCAGCACACTAGAGGGCTAATAAATCAACACTCGGGTGAGCATGGCCAAATGGATGAGCACTTGCTCTTAGACTTCTGGTGTGCTGATGCTGAGGTTGCGAGTTCAACTCCTACACCGGTCAGTTAATCAACTCCTACACTGGACTAAAATAATGACTTCTCTGAATTGACTTGGGGATGTAAATTATAAGTACCTCTGAAGTCAGAGTGGGTACGCCTGATGGCGAGGGACACTGGTAATAAGGAAAGCTACCCCATACGCAAAAATTAGTCCAATGTGGACTATGCTCGACTTCAATGAGTGAACGAAAAAAATAACACTGAACGTACACTCCTTACATCCAGAGATACTTAAACTGTCTACATCATATTTTTTGTTTTACACTGAAGCATATGAATCATGAAAATACTGAATCTTTGTATTTCTAAAGATTGTTTCCCTGTATAGTTCAAGAATTTTAACACAACCCTGGTGGCCTAGCAGTTCCAGTTAATAGGTTATGTTGCACAGTGCACCACAGCAGGAGAACCTGATGCCCACTTCACATGCTCAGTGCAAACATGAGGAGCTTTGTATGTTCCCAGTTTCAACTTTATTATGTTGCTACTTCATGGTCGGGGTAAAGACATGGCAGAATTTTGCAAAATGAGATTTATTAGATTACAGAAGATACTGGAGCTGCTGTGGGTGTGTCCAAAGTGCACTGGTGAGCTGATTCAAGACATTTATAAATGCACTATTCATCCCACAGAGATGAAAACAAATGATGAATAAATGTGGTTTATTTGTAGTGTCTCAATTGCTCTAATGCCTCAACAGTGTACGGCTCAGGACACCATTACATACCACATTCTGTACCCCAGCATGCCATATTGTGTGTTTGCTAAACTTTACCTGTCAGCACTGGCTATTAAAGGGCTCAAAGGTGGGAGGATTAACTTCACTACACCAGGCTGATCCCGTATAACTTGATTTTACATCTACATTCAATTTCCAAAATCCAATATAAAACGTGAGGCATTTGCATATTTCATTAGCTCAAAATAATCATCCCTGACATTAAAATTTGCATCCTAGCATTCAACAAGTGATCTGTTCAGAAAATGAGGTGTACACAAACAGTTTAATCTCATGCAATTTCTAAACTTTGTTTACACCCACAATGAAGTGGGGGGAAAGTGTTAAGTGGGGCATATAAACAGAAAGACCATTTTTTGATGAATCTGGCAGTGAGCCACAAGCAACAATAAATGCTACAACAATAGCACACACGTGAACATGGTTTCAGTGATGATAAAGTGAACCGAGTACCTAAATACACACACACACACACACACATATATATATAAAACATAATATATAACTTTGGCTACCACAGACAAAACCACATGTCAACCAAAATTCACAACAATGAAGAAGCTGAAAATGCCACACAGTGAATATCTTGGCTCTGTATCAGCAATGAGCACTATTAAACAGAAATCAAATATAGGCTGGCCACACAGCAGCGTAGACATGAAACTGTAATCAGAGCCTATGGCTCAACACCAGCAAATAATTGTAAAGTCTGGAGACCGTGTCTTTCCTACAAATGTTGCAATCACTGAAGAAGAACATCAGGGCTTTGAACTTAAATGCAGTGAAGCTGGCAAGATTGAAAATCAATTTTGCTTGCCATGAAAAGAGTGACATTCTGTAAAGGGTCAGCTATTTAATGACATTATAACTGTAAATAGCATGATCATTATTACTGAAAATGTGCATCTTGTAAACAATGAAAATAATAATAATTACTGGAAACACAATCTTACCAGGTCAGATGCTATCTCCTCAGCCTGGTCTTGGCCTAGATCAAAGTCAAACTGGATGGCTTCATTTTCTTTGTGGGTGTCTCTTCTCTTCTTTGGATCGACTACACGCAGCCGAAGGGGAATCACCTGTAAGTCTGTCAGCTCATCCTCAATGCTGACTAGCTCCACCAGCAGACCAGTATCCTCCAAGAAGAAATCATGGGCAAGGAGGTCCTTCACCGTCAGCCTGGTTGACATGCAGAAATCATTGTTCATGTGCCAGAAACTATATAATCATCACAAATTTGGGAGACATAACATAATTACTGTCAACCTAAGAGATGCAATACAATCATTGTTAACCTGGAAGCTATTACATGCAAACTGTCAATCTTGGAGACATGACAAAATCACCGTCAACATACATGCCTATATAATTCATTGTAAATCTGTGAGACATTAACATAATCATTGTAAACATAGGAGACTATATAATCATTGTAAATCTGGGTAACATAACATAATCACTGTCACGCTGGGAGACACAATCATTGCAAATCTGGGACATATATACAATCACTGTCAACATAGGGGACTATAATCATTGTAAATCTGGGTAACATAACATAATCACTGTCACTAGTTTAGTTTAGTCGACGGATCAACATCACGGCACATGGGTATAACCCATAAGTGCTCCATTCTACTCAAGCCTGAGACTGGAGAATGTCAGCTTAGTGCACGAACTCCGTAGCACCGGCGATGATCCTGAAATAATCACTGTCACGCTGGGAGACACAATCATTGCAAATCTTTGAGACAACAAAATAACTGTCAAAATGGGGGACAAGACATAAAAATTGCCAATCTGGGAAATGAAGCACAATTATTGTCAATCAGAGACGCTACACAATCATTGTCAAGCTGGGAGACATCACACAATCTTTGTCAACCTAGGACACCACACATGGAATGCTTCCAGTGAAGTCGAAGACGACAATCACTGTGCATGATATCACCAGAATGGTGAAGTGATAAAGCCGTCTGCATCGCACTCTGAAGATAACAGGTGTTTTTTCACTTTGCATCATTCAAACCACGAATGCAATTTTTCCCCGAGATCCCTGGGGGGAGGTCACCACTGGACCTGCAGAATTAGTGTGATGTCCCCCATCCAGCGGTTTGTATTCTGCGGAGAGACCAAGCCACATGAGGTAAAACTTGGTGCAATTAAGTTGGTCCTCTCACCTGTAACCTTATCTGTTACTGTCTACATGGAAGACAGCAGATGTCTATGCCTCCGCTGGTCTGAAGAGATTTGAGACAGATGAGCAAGACAGGGAGGAGATGGAAAGAGCTGCATGAGACATCAATTATGTAGGACAGTTTGAAGTAGGTTGCTTCTGAGAGCCTATGTTTCAATAGCAGATAATGAACAAGTGAAAGAAGAAGACAGGAATGTTCATCAGCATTTCCTATCTCTGATGACAACAAAAGAACTCACCTGTCTTCTTTCTTGGTCTGTATACAACCTTCAATGATACTGTGTATTTCTGGGTCCCTCACCTTGTCCAAAGCTTCTGGGTGTACCCCCTGTTTAAAAGAAGGCAAACATAAGGTTGTAAACAACATGGACTTCCATAATTTTCCAAGGACAGGCAATAACAACATACAGTAGAGAAATTAATAAAGTTGCAAAGAATAGTCAGCTACAATATAACTGGATAAATTAACATTTTGAAGGAAAGATATTACCTGAATGATGATATAGTGAAACGTGCTACTGACTAATCTGCAAGGAATGGAAAAGCATTTCAGCGACATTTAGTAACGGTGTAAATAAAAGACATAATGAAAATGTATATGCCCCATGAAAAAAAATAATGGCGCTTACAGTTGTGACTTTGCGGTAGATTTGACCAGGATTGTGGCATTCTTTGTAAGGGTACTCGGACGAAGCCATCTCCAGCATACACATCCCAAAAGCATAGACATCCACCGCCTCGTCATAGTGCTCATCGTACATCTCTGGGGCCATGAACTCCGGTGTACCTTAAAGAATACAAAGGACGTCTTGTATTCTCCAGCTGCCTTTAGAGGAGGAAAGAGAAACAGTGGATGCCTAATGTTAGTTGTAACTGATGACTGGACTTGGTTAATTTGAGCATACATGTGATGCATTCTCACAATAACTGTCTGAGATTTTACCAATGCTACACGAAAAGCCATGTTTTCACAGCCACTTGTGTGAAGTCATTATTACACTGCTGTCTAATTTTGTCCTACTGCTGTTGCCGTGAAGCGTAGCAGACAGGGGGAAGATGTAATTTTCTGTGTTTTGCTTGTCTTATTCTTGTAATAACGTCATGTTTGATTCCTTCAATGTCTCTCCTTAATCCCAGACCAATGTCCCTTGTAACAGGACTTTAAGCTTCTGTAAGGATGCATCACAGGAGATATTACCCAAGTTTTAAAAAAAAAAAAAAACTCAAAATGCAAACCTACCTTCTCAGTCCAGGAATCTAGGATTAAACCAACAGAGTCTAGACAAGGGGGCTAAAGGCAGAAATAAGAGTGGAATAAGGAAAAGAAATAAATTTATTAATATGGTATGTTCATGAAATGAACAATAAAGTGTGTATCAAGCAGAAAGTTTGTGTTTGGAATTAATTCTATAAACTATACAAAGAAGGAATATACTACAGCACAAACATTTTCAGAATACTTCACTTTCTGCACAAAAAGAAGCAAATGTGAGCAACAGGTTTCAGTAGATACATTGTAATTTGTTAAATGTAAAATCTGGACAAAATGCAACAATTAATACATACATGGAAATCTTCAAATACATTACAAATGCTGATATAACCAATCCACATTTAAAAATTAAGTCAAACACTTTTAACAACTAATCCACATTAAAAATGAAGTCAAACCCACCCAGCCATAACATAGCTATTTTAAAAAATGGACTTACCCGCTCAGCTTCTAATTAAAAAATACAATTTACATTTTAAAATATGGGTACACATGACGTATGTAGTAACATTAACGACAAAAAATGAAATTGTAAAGAATGAATCTCAATGATGATGTATTTAATGCTAACAGAAGGATGATACACAGAAGCTATTAACCAGCATGATAGAAGTGCTCACTTCACTTACCAATGACACTTTTTGCAAATGAATTGCTTTTCAGGGTTGCCAATCCTAAATCGCCAATCTTGACGGATCCTGTGGTACCTGTGATAAAGATATTGTCACATTTCAGATCCCTGTGGATGATTGGGGGTGTTCTGGTGTGGAGATACTGTAAGCCTTTGAGGATCTGCCTGCACCAATTCTTTAGAACCTTCAAGTTCAATTTTTTAAACCGTCCCAGGTACCTGTATGGAGAAAAATGCAAAAATGTATTAATCTAAGAAGCTTTTATGAAAAATTAGACTATTTTGGCCACTGTATCACAATCAGTTCAGATTTTCAGTAGTAGCATAGTATACCCGGGTTCGAAACAGGCGGTGCTGGTTTTTTCGAAAAAGGTATAGGGGTCGGTCGTTCAGAAAGCAATGGCAAACTACTGAACGTAACACTTGCCTAGTACATCAACAGCAGCTGAAAATGCTGGTGTTGACTGCAACGTCCCGTAAGGGATACGCAACAAAACAGAGAAACTACTATAATTAAAGTCACTCTGAAAATCTTATTTTGAATCAATGATACAAGATTACACAAAAACCTATCAAAATCAATTGTCATTTACTGCCAATATAGTACCTTGCAGTGTATGGCAGGGGGCCTTGAGCCTGAGGAATAAAGGCCGCCTGACTAGCGCAGTCGCCGTGAACTGTGCAGGTTAGATTTTTCTTTTTGCCCCCGACAGAAAAAAACACACACCCCTTACCAAGGATTCAAACCCAGGTCTCCCAAAGGAGAATACGGCATTCTAGCCACTCGGCCAGCATCAATATCAACAATGATGTATATTGCTAACTCAACCAGTTCAAAAAAAAAAAAAAGTTACATTCTTCTAATTAAGAATAGGCCATAACAGGCTTAAACACCACGTGTTTAATAAACTAAAGAAAGGATACACTAATAAATGTAACTCTGGAACTAAACATTTGTTACAGGAGTTTCCAACATGCAGAACAGAGAAAAGTATTGTGGCTTACACCCGGTCCATCTGAGGACAAATTCTAAGGAGATATTAACAAACTTAAGATGACTGCTGCTTTCTATGTGTTTCTTCTTACTGACGTCTGAAGCTGAACGGAAAAGAAGAAATCAACACAAACAAAACCGGGAAGGTTAACCCGGTCAACAAATGCCCGCAGAAGTCGGATGTGTCGGCCTAACGGCGCAAGAACGCAGCTCTGCTGTAAACAGGCACAACGCAATCACATCCCAAAAAAAAACTCCGGATGAACGAAGAAGAAGAAGAAGAACACAAACAAATAACAGTTCATTAATTCAAATGTCTTCTTCTTTTGTTGCCCTTTTCTCCTATTGAGACACAGGAAATCAACCAACTGATGGCAACCCATCCATCTTTTTACTATCTCCTGCAGTTCTGGCTATATTCTCCCTATATCATTCACCTGTCTTTAATTCCCTTCTCCGTGTATTTTTTGGTCTCCTACTATTTTGTGTGCTGTGTGGGTTCCAGACAAGTGTCTAGTTATACCACCCTCATGTTTTCTCAGTGTGTGTCCTGTCCAGAACCAGCTTCCTTTTCCCCAGTTCTTGATTCACTCAAATTTGTTAACTTCACTCCATGAGCTCCACATGGGTGATTCAGTCCCACATGGGTGATTCAGTCCCACATGGGTGATTCTGTCATAAAATTGTAGTCCCATCATTTCTGTGCAGGCACCAATGAATGAATGTCTGTGGTAGTCAGTCTCCAAGTTTCATCAATAGTCCTGGTCTCTGAGAATCAACGTCAAGCATTCCTGACAAACCCATAGGCGCTCAATCTCCCTCAGCAAATGTCATAAGCTGTAGATGCTGATCACTCCAGTATCACACTGGTTATCACTCCAGTAACACCCTGATTATCACTCCAGTAAAATACTGGTTATCACTCCAGTAACACACTGGTTATCACTCCAGTAACACTGGTTATCACTCCGGTAACACACTGGTTATCTCTCCGGTAACACTATGGTTATCACTCCGGTAAAAACCTGGTCATCGCTCCAGTAACACCCTGGTCATCATTCCAGTAACACTGGTTATCACTCTGGTAACACTGGTTATCATTCTGGTAACACCTGGTTAACACTCAGGTAACACTGGTTATCACTCCGGTAACACTGGTTATCACTCCAGTAACACATTGGTTATCATTCCAGTAACACTGGTTATCTTCTTCTTCTTCGTTCATCCGGAGTTTTTTTTCGGATGTGATTGCGTTGTGCCTGTTTACAGCAGAGCTGCGTTCTTGCGCCGTTAGGCCGACACATCCGACTTCTGCGGGCATTTGTTGACCGGGTTAACCTTCCCGGGGGTTTCTTAGGACGTTTGACTCTCACTGTTGTGGTGTTATCCCCCATCCCAGCTGGTCCATATAGAACAGCCAAAGATCCTGGTCAGCCCTCAAGGGAAGGCAGGGGCAGACCATGGGCATTCCCCGCCATCCAAGGAGGCTTCCATAATTGCAGAGCCGATACATAGCGCTCTGGTACTGGGCTCACCCAAGGAATCGTCACGTCCTGCACATGGCTGCTTAGCCTCACTTCCGTATATTGGGCCTTCCGTTCACCATAGGCTGTTCTTCCGGAAACCAGAAGTATGCAGTCTGCAGATGACATCCACACAGTGAGCTTTCGATTCGGACTTTCCATGTAATGGATTTGCTATCCAAGCAATATTCCATTTCGTGCCACTAGGACACTTTTCCACCTTTTATGAAGTCCACACAGTGGGCTTTAGATACGGACTTTCCACGTAATGGATTTGCTATCCAAGCAATATTCCATTTCATGCCACTAGGACACTTTTCCACCTTTTATGAAGCCCACACAATGGGCTTTTGATTCGGACTTTCCACGTAACGGATTTGCTATCCAAGCAATATTCCATTTCGTGCCACTAGGACACTTTTCCACCTTTTATGAAGCCCACACAGCGAGCTTTCGATTTGGACTTTCCACATAATGGATTTGCTATCCAAGCAATATTCCATTTCATGCCTCTGGGTCTTCATGCACCTTTAAATGTCAACCTGTATGTAGTTAAAGTAAGCTGCGGTCAACTTGAGCTTGTTGATATCTCCATAGAGCTTGTCCTCAAATGAAGCAGGTGTGGGCCAAAATATCTTTCTCTGTTCTGCATACGTTGGGCAATCCTGCAGCAAATGTTTTGCTGTCATTTTTCCAGTTCTACAATTACATTCATCGGTATCTCCTATCTTTAGTTTATTGAACAAGTGGTATTTCAGCCTGTTATGTCCTGTGCGGAGTCTGAAGATTGCTACTTGTTCTCTTCGGTCGAGTTTGTAATATGCATCATCCTTCTGATGGCCTGGATGCTCAGATTCCCATTTGGTTCTATAAGTGCTTTTTATCAACCTCTTTGCCTCATTATAGGTTATGTCTATGTCAGGCTGTGGTAGTCGTCCGCCCTCTTTTGCCAGTCTGTCAGCCTCTTCGTTTCCAGGTATACTGCAATGTGATGGGATCCACTGTATTACAACTTTTTTGGATTTCTGGCATAGACCATGGAGTGCTGCTCTTAGGTCAGTTAGTTCTGTGCTGTTATTGCTCTTGAGTATTGAGACAGCTGACTTTGCATCTGTGAAGATAGCTATTTGCTTCTCTTTATTTTCCTCCATCAGGAGCATTTCTGCTGCAGTTTTCAAAGCCTCTACCTCCGCTTTGAAGTTACTTGAAAATTTTCCAGTTGCCATTGAATGTGTTTTTTTCACTCCATTTTTTAAATTTAGGAGAATTCCTCCTCCTCCATTCTCTATTGAATTTTTGGCTGATCCATCTGTATATGCATGGGTCCAATTCCTGCTTGGGTAATGTTCTTTTATGTAGTTTAGGGTTATTTCTCTTCTTTCGGTTTCATGCTGAGTGTTCTTTTTCTCAATACCAGGAATGTTTTCTATCATCTCAGGCAGTTGCTGCTGTCTCCAAGCTGGGAACTTGTGTGCATTGTGTATGGGCTTGACTGTTAATATGTTAAGTATAGGATCTGCCCTAATCCTTCGTTTTGCAGTTTCTACAAAGTTGCTACGCTTCAGTCTTCCCTTTCCAAAACCATTAAATCTGTTGTACATAGGGTGGTCTGTCAATCTTCTAAATTTTTCTGCTTGTTGCTGGGCTCTGCTATCTCTTCTATCCTGCATTGGTTGTAAACAAGTGATCTTTTCTAGTTCATTAATAGGCGTTGTCTTCAGGCTTCCAGTTATGATTCGCATTCCTTGGTTTTGGACTCTACTTATTTTGTTAAAGTTTGACTTAGCTGCTGTTGCCCAAGCTGCAATGCCATATTCCAGTACTGGCCTCACCCGTCCAGTATATAACTTCTTGAGAACTTTCTCATCTGCTCCCCACGTTGTACCAGCAAGCTTTTTCATGATTGCCATTCTCTGCCTTGCTCTTGTTCGATTTTTCTCAACCTGTGTCTTCCATGTCAGGCGACGATCAAAGGTGACTCCTAGATAATTTGGATTTTCTTCATGGCGCAATATTTTTCCATTCAATACCAGCTTAGGTTGCTGAGTTTTATTTGAGAGGGAGAACACTGTGCATGTTGTTTTCTCCTCACTTATCTTCACTAGCCATGATTTTGACCAGTCCTCTAGCGCTAATAAGGCTTGCTGTATTCTGCTGTTAGCTGTACTAATATATTCTTCAGATGTCCATATGGCTAGGTCATCTGCAAAGGAGGATGTGTGTACTCTGGCTGGAAAATTTTCTGTGATGTCATTTATATATGCTAGGAATAATGTTGGTGAAAGAACTCCTCCTTGGGGGACACCTTGCTCCAGCAGCATCATTTTGCTTGTTTGTCCTTGTACTTTTGTCCTGGCAGTTCTGTTCTCAAGGTAGTGGCTGATCCATTTATACATTTTTCCACAAACATGCATGTTTTGCAGTTTTACTTTCAGTCCTTCCTTCCATACTTTATCAAATGCTTTTTCTAAATCTATCCAGACTGCTAGTGTGTGCTTTTTCTCTTGGAAGGCATCCTCTATTTCCTGAGCTATATAGGTTATTTGATCTTCAGTGGATCTGTATTTTCTGAATCCTGCTTGGTGTGGTGTTAAGAGTTTGTTTTCTTCCAGATGCCATGTTAGCCTGCCATTGATAATGCGTTCCATTAATTTTCCTACACAGCTAAGTAGACTGATAGGTCGATAGCCATTTGGTTCTTCCAGGTCTTTTCCTTTCTTTGGGACTGGTATTAGTATAGCTTCCTTCCATGCCTGTGGGACTATTCCTCTCTTCCAGCTGTTATTTAGGACTGCTAGTAGTTTCTTCTTTGCCTTGGTGCCTAGTCCTATTAGCATTTCATTTGTGATTCCATCCTTTCCTGGTGATTTCTTCTTTTTTAGGGTATTCATTGCCTGTTCCATTTCTTCCATTGTTAGATTTGCCATCATATATTCTGCTGCTGTCTCTTTATTTCTATGATGTATCTGTTTGTCTTTGATTGCTTTCTTCTGTTCGGTTGTAATATCAATGTGGTTTGCATTTGCATAGTGTTCCATTAGTGCATTTGCAGCCTTTTTGCCTGTAAGCAAGGCATTTCCTTGTTTAATTGTTATTTGTTTGTTTCTAGGTCCTTCATTGTTCATGGCTTTCACTAGTTTCCATAGTTTGTTTCCATCCCTGTCAAAATTCAGGTTTTCTGTTTTTTCCCTCCAACAATCTCTTGTTGTTTGATTTACTGTTCTTTTATATTTTGCTGAGATGGCTTTGAGAGAGATGTTTGCTTCAATTGTTTGTTCTCTCTCTGCTGTCTTCCTGGCATCTTCAACTTTGTCCTCCAAACTTTGTAGTTCTTCAGTCCAGTATGGTTTGTAATTTTTCCTCGCTCCTCTTGGAATGGACTCAGTGGCTGCCTGTATTATTGCTCTGTTTAGACTTTCCACCATTTGCTTTATGTTGCCATATCGTGTATTTATGTTTTCACAATATTTGTCTGTTAGTATGGCAAATCTGTCCCAATCTGCTCGTTTGTAATTCCAGCGGGGCAAGGGCTTTTGCTCCTGTGGAACATACTCCATATTCATTTCAAGCTTGATTGGTCTGTGGTCACTACCTGCTAATTGGTCCAGCACATGGCGATCAATTTTGTGGAGGATGTCTCCTGTGCAGAAAGCTAAGTCTGGAGTAGAAGTGGTAAGCCATCTTCTGGAGTAGAAGCTCGGTGTGTCATCCGCTTTGTTGAGTAGATGGAGATTTGAGTCTATTTCCCAGTCCTCCAATTCATCTCCTCTTTTGTCAGTATCTGGGTATCCCCATCTTTCTGAACGGCTATTAAAGTCTCCGACAATAATGCAGTTTGTGTCAGTTATTTTCATGTTTGAGAGTGTAAGATCCTTATCTGCTGGGCTATACAGATTGTAGATTCTTATTTTCACGTCCTTTATCATTATATCAACACCTATAATTTCCGTTTGGTTGTTAGAGATCACAGATACTTCGCTGCAAGGTATTGTATTTCGTGTAAGTATTAGAACTCCTCCTTTGTGTCCTTCGCGGTCGAAACGTGTGGCCTGATATCCTCTGACTGAGAATTTGTGATTGGCGTTGAGGTGTGTCTCTTGAATGCATGCCACATCTATTCTATCTTTATGAAGACGCTGTGTTAGGGAGTCTTTCTTCTTGTAAACTCCTTCGGCATTCCACTGTAGTATGTTGAGTGTCCGGGGTATTTGGTCAATAGCTCTTAACCTACTCCTCTGTGCCTTGACTCCACAGCACAGGGGAAGGTGACCACCAGTAGTCATGGGTGGACCCCCTCGAGGCAGGGGGCCCGGCACTATCACCGCCTGATGGGACTTCACGGGATTAGCACCATATCGATTAATTTTGATTTGTGACATCATGAATTAAGTTACGTTGCACTGCTTTGTCAAGCCTGTGGCTCAGTACATCCGATTTCGACAAGCATTTATTCGGGATGCTTTCCCTAGCCTTTGACTGTCCCCAGTCTACCTACAAGGCAGCAGGTTTCACGTTGCACTGCTTTGTCAAGCCTGTGGCTCAGTGCATCCGATTTCGACAAGCATGTATTTGGGGTGCTTTCCCTAGCCTTTGAATGTCCCCAGTCTACCTACAAGGCAGCAGGTTTGTGTGTCTCTTCGTCTGGTCCCTCTCCCTTGACCTGTCCGACATGGGTGGCCCTACCAGTAGCTGTGCTACCGTCGGCATAGCTCTTGGGGTCATTGGGACGCACAAGCCCCTCTACCTCGTCACGGTGGACACACAGCAGAGGGGTAACACTGGTTATCACTCCAGTAACACTGGTTATCACTCTAGTAACACTGGTTATCACTCCAGTAACACACATTATCACTCCAGCAACACACTGGTTATCACTCCAGTAACACCCTGGTTATCACTCCAGTAATACTGGTTATCATTCTAGTAACACACTGATGACTCCAGTAACACTGCTAATCACTCCAGTAACACACTGGTTGTAAACATATTGGATTTGCCCTCTCAGATGTCCCTCCCCTTGCTGGAACCACACTTAAATCCAAGCACTATTAAATATATTGTTTCATCTATTATTGTATCTTCAACTCAGTCACCCACAGATAAGTCTTCAGAATGTCCTGCCATTGCCCATCGTCAGCCTCTAGCATTCTTGAAGCCCGACAGATCAACTCATCTGTTACCCCACATTCCAGTATGACCCAGGCAGTACATCACCCATTTAAGAGATCAGTGTCTATGCTCAGTACTCACTCATGCCCCATCTGTCCATTTTGACAACTGTCAAAAAATGAAAGTCACAACGGTATTATATTATGCCCATGGCTAGAAATTATCTCCCCTCCTACCAAAAGTTAGCACGTATACTTCACATAAAGTTAGACAAGACCTGTGTTATATTCCTCAGTAAGACTAGGCAGTTTGTCTACCAGAAGAGACATATAAATCAGTGTCCATACACAGTGGAGCAACTGTTTGGGCAAGAGGGCTGTAGTTCTCTCAGCCCAGAAATACCTCTTTTCGGACACCAGCAATGGTACAAATGCAGTAATGATACTAGTTGTTATCAAGACAAACTCCATATATACAATTGTGCTTGTTGTTTTGTAAATAACTACTTGCATGAAGTACTCAAGTTTGTCTACTAACATTAGAATGTCAACAATGTGTTTATTGTGTCTGTTTTCTTCTTCTTCTGAGGCCCTCTACTAGCAACTGAAGCATGGGCCAATGCCAAGCCGTTGCATCTTTTGCTATCTCCTGCAGCTTCGCAGCCATGTCCTCCCCATATTAAACACTTATGTCTCTTAGTTTTCTTCTCCAATGTGTGTTCTACATCTCTCCCTATTTTCCTTGCCCTGTTCATTCCAGTGAAAACTTTCCAGTTTTCTCAGATATTCTCAATGTGTGCTGTTCCCAGCATCTTTCCCCTCACTGTGTGATTCACTGAAATCTATCTGGTCCTCCCCTCTCTGCTTGAGTGATTCTGTCCTATTTTAGTCCTATTCTATGGAGGCACCAGTTAAAGAATCCTATCTTTAGACCAGTTCATAGTCGGTTGGATTCTGTAGCTAAAGTGTTCTAAGAAATGGGGTAGCCAGACCAAAGGCCAATCCTCCTTCACCATCATCCAGCTACTGAATTCAAATCAAGAAGAAGAAGGAAGAAAATAAATTACGTTTTAAGAGTGCCAGAGGTCATCAGCTCCGTAATCAGAACAATGATCTTCTGCCTGTGCGTCCCCTCCTCCTCCCAGTAGTCAAAGAACCTCAGAATGTTGGGATGTTGCAGCTCCTTCAGCATCTCGGCCTCTTCTTTAAATCTTTTCCGGTCACTTTTACTCCAACGCTTGTCCTGCAGGAAATTAAATCCATTTAAGTTTACATATAATAATGCAATATGATAGAATGCAAGTGAAACTCACAACCTGACACTGCCGTTCATTAAAACAATCACCGAGGGTTATGATTTGGATTTGGTGAGTCTCCTAGTAGTTAGAATAAGCTCAGCTGAAACATAACCAACACTAATGATGGCATAAAATTACCTGTGTGGAAGGCAAAGGGTACCCATTATTTTTGAAGAATAAGTTTAACTGATTCAGGATAATATGGCGCCACACATGACCTCCCATTTGGACAGAGGGACAATATATCGCCACACTAGGTCATTATGTTATTTGTTTCGTGGTATCTTCCACAATTTCAATGCTCAGTGAACATAAATGTACATTATAATACTTATTCATTTGATTGTGTATGGCAGTGATTCTCAACCTTTTTTGGCCCATGCACCCCTTCACAACATGTTCAGATTGACATTCTCCCCCTTTCACATTTCCTCCCTATACATCCCCCCCCCCCACATAGTATATGTAAAAATGAAAGCTAAATTTAATAACACTTAATAGAACAAGTCTAGACGTCTATGTAAAACGCTAGGTTTTATTAGAAGGCAGCAAATCAAATGGCTTGGCCTTGCAAGTAGGTTACCAACTAACAGTATACCACAACAAGCAATGATGTACAGACCAGATGGAAGCAGAGGAAGAGGCCGACCACGTAAATGATAGACGCAGGAAATAATAGAGTTCATGGGAATATCAATATATGAAGCCCATAAGTGGGCACTCTCCCGCTGTGTACACTTCACCTCGACACGCAAGGTACAAGAGGAACATGATGAGATGAGAAGTACAGAACCATAAAGTATGGAGCGAAAAACAATATCAAGTAATCGGTTCTTGTATTAACGCGATCTTGAAATAATCTTAATTCCCACATGACAATGCGAGAAAAATCCTGATAGACATGACAATACAAGAATGTAATATGGATGTGACTACAAGAATATATTATGAATATGACAATAAATGAATTCACAACAGACATGACCAAATAGTGCAAATGGCTAAACATGGCAATATAATAATTCAAGATGGACACGACGAAACAATAAAACTGGATAAATATGACAAGATTTCATGACAGACATTACAATGCAATAATTTACCACAAACATACTCAAACTGTAAATGTGTTACACATATCAAAAGAAAAAAATGGCATGAAATTAGCTTTATGTAGGAAAATACAGGGAAAGAGAAGCACATGAAAATACTAGACAAGAGAAGCAAAGAGGGAACACACAGCTGCAAGTATAAAACTTGATTCAGTGCCAAACAAAACAGTAGGTTTGGATAACAAAATTTACACTATCAAATGAACAAGTATTATAATGTAATTTCCATAAACTGAGCATTCTCATCTCATCTCATCATGTTCCTCTTGTACCTTGCGGTGTCGAGGTGAGCATTAAAACTGCTTAAAATATCACAAAACAAAACAAATAACTCAATGACCCTAATATGGTGATATATCACTCGTCTGTTCAAATGAGAAGTCGCATTTGATGATGATATTCCTCAGCACTGAATCAGTTCACTGAACAAGAAATAACATAAGCGACATCAACTTCACTCAAATATCAGGTAACATAAAAGAGTGGATCATAATAATAAATTCTACTCCAGATCAGAAATCTAAAATCAGAAAAATGATACACAAAGCAATAATATGTTACAATGTTCCAATCCAATATTGTCTATGAAGCTAAGACAGTTAAGGGACTATTTAAATGGTCTCTGGCAGATCTGGTCTTTTTACCAAATGGTACAGTTCTGGGATAAACTCAGTTTTACCAAACAAAGGTCATGGGGTCGTCGTGCCTAAACTTTCCCTTCTGGTCTCGGAGTCGTGTAATGCTTTTGTTCTGCATGTCGGCTGGTTGGACTTAAATGTTAAGAGAACTAAACTAAACTTCTTGTCACTGACTTGGGGATGTATATTACAAGTACATCAGAAGTTGGAGAGAGACATTGATAATTGGGAAAGCTAACCTTCACGCAAAATCAGCCCAGTACACTCAATAGTAGTAGCAATTACTAGTAGTAGTAGTAGTAGTAGTAGTAGTAGTAGTAGTAGTAGTAGTAGCAGTAGTAGTAGTAGTAGCAGCAGTAGTAGTAGTACTTGTGTATACTATCCATCCATCCATCATGTGTCCATGCCGATAAGCGTGGGTGGTCATGTTTCGCAATCTCACTCGATCACTAGAGTCGTGGATCAGCTCTGTGTTTCTGTCTCAACCATGCCATGTGGCCAAGCCATCCAGGTGTTTATTTCTCAGTCTTCCCCTTGGTCTCTTCCCTTCGATCTTGCCAGTTGTAACCAAGTTCTCCAAGTCATTTCGTCTCATAACTCTATGTATGTACTATGCTCGAGTTAAAAGCGAGGAAACGAAAAGAAAACAAATGGCAGCCAGAAATATCTGAGAAATAAACACAACCAGTGTGAAACTGACCAACACATTCCTTTTGTGCCAAGTGGTCGCTGAATGTGTTTTTTAACTTTATATCCACAAAATGACCCAAAGGTCTGCAAATGGATTTGTTTACTGATGAATTTATAGCATGTCAAGAAAAACACATTTTAATTTACTATAAGGCTACATGGTTTAGTTTAGGCTGCATGGTAAAACCAAACAGTACTTTGTGTGTCCAATAGTTAATCATGAAATTTCTGCAGGGTGTTTGTAAAGTCTCACCACACTTTGTATGTAGAACAGCTGTTTGTTGGATATATTTTCCGTTTTCAAGATAGAAAACACTCCAACAAACAGCTGTTCTACATACAAAGTGTAGTGAGGTAACACCCGGTATATACAATCTCTAACACAATGGAGAGAATGAGAGGTGCCAGCATGGGCTGTGAACTATCAAGGGAAACTTCCACCTGCATCTCAGTGGTTGAGAGTGGTTCACCTACATTCCAAACAACACACACATACTGATGCACAGAGGAATAGAGAGAGAGAGAGAGAGAGAGAGAGAGAGAGAGAGAGAGAGAGAGAGAGAGAGAGAGAGAGAGAGAGAGAGAGAGAGAGAGAGAGAGAGAGAGAGAGAGAGAGAGAGAGAGAAGGAGACAGATAGACAAGATGATGATTGCTTACAATAACAATAGTGCTGTGTTAAAGTATTAACAAAATGGGAAGACCTAAAAACACAAGAAGAGAAGTAAACAGAAATTAATGTGAGGAAGGTATGGACAGAGCTACCTGGGATAGGCACGGACAGGATGACATGGAGTGAGTTGATTGGGTTGAGGAGCATTATCTTAATGGGCGAAAGAAATAAAACTAAATTCAGATCAAATGCCACTAGTTCCATCCATCATGTGCCATGCCGGTAAGCGTGGGCGGTCATGATTCGCTATTTCGATCACCAGAGTCATGGATCAGCTCAGTGTTCTTGTCTCGGCCATACCACTTGGCCAAGCCATCCAGGTATTTACTTCTGTCTTCCCCTTGTTCTCTTCCCTTCGATCTTGCCAGTTGTCACCAAGTTTTTCAATTTATTTCTTCTCATAACATGCCCAAAAAGTGTTGACTGTCGTCTAATTTCTCTAACCAGCTAAATAAAATTTTGCATATCCTTTACAGGACATCGCTGTCAACACCAGCATCTTTCAGCTGATTGTTGATTTCTTGGCAAGATTACGCTCAGTAGTTTGCCACTGCTTTCTGAGCGACCGGCTCACATACCCCGTAAGTTACCAACGCGGTTAGAACCGCTACCAATTATCACCGTCATCACGTTACTCATAAGAGTATACAGGATTACGGAGAAAGTCGCTAACCTCTAGGCCAGGGAGACCAACTCTAATCAGCTAGTTACCATTTAAATACACAAATCATACAATAACAAAGGGAAACCAACAAGCAATCCATCCATTAACAAAGAAACTTACCTGCAGCTCACACCACGCAACATGCACACCTGTATCAATTTCCAAGCCCTTGTGAACAGTTTTGAAAGACCCTCGGCCAACCTCTTCATCCAGCTTCATAAAGCGATGATCTGGGGACATCCTGGGCTGCTTAACATCATCATCCTTCTTCTTTGTCTTTGATTCGGTGTCTGAATCTGTGTCTTTAGCAGCACTCAACTGCTCACCCCCGTCATCATCTTTCCCTTGCTTGGAAACGCTTTCATCGACATTATTATCTTGAGTATCTTTAATATCATCATTTTTTACATTCAGTGAATGATTCACATCGACTGTTTTTATCACAACTTCATTGCACTCGTTTTTATGTTCAGAAGGAAGAGCCTGTGTTAAGTGCATGCCTGGGGCTGAATTATCTGTCAAAGCTTCGGGTGTTTTGGTCACTTTGGAATCTTTGTCTTTGGCTGGAGGCAAGTCCCTGGTGCCGTTTACATTCCCACTTGATTCTGTTGTTTGGTGCAAGCTGGTTTTGTCCTCTTGCATAGTTCTATTCACTGGCTCAAGTTTTCTGTGCGGAGATTTAGAAGAACTATTACTAGTAACATTATTACTCCTCTTCCTCCTCCCAACTAAAGATTTACTATCCAAATGAGAATTATCACCAATTCCCAATTTGGATTCCTTGTCTAGTTTATTTTGATCTTCGACAGTGACTTGATGTGTGGAGACGCTGTGTTTTGGAGAAGCTGTGTTAGGAATTAAAGTAAAGATGGCTCTCCCTGTTGATTTCTTTCCCGTTGAGTGAAGATCTATATCTGAACTTTCTGCACTAACTGAAATACTATCGGAAACACACTGTCTTCTTGTAGTAGAGCGGGACGCAGTAAGGAACTGCACGTACCTTTCGCTTCATTCAGCTGCTCGTTGACTAGTTGCTTCTTTTGTTTGTCATAATCACTTCAGACTTTTTCAGCCTAATACTCGTATCAGCATCTTGAAGATGGCTGTTTGGTGACAACCGTTTCGAACGAGCCGGTGATTGTTTACGCACGTCGCGAGAATCGCCATTCACAGCCTTCTTGACAAACGACTTACTCATTGTTGAATATTCTGTTGTTTAAAACAGTTCCCAGATGTATAATACAGCATCAATAATGTAACTCGGCTTTCTAAGAAATGAGAGAGAGAGGGAGATATGTACATACAGTTTAAGCCAGGTCGATATACCGACAGCGTTGTCTGGACGTTTAATTTATAGTTACCGGCTGGCAGTCAAAACACAAGGCGCGCCGGCAAAACACGACACCCCAAGGAAGTATACTAAATGGTTTTGTTTCCGTTGTATACTCCATGTAGCTCAAATAGATGAGAAGAATAAATGTAGTTACCATAAATGTATTATAATGAAGCCGTAAATAGTGGCTGAAACTAGGATATTAAGTGATCAATTTGTCTAACTAGGATCACATCTTCTCTGTCCAACACACGCCTAGCCACAGAGAGAAAATTATGGCGGCTTCCTCTACCAAGGCGGTTTGAAAGTAGTTCTATATTAGATTGGAATATACTTCTCTCAGAAAAAGAATATTAAATCAATGCGTATAATAAACCACCTACACGTTATGTTTAAATCGGTAAATAACAATTTTACTGAGCTAACACTGCGCTTAAATTTATCATTTTTGGTGATGAATGATATGGCGTTGTAATATTGTTCCTACGTGCGGCGTCGGAAATCCTTCTCGCGACGTGCTGCAGACATGGCCTGACCTATTTACATTAAATTCAGAGGCGTCGCCGATCGGAAGGCACATTTAGGCTTTGATACGAGATGGGGAATATTAACTGAGATCGCATCTCGGCCTTTTGGCTAAAATCAAAGTGTAGTCATCAGCACTTAATCTGGACAGTGCCACCAGCGGAGTCGGTCATCACAATGACACACATGGACGTTGAACCTCGTGGAGTGGCTTTTCTGGGGAACCGCGATCCCTCATTATTTTTTGTTAAAAAGAGACCCATGGGCTGTGACATCACTGAGCAGTTATGTTAATAATTATTATTAATTGCTATAATATTGACAGTGAAATCTCAAAATTGCAAGAATACATATTGTTTGTGTTGGTATATTGTTTGTGGACAATAAGCAAACAAGCTGAAAAACATCTAATGGCGATGGAAATAGGGTTTACTGTGGACTAAAGAATACCATAGACAGACGGGGGTGGGAGGATGCTGAGTCCTACAAGAAACAAATAAAAATCAAAACTGGTTGGAGAAATTACACGTAGGCAGTCCAGAAGTTTTTGTTTGGGCAAGTTATGTGAAGATATAAACTAGAGAACTTGGTGACAACTGACAAGATTGAGGAGGGAAATAACGGGAAGGCAGAGAAGTCAATATCTGGATGGCATTGTCGAGACAATAAAGCAGATCTGATCGACGACTCTGGTGATCGTGTAAGAATGGCGAAACGTGACCGTCCGCGCTTATCGGCATGGCACATGATGCTGATGTGCAGACAGATAGACCTATTAGTGAATCTGCGATGACCGTGCTAGACTGCATCTGTCGAAGTGAAGTTGGTGTACAGGCTGCATCTATCGAAGTGAAGCTGGTGTACAGACTGCATCTGTCGAAGTGAAGCTGGTGTACAGACCGCATCCATCGAAGTGAAGCTGGTGTACAGACTGCATCCATCGAAGTGAACAGGGTATACAGACTGCATCCATCGAAGTGAAGTTGGTGTACAGACTGCATCCATCGAAGTGAAGCTGGTGTACAGACTGCATCCATCGAAGTGAACAGGTATACAGACTGCATCCATCGAAGTGAAGCTGGTTACAGACTGCATCCATCGAAGTGAACAGGTATACAGACTGCATCCATCGAAGTGAAGCTAGTGTACAGACTTCCCTCCCGATCAGTGTCATCGTACTTGGACTGTGCCCCAGTGCTCTCATACTCATATCCAAGTTTTTTTTTAAATATATATATATATATATATATATATATATATATATATATATATATATATATATATATATATATATATATATATATTGTTTAAACAGCGGGGTGTACAAGATTGGAATTATAACTGGTTTTTTTTTTTTTTTTGCACTCGCTCGCTTTTGAACTCAAGTGTAATCCAGACACTCTATTTCTAGTAGTGATGGATTGAATTTTGCGTGTGGATTAGCTTTATCTATTAACAGTGTCCCTCGCCATCAGGCGAACCCATTTCTCGACTCCAGAGGTACTTATAATTGACGTCCCAAAGTCAAGGACGTTAGGTCAACACTTTAGTCCAACTGTCCGGTGTAGGAGTTGAACCCCTTATCTCGGCATCAGAACACCGGATGTTTAAGAACACGCGTACTTATCCATTCGGCCATGCTGACCTGACGGGTATAATAACTTCACATTTGTAAAGTGGTATCATGATCCTGGGAACGTATCCAGACTAGAGACCCAGTTCGTGGTAACGTCACACCACGAAGAAGGTATTCTAAATCTTGGCAAGCGAGACACCCGGACCTGGTCTTGCCACCTCAGTTGCCCATAGACATACAACTATATAACATACAGCACAGGGCAGGGCGGTAAATGTTCTCAGTATGATGCAAGTCATCGAAATGCCGCTCCTTAATGATGCAAGTCATCGAAATGCCGCTCCTTAATGATGCAAGTCATCGAAATGCCGCTACTTAATGATGCAAGTCATCGAAATGCCGCTACTTAATGATGCAAGTCTTCGAAATGCCGCCCCTCCTTCGCTGCTTATGCCGCTGCCCTACGGTGCCGCCTGATGCGGCCGCCTCTCTGTATCGTAGCACAACACGGCCCTGATACAGCAAGTGATAGAATGGGAGCCCCGGCAGGGTAGTGGACAGGACGTTCGCCTGCAGGCCATGGGATCAGCATATGAGCGGATTCGAATTGTTAAAACTGACCCTGGCTCTAAGATCGACCCAGGCTCCCAGGTCGACCCAGGCTAAAATGGGTACCAGGAAATGTGGTGGGAGGTAAAGGCTGTCGGTGTGATACTGACCTCATCAATCACAAAATATCGACTTGTCTTTTAAAAAATATGGGTCTAACACCATCTGCCCAGTATGCCTGAAGTCGTGAAAAGGGGTGCTCTTCTTACTAAGAGATGGGATGGTTGGACGTGACGTCACTGAGCTCTTGATTCTTATCCAATCAGTTATCAGTTGGGGTATCTTCATTGTACTCCGGACAGGTCCATAGGTGCTCAGATTCTCCCCCCCCCCCCCCCCCCCCCCCCAGCATATGCATCAGCGTCCGGTGGCTAATAGTGCCAGTTCTGTGTTGGTTGACGAGGCACCTCGTTTTCCCTATGTACCTCTCGCGTCTGGCCGTGCCAATTCTTACTCCCAAGTCTTTCATCCTGGACAGCGATGTGGATTCACTGACGTCAAAGTACTCTGTTCTCGACATATCTTTAAGGACGTTAATAACATCGGCACGATCCATAGGCTGGCCATCAACAGGGGGTGCAGAGCCAGCCAGTTTATCAGCTCATTCATTTCCCTCAACTCCCGCATGTCCCGGGACGAAGATTAAGGTGACTTTACGGACAACAGACTTCCTCAGCGACTCAGTCAACTGTCTACGTACAGATCCAGCTTCGACCTTCTGAATCATGCTCATTGAATGACTTAGTACACACACGTTGGTATTATGCTGTGATTCCAGCCATATGAAAGCCCGTGTAACTGCCATCACCTCCATCGGCATGCTGCTCGTGGTCATAGAGTGGGTACTACAGGATTATTGAACGGTTCGGCCCGCTGAACGGGTTGCAAATGCCCACGCACTTCTCTGCTGCTTTACAACAGATCCGTCTGTATAGATGAGCACTTCAGGGCTATCTGAGTGTTCATATATGAGCGCGTTGACCTCTGCATTGACAGCGGCAGGATTCTGCTCTCTGCACCGTCTGCCGAGTGTGATAATGCAGGAGAAAGTGCACTTAAAAGCTGGAGGCACCGGCACCCATTCTTTGCCGGGGTTGATACTGGTAAGACTGCAGACCTGTCTGACGACATCTTCCGCCCGACCCATCCATGATTTGCCTCTCTTTAGCCTGTCGTCCTTTTCTCTGAATATAGCGTCATGCAGAGGGTGCTGCTCATCTGCACTTATTTTTAAGTATGCACGAGCTCTCCAGATCTTGATCCTGTGTTTCATTATCGGGAAGTCAAGGAGGTATCTCATTGCTACACAGCTGGTGTCTCTCGTGCAGTCCATAATTATGCGCATGGCTTCGTTTTGTACCTTTTCAAGTCTTCCAGTCTGTGTAGGGCTGACAGTGAGGATGGCCAGGGCATACTCGATGGGTGAAAGCACCAGTCCTTGAAACAGAAGTATTAGCAGTCTTTGCTCGATATTGGCAATCGCCATGCCTCTCATTGCTGACAAACCTTTTCGAGCTTTCGTTATGACATAATCGACATGATCTCTGAAAGACAGGCTACGATCAAACCTCCCGCCAAGATATGTCATTGACTGGGTCTACTCAAAATGCTCCCATCCATTCTTACTGCCGGCAGGTCTGTGTTCACAATATGGTTGTTTAGGGAGAACCATGTAACCGATGCCTTCTTATCCAAGTAATGCACCATGTGTGATAAGCTTTTGACCGCATGTTCCAAGTAATGCACCATATGGGGGGGGGGGGGGGGGGGGGGGGGGGGGGGGGGGTGGGGGGGGACGAATCAGCTATTGACCGCATGCGCAGGTAATGCAAATGTGTGATCAGTTATTGACCACATGTACCACGAAATGCACCATGTGTGATCAGCTATTGGCCTAGTGTATCAAGTAATGCACCATGTGTGATAAGTTATTGGCCTAGTGTATCAAGTAATGCACCATATGTGATCAGCTATTGGCCTAGTGTATCAAGTAATGCACCATGTGTGATCAGCTATTGGCCTAGTGTATCAAGTAATGCACCATGTGTGATCAGCTATTGGCCTAGTGTATCAAGTAATGCACCATATTTGATCAGCTATTGGCCTAGTGAATCAAGTAATGCACCATATGTGATCAGCTATTGGCCTAGTGTATCAAGTAATGCACCATGTGTGATCAGCTATTGGCCTAGTGTATCAAGTAATGCACCATGTATGATCAGCTATTGGCCTAGTGTATCAAGTAATGCACCATGTGTGATCAGCTATTGGCCTAGTATATCAAGTTATGCACCATGTGTGATCAGCTATTGACCTGGTGTATCAAGTAATGCACCATGTGTAGTCAGCTATTGGCCTAGTGTATCAAGTAATGTATGGTGTGTTAACATATCGTTTACACGCGGTGTAATAATACTACGTAACTCTGGCTAGATATATTATTAAAGCAAATAAGTTTAATTTATACAAAATGTGCATATATATTGTGCTGTTGTAAACGTAATGCGCGCCTTCCCCAACTGCTACATTTGTTACGAAATTTTCTGGGTCTGAAGAAGTTACGTTAAACTGGGAGCTACGAAAATGTTAGCAGATTCAGTGCCAAACAAAAAATAAATTTGAACTTAAGAAAAAAAAAAGTGAATGTGGAAAATGGGAAGTGGTGGTGTGCCACAGTTATGACTTAAAAGTTTTTAATATGGGAGTAGACACGTTGTATCATATATCAAATTGAAGGGGGTTGCATACAGAAAACTACTGTATATAAACCTATGGAGGATGCGGGAAATCGCTTACGACGATTAATCATCCCATGGCACTAAATCAGTTACCGAAGATGGGATCAGTGTTGAGAATTCAGGCGCTTACTGACATGTTGGGCATTTATAACCTTCGACCTTTGTTTAAAGCAACATATCTGTTCAACCGAAGCGACATCCTTCCTGTGTACAATAAACAAAATATGCCATACGTCATTTAGCCATGTTTACTCGCCCACCACATTTCTAATTAAAAAATGATGCTTTTTTTTTTTAAAGCACTTTCCTGTCTCTTGTTCCGGAACAATTGGGAATCACCTCCTTTTAGCTACGCCTCTGTATCATACTTTGCGTAATAGGGGGAGATTTGAAAATATGTTTCAATGAATTACCAAATGTTAATGGATTGTGAAATGTTAACAGGTCACCCATACAGTCTACACAAGTTATTCTCATCCCGAAAAAGAAGATAATCTTGTTCCGAAACAATCGGGAACTCGTCACCCCACCCCCACCCCCACCTCTTTAGCTACGCCTCTGTGTCATACTTCGTGTAATAGGGGGAGATTTGAAAATATACTTCAATGAATTACCAAATGTTTACAGATTGTGAAATGTTAACAGGTTACCCCAATACTCTACCCAAGTTATTCTCACCACGTGTCAGAGCACACTAATTCATTAAAAATAATACATAATGTTTAATAAATACACTTGTGCATAAACAAAAATGCGATTACTCTGAGCATTCCATATGGAGATTTTTACGCGGGTAATCCCATTCATTGCCAATGTATATGGTATTTAAACTTTAAACCATCCCACAAACTCCTTGAAATATTAGGTCAGTGTCACTAGGGCTTAATTCTGACTAGACGTAAGGTCTGGAGTGGGATGTTAACTTAAGTGATTCATCCTATTTCACACCAACGTATGGCTCATTTCCCCCATACACTTACGACGTGGATTCACAGGGGCGGAGAGACCGTGCCAGTTACAACCATCACGGTTTGAATAATGAGTACAAATGTCACCTTTGCCAAGCGAATATAAAAAAGTTGTGAAAAACTTCACTTTACGGGCCCACGTAACAAGCGTAATAAACCCACGTAATAAGCTTAAAATAAGCCCACGTGACAAGCACTCATGTGAATTTACGGCAGTGCTGTGTGTTTATTTCGTTTGGCAAATCACTTCCATGTTCTATCCGATTGTATTTGCCATTCCTGATCAAGTTAGTGTCTGCGGCGTGGGTGTAGTGAAAGCAGTTTCAGAATTCTGACACCATGGGTTCGAAGTCCGCCGCATACGATTTTGGAGCAGATAGCTTTGCGTTGATTTGTTTTCTTCAATGATATGAGCGTCAACCATGACAAAGTACGTAAAATTGTATATAATATCACAAACAGTGAATGAAGTATGGGATTTGTTGCGATGTCCTGTAAAGGACATAACATAACTGTGTGAAGGTATTAATTCTCGGGGTCCTTTGAGATCATGTGTACAGTGCAGAAAAACAGAAAGAGTACCACGTCATGGACAGAATGGTACTGCAGGGAGTGACCAGAGGATCTGACTGACACACAGGACTCCGTGGAAAGGCCAGTTGGACACATAATCAGACTGCTACTAGTACCATTAATATTGGAACTCTTCGCTGGCTGTTGAAGATGAGGACGGAGCACGTGTGGGAACGTCCCAAGTGCTGTGATGTCTTTCTTGACTCAACAACTAATTTCTAAGTATACTACCTTGTGTAGTTCAATCTTGATTAATAATCTCCTTTTACACACAGAAACCTCATTCTGTCCATCGGGCTTTGCGCATTGCCCAGGCAATTCTCGCAGAACTGAATTTGTCAAATGGAATCATCTTTGATGATATTCGGGTTGGCATCATTTTACTTGGGCCTGTCACAGGCTGCGGGACTGGGCCGGGTGTATGTAGGCTTGCTTCTAGTGATTCTCACGGGACGAATTTCTCCTGCATCATTTGCTTCCATAGACGTGACGTTTCTTTCTTTCTTTCTTTCTTTCTTTCTTTCTTTCTTTCTTTCTTCCGCTCTGATCCGTCGCTCCTTTCTTTCTTTCTTTCTTTCTTTCTTTCTTTCTTTCTTTCTTTCTTTCTTCACTGTCTACATTTCTCTGTTCCTATGATTTTTCTGTATGCCTGTCATGTCTTCCTTCCTTCCTTCCTTCCTTCCTTCCTTCCTTCCTTCCTTCCTTCCTTCCTTCCTTCCTTCCTTCCTTCCTTCCTTCCTTCCTTCCTATTAATGTAGGGGAGGGGGGGGGGGCAAAGCAAAAGACCTGTTTCCACGCTTTCAAGTGTCTGTGGTGTATGGTGCTAACCACATATTTTTATAGACAAATTAGCACTCGTTGGCTGATATATTCACATATGGCGATATTACATTTATCCATGGTATAATTACCAACACATTACTTGATGATGATGATGATGATGATGATGATAGTGATGATGATGATGGTGGTGGTGGTGCTGCTGCTGCTGCTGCCGATGGTGATGATGATGATGATGATGATGATGATGATGATGCTGATGATGATGATGATGATGATGGATGATGATGGATGATGATGGATGATAATGATAATGATGGAGTCGTCATCTGCTCTCTTGAATATTAATATCTTTGAATATACATTCGTTCATACTTCAAGTACTCTCATTCACATCTAGAGCATACACAGATTGAATTGTTACTTTGAAACTACAAAAGACAAGGATCATGGAAACATGTATCTTAAAATTTAACATGATGTTTAAAAAAAATAGAAATATTTTAAATGAGTTTAACAGTATCCCCCAATGGTCCATACATTGTACATTGCAACAAGCGTCCGATTTTACAAAGTAAATTGAAAATAGAGTTGTGTGGCGAGAGAGAGAGAGAGAGAGAGAGAGAGAGAGAGAGAGAGAGAGAGAGAGAGAGAGAGAGAGAGAGAGAGAGAGAGAGAGAGAGAGAGAGACAGACAGACAGACAGACAGACAGACAGACAGACAGACAGGCAGACAGACAGACAGACAGACAGACAGAGACAGAGACAGAGAGAGATAGAGTTCTTCTCTCCCTAACTAATTAACCATTCATTATTTCTCATGTTACCTTTCTGCATATATGAATACGTCGATTTACATTTTTACCGTAAATGTTCTCATAAATTATGCATCACAATCTATTAGAGTCGTTTGCATGAATCGCAGCTATTTCTGTCTTCCTGTCTCCTCTCTTTCTTTCCCTCCGATTTTCCTCTTATTCTTATAGTCCATGCCGGGTGACTTAGATAACGATGTCTGTCCACAGCTTTCTGTCTCGTGTACAGCCAGTCATTTCTGAGACTGATGGTCTTAATACCATGTTGTCAAACTGTCCAGAACCTTCTATTTCAGTCCAATTTTCGCGTCGTCACTTCATACTCTAGCTTCCTCTTTCTCTTGACGTGCCCAAAGAATGTGGCTGGCTGGCTTATATCGATTGATTGATTGATTGATTGATTGATTTAGGAACCGACATGACAGCATTCGGGTCATTCCCATAAGCGCTCCGTCCCCATCCTCAGAAGCCAGCGAAGAGTTCCAACACTAATAGTACCAGTATCAATCTGATTATATGTCCGTCTCTCCTTTCCTCTAAGCGTCGAGCATCGACCAGATCCCCTCGTCACTCCTCGCTGTCGCAATCTTGCCAGACCATGGTGATCCATTTGCTTCTCCGAGGTGTACACGTGCTCCCACAAGGCCGCAACCACGTCTGCCTTATCATGCATCAATACACCACCAAGTTTTGCAGAGCCAGCCAATCTGTCTGCCTGTTCATTCCCCAGCACACCAGCATGCCCCGGAGAAAAGATCCAGACGATGCTTGCCACTCGTGACTTCCGAAGCGAAGCAAGCCACTCTGCAAGAAGCTTGTCTGTCCTCACCCTACTCAGCATGCTTTCTGAGTCAGTTACAATCATAATGCGTGCGTGCGTGCGTGCGTGCGTGCGTATGTGTGTGTGTGTGTGTGTGTGTGTGTGTGTGTGTGTGTGTGGCTTCTATTGATATGAGTAACCAGTTCTCTTTGTGAGTTAACGAGTTGTGCTTTGGTAAAGCTCTCAACCTACTTCTCGTTTTTCAGTGATTCATTCTTTGTGAGTTAGCGTCTTTCCAGATATCTTTATTACTTTTTTTTGTTCGTTCCTTGTGTTCTCACCATTCTTCTGTAACAACAAATCTTTTTTGCTCTATTCCCTATATTCTCTCTCATCTATTCCCTAGTCTATCTCCCCAACTTCTTGCTCATCCTCCAACTTCATTCCCCCACTCGCTCTCTTGCATAGTTCCTCTTGTATATCTCCTCTCTATTCCCTTCTCCCCGTTGTCTGTCCGTCCTCCTTTCTCCTCTTGACTCCTCTTCTCTCATCCCCTCCTAACTACTATACCTCACTCCCTCATTCTCTTTCCTTCATAATCTCCCCTTAAAAACTCACTGTTCTGCCCCCCCCCCCCCACTTTCCCGCCTCGCTCACCTCCCTCCATCTTCTCTCTTCCTTCTTCTCTTCTCTCTCTACCCTCTCACATCTCTTACTCCTTCATCATCCCCAATCTTTTCTCCATCTATCCCTCCCCTTCCCTCTCTTTATCACATCCTTCATACCATCTTCCCCGACATATCTCGCCCCTTCTACGTCACTTTCCTCCTTTCTCTCATCCTTCAGTTCTATTATCTATTCCGTCTCTCTCTCTCTCTCTCTCTCTCTCTCTCTCTCTCTCTCTCTCTCTCTCTCTGTCTCACTCATTATCATATAATCTATCTATTCGACATCCTCACTATCCTTTCCACTCTCCTCTCCTTCACTTCTATTTTCTCTCTCTCTCTCTCTCTCTCTCTCTCTCTCTCTCTCTCATCTCTCTCTTCTCTCTTTCTCTCTTTCTTTCTTTGTCGTATACTCACTCTCTCTCATTATAATAATCTCTCTCTTTATCATGTACTCTCTCTCTCTCTCTCGCTCTCTCTCTCGCTCTCTCTCTCTCTCTCTCTCTCTCTCTCTCTCTCTGTCTCACTCATTATCATATACTCTATCTATTCGACATCCTCACTATCCTTTCCACTCTCCTCTCCTTCACTTCTATTTTCTACCTCTCTCTCTCTCTCTCTCTCTCTCTCTCTCTCTCTCTCTCTCTCTCTCTCTCTCTTTCTCTCTTTCTTTCTTTGTCGTATACTCACTCTCTCTCATTATAATAATCTCTCTCTTTATCATGTACTCTCTCTCTCTCTCTGTCTCTCTCTCTGTCTCTCTCTCTCTCTGTCTCACTCATTATCATATACTCTATCTATTCGACATCCTCACTATCCTTTCCACTCTCCTCTCCTTCACTTCTATTTTCTCTCTCTCTCTCTCTCTCTCTCTCTCTCTCTCTCTCTCTCTCTCTCTCTCTCTCTCTCTCTCTCTCTCTTACATCCTCACTCTCTATTCCACTCGCATCTGTCTCCCACTTTCTCCTTTCTCCAGCGGAAAAGTGAAAACAGGGAAATTAGTTGACTCAAAATCAATGCTAATTTCATTTCCATAACATACAAATTCTCCCGCAGTCTTTGACCGGGCCGACATATTTTCTTGCTCATGTCTCCCAGATGGGTTTGTAGTTTATGTCTCTGGGTTGCACAAGATCATCTTCGTTGCGTACCGATATATCACCAGGAGAATCTCAGCACGGTGCACGGATATCGTAGCACCGGCTGTGACCGAAATATCTGCCTACTTAAAACTTCTTATTCTTTCTCCTCTTCTGCTGCTGCTGTTCTTCTTCTTCTTCTTCTTCTTCTTCTTCTTCTTCTTCTTCTTCTTCTTCTTCTTCTCTTCTTCTTCTTCTTCTTCTTCTTATTATTATTATTATTATTATTATTATTCTTCTTCTTCTTCTTCTTCTTCTTCTTCTTCTTCTTCTTCTTCTTCTTCTTCTTCTTCTTCTTCTTCTTCTTCTTCTTCCTGCCTGCCTGCCTGCCTGTCTGTCTGTCTGTCTGTCTGTCTGTCTGTCTGTCTGTCTGTCTGTATGACTTCTTCTTCTTCTTCTTCTTCTTCTTCTTCTTCTTCTTCTTCTTCTTCTTCTTCTTCTTCTTCTTCTTATTTTTCAATGGGGCATATATCCTCAACTAGCTCACGCCAAGCCTCGTGTTGACATGTTCCTGATTGGGCTGTTATTAGCACCTAAAGGCTGAGGTAGCCGGTTTCAGGCCAACCCTCCTTAGTCGCCATGAATGGCATATTACAGTGTTACCATTCATTGCTCTCCTTATGGACCCCGGCAAAATACGGACGAGGCGACAATCGCAATTCTATAAAAGTTTGTTTCGTGGTTGGTTTTTCCATTTTGAGTTTTAGTAGTACAGCAGTCTATTCATTTCAATTGCTAGCTGTACTGGGAATTGCAACATATTGTATTGGCTGCATGTTGAACTCAGCTTATTAACATAATCGTGCAGTCTGCCTTCGTCGCTGTAGACGGCACTGATCAACGCAAATAAAAGCTCATTTATTGCGGGTAGATTGGTTGTTTCCTCTTAAGTAACGTCTTCGAAATTTTATCTATCGGTTATGTCAAGGTTTGCTTCTTCGAATATTCCGTCTTTATCGATACCAAATAGCAGGGGGAAGTTTGTGCTAGTGCCAATCTATAAATATGAATACAATTCTCTGATCCATATTTCAGAAATGTGAAACAGGGACAGCGCGGACATCTTGGCAACGCTTTGCGTCACCCGCAGACTATCGACCCGGAGGAGGTGTTCATGCGACAGCATATTATATATTGATTTTCTTCTGCAAGAAGGAAACGGAATTATGGGAGAGCTAAGAACGATCGTGAAGTGTGAAAGATTTAGTTTGATGCAAAGCCTCTCAGTTCACCGAGACCGCAGGTCTGCATTCTAAAGGTCATGTCTAGACACTGTGCAAATACGGAGTTGATGCACTTATCAGTCTTTGATCTATACAACAGTGCCTCCACTTGCTGTGTGTAATACGTGAGCGCAGACAATTTGATAGAGTCGATGCGTCTGCAATAGGCCTACTGGCTGCGGAGAACGATCGACAAATCCGCTGAGAAGCAAGTGCGAATAAGAGCTTTAGCAATACGTATTGGCCGCGAAACGGAAGCGCTGACAGGCAAAACAAGATGGGGGAGAGAACTTTGATTGCAGGACATCAGCTCCCATATAACATTCCGCCCATCTGGATTATCATTTTTCACGTGTTTAAGAAAATGTTGCATTTCCTTTGCAGAACGTTGCTATCAATTGTCAAAATCTGTCATCTACTGCCTTTAGTACCTTGTGTGTGGGACCCGGGGAGAGGGGGGGGGGGGGGGTTGAGCCTGAAGGATTAAGGCTGCCCGGCTAGTGCAGTCGCCGCGAACTGTGGAGGTTAGAGGTTAGAGTTTTCTCCCTGTAACAAGCTACGTGGAGGGTCCCAAATAGCCCGGTCACAATGTTTAAATAATCTTCTATAGCCCTGGCTGGGATAGGTCTTTACTTGCCAACCCTCCTCCGTTTCCCCGGACTCACTGTCACTCTTTCTTTCGACCTCGGGACCTATTCCCTGCAGTGTCCTTCTGGCTGATCCATAGATAACACGATGATCGTTGGAGTAAACTGAAACGTGATTTATTAAATTAATAAAGAACAGCACAGGAAAACATCAAGGCAGTTAAAACAGATAGTTCTAAACAGACACAACAAGGATAAAGTTCAGGCACAGAGCCTCAGGTAGCTATCTTCACAGACCCATCTTCATACACTGTCCGATCTGTCCACATACAGCTCACCGCGTGTGCAAGAATCTCCTTCCTTCCAGGTAATTGGTTGTACGTACAACAGGCTTCTGTAGAACCAAACTTCCAAGTTTCCATGGACCACAGTCTATAGTAATCAAATGTTCTAGGGAAGTGCCATGGAATCACTTGGCATAATGTCGGGTAGGAAATAATTTCATGGAGAACAGTTCTTATATAATAATGGGTGTGTCTGAGTGATTGGCGGGGTCCAGCCAATAATACAAAAGGACTCGATCCTAGCGTATCGAGATGACTGGTGATGTGTCAGTACAGCTGATGGTCATTCTTTCAAGGTCAGCAGTGGCTCTATCTCGTAGAGATCATACCCTTAGACCTGGCATGGCCCAAAACTTGACATGGCATCGTCCTAAACATACTTTCTGCGTAGAGCCCTGTCGAGACCTTCAGCTCTGTTCATACTTCCAAAAGAAGGACCCTGGAAAGGACAAACATTTGTGAGAGTCTCCAGCCTAAACTTCTGGTACAGCCGACATGGAGACTCCTAATGGTCTCAGCACATCAGTTGCCATAACAAAATATATACATAATAATACTAATCAAGAGCCCTGATTGAATTGGCCTGACCTGACAAGAGGTCCTGGATTGGCGGCGTCTTTCCTAGACTAGGCCTTCAGCTTGACGAGGTCCTGTCGTTTGACCCTAGGAACCTTTTGCATATAAGACTCACTCTCCACACTCATACCAAGCCTTTATTATTATTGGGCACATTCATGTCCATGCTTCCCTCTCACTTGCAAACCCTGCCTTTCTCACGACAAAGCTCTTGTGGTGTTGTGTGGGTACATTTCTGTATGTAAAGAAGTGTCGTTCCCCATTCCCAGCAAGAATAAGAAAGAAGATACCACCCCCTCCGGCCGCCGCTCTCGACTGAGCTGTCACCCCAATGCACCGGCATTGCCCTGCACAAGCCATAGGTGTAGATGAGCCCTGTCTCTTTCCAGTGCTATAAAGAGCTCTCTTTATTCTCTGGCTTCATCCCGAAGACTAGCAATCATTCGATCCAATGGCTACCCTATCGGCCAAAAGACAAAAGCGATAGCCCATTGTAAACCCTCTTCCGCATCAAGAAGACAGAATATAGATGGTGGGAATCCATCCCCACGGAGCACTCCCCCCCCCCCCCTTTCCGGCATACTGTATATAGGTTGTGTTTATATTTAAACTAAAGATGACACTAGGCAGAGTTCAGGCTGTATGAAGAAAGATAACACCTTCCCATCTGCCGCCAAGAACAAGCGAAATCATCCAGGGAGAGATATTGCTCAGATTCGTTCCCAGGCGATGTCAAGAACAGAACGCCTAACTAGATTGGCCAACGGTCAACCCACTCACAATATGGGCATGACCGGCTTTTCGCCAGTTCGATTCACCAGTTGAGACAACAGAGATTTATAGGCCAAGTTTTGGCTGGACTAAAGAAAACCCAAGTTTACCTTTTCATTCCTCCAGTAGGAGACGGCACTTGACTTGTAAAATTCTTTGAAAACTTCAATACATTGTGCCGACAACCGATAAGGTTTTCAATGGACATTCATGCTCTAAGAAATTACACTAGTACATATTTGGTGCAAGGCGCGCCATCGGGTTTTCCCCAAGACACGCCAAACTTCCAATCATTCTATTAAGAAGATCGGGTTGTAGAGGTAACCCAGAGAACTATCCTTCAGGGGAATTGATCGGACAAGAGAACTGTGAGTTCCCGAAAGCCATTTCCCCCTGTTTTCCCAAAATCAAAGAATGCATAAGGACATGGGCCACTGGCGTTTCGCTACACTCCCCCCCCCCCCTTCCCCCACCATTGTTTATCTGACATTTCGGCGCCTGACGCTTAGAGGTAGTGAACGCAATTTCACAATCCAGACACACCAGATTGGAAGTCGGCATCATACCATTTGGAAGCAGATCGTTTTGCGCAGATTTCAATGGTATGAACGTCGTCCTTTCAGAAAGCAATGGCAAAACGTAACATTGCATAGTAAATCACCACAAGCCTACAACTGGTACCAGGGAATGTCTTGGGCAGTAAAGGCGGCGGGTGTGCTACTGATGACATCATACACCGAATGCTGATTGGTCCATACACATCTAGCGGCAGCACCATATACCCAGGGTTTAGGGTTTAGTCGATGGATCAACATCACGGCACACGGGTGTAACCCATAAGTCCTCCGTTCTACTCCTAACTCAAGCCTGAGTCCAGAGAAACTCAGCTCAGTGCACGAACTCCGTAGCACCGGCGAGGATCCTGAAATACTTTGGGTAGATTTTAACTCAAAATTTTGCCCGGGCATCGCCGTTAGGCTGTGCGGTCTCGAGGTATGGTGTCCGCCTCGAGTGCTGGAGGTCTCGGGTTCAAGCCCCAGTGAAGGCCGGGATTTTTTTCACGTGGATTTCTATTAACGAAATTTCCCCTGGTCTCCGGGTAGTGAGACGGACGCCCGTGTGTATTGTTGCGCACGTAAAAAAATCCCTTGGCAGTTGGACTACAGGGTAGATACACCAAGTACTGTTGCGTTCTCTGTGAATGGGATAGCCGTGCACAAATTGACCATTACATCAGAAGACATTGGCTAATCAGGCAATTATTGCAGCCTGACAGTAAGAACGTTGAGAACCCAGCACTTGTCGACACCAGCAAGATCGCGTTGCCACCCTTGCACATTAATCTGGGTCTCATGAAAAACCTTGTCAAGGCAATGAAGAAAACAGATGCGGTTTTAAAGACATCACGGTCAACCCTCAAGGGAAGGCAGGGGCAGACCATGGGCATTCCTCGCTATCCAAGGAGACTTCCATATTTGCAGAGCCGGCACATATTGCTCTGAGACTGGGCTCACCCGAGGAATCGCCATTTCCTGCTCGTGGCTGCTTGAAACCCTTACTTCCATGTATTGGGCATCTCGTTTGCCACTGGCCGCACCCCGCACAAACCAGGAACAGTCAGTCTGCTGACGACATCCACTAGGCAAGCTTTCGCTTCGGACTTCCACGCAATGGATTCGCTAGCCAAGCGTTCCATTTCGTGTTATTGAGATGTTTTCCACCCTTGACTACTCTCACTCTATGAGTATAGATACAGACTTTCATCGTAACCGACTGGGACGCTTTCGTGCGACTGGGACGCTTTTCAACCTTTAGTACTCTCTCACGTAGTAGGCTACATGTGCTGCCGGCTCAGCACTTTACCTCCGTGCATCTGTGATCGAGTAATGGCCAGGCCCTCTCATCCGAGGATCCCTCATATCCCCCAGCTGAGAGCCTTCGAACAACTATGTGGTCTAAGCATGTAGCGTGCTCAGCATCTCACCTCCATTTGAGGTAGGCGAATACCGGCCCGGCTCTCACATCCGAGGTTAATGGCTTAGAGGCGTTCAGCCATATCCCTCGACAGGAAGACTTGTATGTGTCCGGACCAAGGATTAGTGGCATCATGCGCCTGGTTTGAACACTTTGACTGCTATCCTCAGTCCACCCGCAGAGCAGCAGGTTGTGTCTCCCTTGGCCTTGGGTTAGGGACCAGGTTGTGTCTCCCTTGACCTGGTCCCTAACCCAAGGCCTGTCCGACATGTAGTTGTGCTTCCATCGACAATGCTCTTGGGGTCACTGGGAAACACAAGCCCCCCTGCCACGGCAAGGTGGAGACTCGTCGGGGGGGGGGGGGCTGTGGAATGAGACCCGCCATGTGGGATGAAACCTGGGTCAATGAAGTCTGCATGTTCGGAACACTGGCCGACAGTCGCTGAATTGACTGGTTTACCTTTTCGGGTCACAAGTGCATTTTTCAGGAGACTCCTGGGAGTCGTCCCTGGATCTACGGAGTTCGTGCTCTGTGCCGCACTTTCGGTGGGTCGCCCTGCGGAAAGAGACAGAGCCATGTGGGATGAAACCCGGTTCAATGAAGTCTTTCTGGGGACTACCGATTCCATCGACGATGAATTGTCTTTTTCATGGAGGACTGTTGTGTTGGTATTCTGGCTGCGGCATTATGCACAGTGTATCTGTGCGGGCTGTTGGCTTGCCGAGACTCCTGTCTGTTCCACTTTTCACACTGGGCAGTGGGGAGCATTTTGTGTGATATTCATTGGCACAGGAACGGAGCATAATGGAGACAACCCGTTGCCATGAAGTTGGAACCGCGACCTAACTAACTAACTTGTCATTTGATTATGCAGCATGTTTGGTTCAAACCTGCTGTTTGTTTGCCACTGTATCAGTTAATATAAAAACTGTTGTGAAAGAAAATATATATCGGCTCTAAATTACATCGGAAATACGCTAAAAGCCAGAGAGTGCGTGTAATCCATCAACTCTGGGAGATTCCGAGCCCCAGGTTTCGCCAAGTAATTGTTTCAGTGTTTTGTAGCCCGTGGGTAAATGACGACAAATTGCAATATGCCGTGGTATCGAAACAAGTTTCAGTATTTTAATTTCCCGTTTGATATTCCCTCATTGATCACCTTTACTCGTGTTTCAAGAGGTCAGCATGGCTGCAAGGTTTGAAGCGACAATGCTTAATCTTCCTTGCGCTAACGACGAAGTAGTGAATTAATTTCCTATACCGGTCAGCTTAAACCTTGACTTCTCTTTCAGAAAGCAATGGCAAACATATTCATTCATTCATTCATTCATTCATTCATTCATTCATTCATTCATTCATTCATTCATTCATTCAATCAATCAATCAATCATTCATTCATTCAGAAACATGTCCTTTGCAGAACTTGGCGTCAGCTTAAACCTTGACTTCTCTTTCAGAAAGCAATGGCAAACATATTCATTCATTCATTCATTCATTCATTCATTCATTCATTCATTCATTCATTCATTCATTCAGTAGCATGTACTTTGCAGAACGTCTTTCCTATAACAACCTTCCGGAAAACTTCCCTGTCACAAGCAAGATATCCCACGTCCGATGCATCCATCTGGAGATCATCTGCCACAACCTGCACCTATCTTCTCTTTGGCCTTCCTCTTCCTCTCTTCCCGGGCATATACCCCTCCATGACTGTTCTCTCCAAACTTTCATGACGATTCAAGTTACCAAAATATTTCAAATTTCTTTGTGTTATCGTCTTTAGTAGCCAACCTTCTTCAGTATTCAGTTCTTGTCGTATGGATGCATTTGTTCTTTCCTATATTCAATATATTCTTAGAACCGGTCTATAACATTAATATTCAAATGCATGTATACGCTGTTCAGCTTGTTTAGTAAGTGTCCAGGTCTCACACCGAATGTTGCAATGGGAAAGATGCATGCTCTTAAAAGTCTAAGTTTGTTGTCCTAACTGTCACCCTTTACAATTTATTCAGTTGATTTAGTTTCTGAAGAGCAATAGTTATTCGTCGTTTAATTTCTTTCATTGTGTCACCATTGTTGGTAATCAATGACCCAAGATATTCGATATTTCCACCACATCCAGTTTTTCCTCATTAACATATATTTCTTTCTCCATAGTAGTTTTATCTTTATGCATTATCTCTGTGTTTGCTATGTTAAGATATAAGTTATGACTTTCACTATTCTTATGGGTTGAGGGTATTAATTTTTCTATACCACTCTGCCTTCTGCAAAACTTGCCAAGAAACCTAACAACCATTAAATGGCAAACTACTGAAAGTAAAACTTCGTAGAAAAACAACCCGGGGTTGACTCCAATCTGCAAAGCACATGCAATATGTCAACTCGGCGAACGAGCATTCCAAGTCTCAACTTTAAGCATTATGAGTCCTTGAACTCAGTGGCATGCTGACGGTCTGGAGTCATCTAGTGCGCATAGCTTTCCCTTCTGGGCGAGGCTGCTCCTATGAAGCACGTAGTCATGCTGTTAATCTGAAATCGTGTGAGTTTTCGAAGTGTAATAATGCACTTGGGATTACAAAAATGGTCTTCCCTTGACTTCCGTCGGTTTATCTAGCGTTTAAATTCACTTGGTATAAAGAGAAGAACTCTGCAGGGCAGCAAGAGGGAGTGCTTATATACAGCGATGGTCATGTCGCATAATTTTGAGGTATTTTGTAAAGTTATCTGTCCCGCCCACTAACTATCATACTCTCAATGAAAACCTCCTGTGCTAGTCTACTCTCTACAACCACGTATTCAACAAATTCGCGGCTAACCTCTATGTAAAGGGTGTATTTTTAATGACTGCAGTGTTTGAAAATATTGCCGTTCCAAGTTTTGTATTCGCCCTCTGTGGAGTTCATGCAACATAATAGGTACATACAAAACTTGGACCGGCAATATTTTCAAACACTGCACAGTCATTAAAAATACACCATGTATAAAGGCTATGCCACTGTCTGCCACCCAATGTACGCACCTAACAGTGGAACAGCGCCCCCCCCCCCCCCAACCATCTCACCTGTATCCTCTATATTAATTATCAACTTCTCTCTCTGTCTGTCTGTCTGTCTGTCTCTCTGTCTGTCTGCCTCTCTCTCTTTCTCTCTGTCTGTGTGTCTGTGTGTGTGTGTGTGTGTGTGTGTGCGCGTGCGTGCGTGCGTGTGTGTGTGTGTACGTACGAACGTGCGCTTGCATGGGTAATTTTGTGCTTGACTCACTCTCAATTCTCCGCCCTGCTGGAAATAAACACTGCCAAATGGTGAAAAGCCATAGTCTGTGCATTCGACGTTACAGAAATACCCGTTTCTGTCGATGTCTCGTCGCGAATCGAATGATCGAAGAAATGCAAATATAGAGGATACGCCCATGCTTCTTTCAGCTGACGTAATACCAACGAGGCCGTCTGCTTTGGAATCTTCACTTTGATGTTTTAAAAACTGGTTGGATGTGCTCTGCTTCAAACAAAAGTTGCAACAACGTCAAAACAGAAAAGTTCCACATTCTAGCATAAAGAAAATGAGATGAAATCTGTTGCGCAATATGTTCAGTGTTCTGAATGTTATCTAGAACCTGTTCTGCAGTATGTTAGGAAGTTCAAAACAATTTTTTCCCGTTGTGAATTTGAATAACGAAGACACAAACAATAAACTGCACGATTTCACTGTGTCGATGTCATCTGCAGACTGGTTTCCGGAGGAACAACCTGTGGTGAACTAAAGGCCCAATATACGGAAGTGAGATAAAGCAGTCTTGTGCAGGATATGACGATTCCTTGGGTGAGCCCAGTACAGAGAGCTATGTGTCGGCTCTGTAATTATGGAAACCTCCTTGGATGGCGAGGAATGCCCGTGGTCTGTCTCTGCCTTCCCTTGAGGGCTGATCGGGATGTCTTCAGCTGTTCTAACTGGGCCAGCTGGGATGGGGATAACACCGCAACAGTGAGAGTCGAACGTCCTACGAAACACTCGGGAAGATAATATGATCAACAAACGCCTGAAGAAATCGGATGTGTCGGCCGAAAAGGTGCAAATATCGCAGATCTGCTGTAAACAGGCACAAAGCAGTCACGTCTAAAACAACATTCCGGACTAACGTAGAAGGAGAAGAAGAAGAAGAAGAAGAAGAAGAAGAAGAAGAAGAAGAAGAAGAAGAAGAAGAAGAAGAAGAAGAAGAAGAAGAAGAGAACAGAACAAGAAGAAGAAGAAGAAGAAGAAGAAGAAGAAGAAGAAGAAGATTATTGCACGATTTATTGCCTGACATATTTCCCGGCATCTCGTCGGGTATATACTGCAGAAATCACACAACGTGAACTAAAGAACTAAAATAAATCATGTGTGAAATATATGTTGTGTATATCTCAGCTTGAAGGATTTATTTTATTGCTTTAGTTTATGGTATGCGATGTCTGCGAAATATGCCGGGCAATACATCGTGCAATATTAGAAAGTGCTTCGAGGCAAGGGAGGTGTGGTTTCTGAGACGAATGTTGCGAATACCTTGGACTGCCAGAGCCATGGATGGATGGATAGAAAGGGCTTATGAGAGTAAAAAATTATATTCGAGGGAGTTTCAAATGAAAACCTATAAAGTGTGACAGAAATTACAATAATCATGTCACTGTCTTAAAACCTATCAGTGTTAAGCACGTGACATTACGATGCAGACAAATACGGTGACGTCATAAGGACAGTTTAAAGATGGCCGCCCCTCTGTTGACATGCACCACAGAGAAGTAGCGTTCTGTTATCCGTTTTTTGGTCAGTGAAGGGGTGAAACCTGTAGAAATTCATCAGCGAATGAAGGTCTAATATGGCGATGCATGCACGTCAGTCCAGCAAGTGTATGAAAGGAGAGGGAAATTTCAAAACGGCGTGACTTCTGTGACAGACCGGGTCAGGCACACCGAGTATTGACCCCAGATAAGTTTCGTTTTCTACAGGAATCCAAGCACTGTATCGACGCTAGAGAACTTGCATTGAACGCAGTGGTGACTACATCGAAAAATGATACATTTGTTCTGTACTTTTTCTGAATATATTCACACACACACACACACACACACACACACACACACACACACACACACACACACACACACACACACACACACACACACACACACACACATACACACACACACACACACACACACACACACACACACACACACACACACACACACACACACACACACACACACACCACACACACACACACACACACACACACACACACACACACACACACACACACACACACACGCACACACGCACGCACGCACGCACGCACGCACGCACGCACGCACGCACGCACTCACGCACGCACTCACGCACGCACACATTTAAGGTCTTCATTTAAAACCCCCTAGTACAACTGTAAGAAGGAGACAAACAGTGTCCTTTGGGAGATGACAGGCGTTAGAAAACATCGTGAAGACTGCAGAAGAGGCATTGCAGACAGAGAGAAATGATGTGTAGACTGGGACTGTGGCATAGTTGATCATCATCAATAGAGTTTAATGAGAAAGGTGAAGACAGGCATGCTTTGGACAGAGTGACATGCTTCCATTCAACAATCATAAAACAGGGAGCATCAGCTGGACTTCCACACCCCCCCCCCCCCCCCCCCCCCCCCAGAACATACTGGTGTGGTGGGAAACGAGCAGACGGACAGATTGGCCGGTTCTGCACTGCTCAATGGGGTGTTGGTGCAGGATAAGGCAGGTGAGGTCGGGGGTCACTATGGGATCGTGTGAATAGTGCGTAAGAACAGACAGATCAACAAGGCATGGAGAGGATTGTGCTGCATGAAGTGAACAGAGGATCCAGATGATACTCAGGACTCCGAGGAAAGGCCAGACGGAAACATAACCAGACTTTCACTGGTACCATCAAAATTGGGATTCTTCACTGTCTGTTGCAGGTGAGGACGGAGCACGTATGGGAATATCCCGGGTGCTGTGATGTTGGTTCTTGACTCACTTCAACTCAACTGTACTCAATAGAATTGACCCAATCCAGGAATGCTATCCTGTCAAAAATGCACGCTAATAGTCGGATGTGTCGGCCTAAGGGTTTCGGCCCAAGGGTGCATAACAGACAAATCGCAATCACATCTGAAAAAACACTCCGGATGAACGCAGAAGAAGAAGAATTGATCCAATGATGATGATGATGATGATGATGATGATGATGATGATGATGATGATGATGATGATGAATACTCGCGATAACAGATATTATGACGTATAGCTTTCTTTGAGCTGATTAAAAAGTTTAAGATGGAAACCAAACGAAACAACGTATCGAACGACAAACATTAAAAAAGAACTAATACATTGTTTCGTGTTTCTCCCCCGATGTGTCTCCACCTTGCCGTGGTGGGGGAGCTTGCGTGTCCCATCGACCCCATGAGCTTGCCGATGGGTGAAAACTACATATCGGACGGCTCGTGGGATAGGGACCAGACTAAGAGAGACACAACCTGCTGCTCTGCAGGTAAGACTGAGGATAGCAGTCAAAATCAGGCAAACGATCCCTAAATCTCAGTCCCGGACATAACCTCTAAGTCTCCCATCCGAGGTGAATGGCTGAACGTCTCTAAGCCATAAACTCTAGGAAGTGAGAGCCTGGCCGACACAAACCTACATCACAATTGTGATGATGTGCTGAGAACGCTACATGCTCGGCGCAGATTCGTTCGATGGCTCTTAGCTGGGGGATATGAGGTATCCCCGGATGAAAGGGCCTGACCGTTACTCGCCCACAGACGCACGGAGGTAAGGTTCTGAACCGGCAGCACATGTAGCCTACCTCGTGAGCGAGTACAAAAAGGTGGAAAAACACCTCGGTTGCATGTCTCGCAGACGTCGGATAGTCTGTAACCACACTCATGGAGTGAGTGTAGTCAAAGGTGGAAAATTGTCTTGTTGTCACGAAATGGAACGCCTGTCTTGCGAATCCATTACGTGGCAGCCCGAAGCGAAAGCTTGCTGTGTGGAAGCCGAAACAAGAGTCTCGAAACCCGAGGAAGGCTAACCTCATTAAAAAAACTGCCCGCCGGAAGCCGGAAGTGTCGTCCTACGGGTGGCAAACTAAAAATTGACACTACGCAATTACGTCCGAGTGAAATGTCTCGTCCGAATGTCTCTCGTGCTAGGAACAGCTCTGACTACCTAGGTTCCGAATGCCGCTCTTGTTCGGAACAGCTCTGACTAGGTAGTTTTCCGAATGTCTGTCGTGCCTGGAACAGCTCTGACGGGCACAACGACAAGCACATGTCCGAAAACTCGCTGAGTGGATACCGTCTGCAAACCTGTCTGGTTTGTGCGGGAATGGCCCGGGGCAAACGAAATGACCAATATATTGAAGTGAGGATTTAAAGCAGCCATGAGCAGGACGTGACGATTTCCCTCGGTGAGCCCAGATCCAGGGCGTTATGTGTCGGCCCTGCAACTATGGAAGCAACCTTGGATGGCGGAAAATGCTATGGACTGTCCCTGCCTTCCTTTGAGGGATGACCGTTGTCTTCGACCGTTGTAACTTGGCCAGCATGGTTGTAGATGGCACCACAAAAGTGAGAGTCTCCCAGGAATGCTACCTGGTCAAAAAAGCACGCTAAAGTCGATGTGTTGGCCTACGGGTTTCGGCCCAAGGGCGCATAACAGACACATCGCAATCACATCTGAAAAAACACTCCGGATGAACGAAAAGAAGAAGAAGAAGAAGTTTCGTGTTTAATACTTGTTTCATCAAGTGGCCCTGTCAGCTAGCGTTGGGATCATGTCTCTTCACAGATTTCGGTCTTTGGTGTTCTGGATCAACCCTTCTGATGATATTCCTCCATGCGACTCCCTCATCCATCCAACATCATCTTTCTTGGTCTTTTCTATGCCTCTTTTCCCCTTGTTCTTTCCAGTTTTCACGATGTTCTCCAATGCCTCTCTTCTCATCACACGACACAAGAAAACCGTGTCTCTTTGTTATTCTTGTATATAATGTTGCTATCATAGTTAAATGTATTGTCTGTTTAAGAAATCATCATCATCATCGAGTGTCTTGCCGATAAGCGCGCCGGTCGACCCCTGCCTCTCTGCTTCCAGGAACCATGCTTCTGTCAGTGTTCTTTCCTAGCTACCGTGACGTTTTAGGGCCGGAATATCTCCGAGACATAATGTTGATGTCAGCTGTTGTTGTGAGCTGTTGTGTTATGAGCTGTTGTGTTATGCGCTGTTGTGTTATGAGCTGTTGTGTTATGAGCTGTTGTGTTATGAGCTATAGTGTTATGAGCTATTGTACATATACCACCTTTCTTGGCAAATTCATCGGCCTTCTCATTTCCGGGTACACCACGGTGGGGCGATTATTGTAGCAGTTGTTGGTGTTATTGTTGTTGTCATCTCCCACTTATGCTGTTAAGCGTTGTGGGGAGGGGTAAGTGAGATATATGTATACGTCATCACCATCCTCACCGCATACAAACAAAAATCGTCATATCTGATGGACAACACGACCGACGAGGTTCGTAGAACAACAACAATAGCAACAACAACAATCATCACCCACACTTGCCAACCAGGGCACTCTAACTAGGCTACAAGACAGATATTGAATGGTAACAAAGGTCATATTACAAAGAGCTTGCATATTTCCGGGGGCAATATATGCGCGCGAAACTTGGATGGAATAAAATTAGCTGAAAAGTACATATTTGCCGTTGCAGTTCAGTTGTACAGAAGGGTATTAAAATGCATTTTGCGGACAAGAAAAAAAAAAGATCTATGCAGGAAGTGCTCAAAGCTGAAGAAGATTGCTTGTAATGACAAACAAACAAATGGAGTGTTTTCGACATTAGGTCATCGTGGCTGACTGCATAAACTTCCTGTGTGCTGCTGTCGAGGTTGCGGGTTAAATTCCTACACAGGTCAGTTGGAATAAAATGTTGACTTCTCGTCCTTGACTAGTAGACGTAATTTACAAATGCCTCAGAAGTCGGAGTGGGTTCGCCTGATGGCGAGGGACACTGATAACATGGAAAGTTGAAGCTGAGGAAAATGCAAACAATATCATAGACAGACAGAAAAAGCAATGACTAAGTCCTACAAGAAACAAATGAAAACCGTAAACTGATTAGAGAAATTATATGTTGACAGTCACAAGTTTTTTTTAGCACGCTATGAGAAGAAATAAATTGGATAACTTGGTGACAACTGGCAAGAGTGAGGACAAAAGAACAGGGGAAGGCAGAGAAGTAAATACCTGGATGGCTTGGCCATATTTTATGGTCGATACAAGAACACAGGGGTGATTCACGACTCTGATGATCGAGTGAGATGGCGAAACATGACTGCCCACGCTTATCGGCATGGCTCATGATGATGATGATAAAATAGCACAGGACGAGGCCTCGGATGATGATGAATGATAACTCATGGAATAGCTGGCTGGGACACAAGAATTAAACAGAGACCAGGTAACTCTAGGACAGAATTCAGCTTCATCCTTACAACAAACATTGTCAGCTAACGGGACGGCGTGCTGTGGAGGAGAACCTAGAGATTAAAGACGCGGTGATGGACAGGAGGCTGGCTTCGACCATTACCGATATTTTTAGCCCACTACTGTAAGCACCTGTACTGCGGACTACAGGGAGCAGCGGTAGCGAGGTGGCCTGTACGTTTGCCTGCGAAGGATGTGTGTTCGAATCATCATCTAGATGCCTTTTCTACGTTGGCCGGGGCTCTCATGTCGAAGCAGTCTACGATATACGGCGAGCATCATACACCCAACACACCGATGGCGTGCAAAATGTTTCTGTACATTTCTTTTGCATTATATGGTCGGCATCAGCACACCAGATGATTAAAAACGAGCATTCTTATCCATTCTGACCTAATGGTTGCAGTGTTAATATTCTTTGATTCCTCTTTGGGTTATGTTATCACAGAGCCGAAGTACATAGTCCTGTGTGTTGCCGGGGCCCTTAAGGGAAGCAAAGAATAGCAGCACTGTAGCCTACCACGCATGTCGTAAGAGGCGACTAAGGAGGCTTGATGGTTCCGTCGCCCTGCTACTGAGTGAGTGCGTGGCGCGACACTGTGAGCTGTGAGTTTCGTGTAAAATGCTTTTGAATCTGCCCGAGGTTTTTTGGAAGGTGACTGCATGATCGGAGCGATGGCAGATGGCTATGTCCCAGAGTTGACCGGTTTTTGCCTTATGCAGAAATGCGTGGCTGCTGGGCTTCTGGTTGACTGCCACTGCCATCCACGATGAACTGTATTTCATGGACTGTGTGGGTGAACATCTAGGAAACATCCAGATGGGAAAATGACTGCCGATTCCATCAGAGATGAACTGGGTGTTTCGTGGGGGACTATTGTGTTGACATTCTGACGGCGGCATTATGCACAGTGTATCTGTGCGGGCTGTTGTTTGTCGAGACTCCTGTCTTTTCCACTTTTCACATTAGGCAGTGGGGAGCGTTTTGTGTGATATTCACTGGCACAGGAACGGAGCATAATGGGGACGACCCGTTGCTGTGAAGTTGGAACTGCAACTAACTAACTAACTAACTAACAGCCGAAGTCTTCTTAGTCGCCTTTTACGAAATGTATATGTTAAGTGTTATCGTTCTTTGGTTCCCCTTTAGGTTCCCAGAAACACAGCTTTATTTATTGCTTGTATTGAAGTTACATAAGCCCATAGACCATGCTTTCCTTCAGTGTTTTTTACACTATAAATAACTTGAATGAAATCACCCAAGCTGACACAGCGTAAACATGTCTCCCGGTTACACAAGAGGCCTTCTGGTGCAGGGGCGTCGCCCAATCAGTACGCTCAGAAATGCACATATCGATTTTTTTGCCAAGACTCAATTTGTCAATTGAGTCAACATAGGAAAGACTCGCTGTCGCTGTCTTCATTAAGTGTTTGATGTTGTTGTTGTTGTTGTTGTTGTTGTTGCTGCTGCTGCTGTTGTTGTTTGTTTGTTTGTTGTTTGTTGTTGTTGTTTGTTGTTGTTGTTGTTGTTGTTGTTGTTGTTGTTGTTGTTGTTGTTGTTGTTGTTGCTGCTGCTGCTGCTGCTGCTGCTGCTGCTGCTGTTTTTCCCAAGGAGAGGTTTCGTTCCCGACAGATCCTCTCTTTCTTTACCGCATCCAAGATGTGTATTTGTTGGATGTGTGTCTTGCAATACTTGACGTGTCTGTAGTTAGGAAAAACATAACATAACTAGTTCAAATCTCTCATAAATAGAATTTATTGGGAAACACCCCCCCCCCCCCCCTCTCTCTCTCTCTCTCTCTCTCTCTCTCTCTCTCTCTCTCTCTCTCTGTCATATTTCTCTTCTCCTGTCTCTTTTCTCACTCTGTTCTCTCTCACTGTATTTCTTCTTTCTATATATTTCTTCCATCTCTCCCTTCTCTGTATCATTTCTCTCTAGCTCTTCTCTCTCTCCTCTCTCTCTCTCTCTCTCTCTCTCTCTCTCTCTCTCTCTCTCTCTCTTCTCTCTGTCTCTTATACACATCTTTTTCACCTCTCTCGCCCTATCTTTCTCTTCTCTCTCTCTCTTCTCCCCCTCTCATCTCTCTTCCCTCTCTCTAACTTTCTTCCCTCTCTCCTCTCCTTCACCCCACTCTCTCTCTCTCTCTCTCTCTCTCTCTCTCTCTCCTCTCTCTCTCTCTCTCTCTCATATTTCTCTTCTCCTGTCTCTTTTCTCACTCTGTTCTCTCTCACTGTATTTCTTCTTTCTATATATTTCTTCCATCTCTCCCTTCTCTGTATTATTTCTCTCTCCTCCTCTCTCTCTCGCTCTCTTTCTCTCTCTCTCTCTCCCTCTCCCACTTCTATATGTGTTCATTGGTTATTCTCCTAGAATAACATACTATGTGTTTACTACATTTTATGGTGATCGCTTCTATACACTTTACAACATTGGATGACCGACCATTATTTTCGTGTCCAATAAGCTTGTCAGTGTCAAGTACCTAGGAAGTATAATATCATCAGATGGCAAATCAGAAGATGAGATTGAAAATAGATGTGTTAAAGTAAATCAACTCACTGGACAAATGGCACCAATACTAACTAACAAACATGTATCAATAACTACTAAGAAAGCACTTTACAACACAATCTTCCTACCAACTCTATGTTACCAATTCGTTGGCACAGGAACGGAGCATAATGGGGACGACCCGTTGCTGTGATGTTGGAATCGCGACTTAACTGAACTGAAATGAACTGAGCTGTTACCAATGCCAAACCTGGACAATGACAGAAAAAGAGAAAAGAAAAATCACAACAGAAATGAGATTCCTGAGAAGAATACTCAATGTATCAAGACGAGCTAAGATCAGAAATGAATAAATCAGGATTAAAGTGGGGGTTATAGCTGCACTATATTTTATTAGAAGGCAGCACAAGGTTTGGCCATACAAGTAGGTTACCAACTAACAGTATATCAGAACAAGCAATGATGTACAGACCAGATGGAAGCAGAGGAAAAGGACGACTACGTAAACAATGGACGCGGGGAATAACAGAGTCCATGGGAATAGTAGTAGTAGTAGTAGTAGTAGTAGTAGTAGTAGTAGTAGTAGTAGTAGTAGTAGTAGTAGTAGTAGTAGTAGGCCTCTTTCAGTCCTGAAGGACTATAGAGTTGTGCCGCTTGGGAGGTGCCTGGCAGCACCGCTGGTGACTGTATAGTCCAATGCGAGAGTGACAATCCCTGTCACAGTTTCCGCATCTGTAAGACGAGGCAAGTCCTGCAGTAAGTGACTGCGTTTTAAGCCTGTGCCGCCTATCCTCAGTTTGTTGGATCAGATTGCGCTCAAAGAGCACCAGTCCGTTTCGTACATCTCTTCTCCAGGAGCATCTGTCTGTTGCAACTCTTCCCCACGTGTCTGGATCTATTCCAGGGGTTTTCATATCTTGTTTACACACATCCCTATATCGCATTTGGGGTCTTCCGGTTGGCCTCTTTCCTGTGGCTAGTTCTCCGTATAGGAGATCTTTGGGAATACGTTCATCTTCCATTCGAGATACGTGGCCCGGACACCGGAGGCGTCTCTGCTTGAGAAGGGTGTGCACTGTAGTAATATCTGCTCTTTCAAGCTGTCGTGAAATCACTGTGGAGTCACAATCAGATAATCCAGATAACAAGGACAGTCTGATTTTGCAGCTGCAGTTGTTTACTATGGCGAGTCGGTAAGATCAGGCAGTGGAATTATCTTTGAAGTTTCCACAAGTCAGGAAATTGTAGGCAATGCGGTGGAGACACGCGGGCTTGTTTTGGTTGTTGAAACAAGAGAGACAATTCTTGTATTAGTGGAGCAAGGGGGATAAGAACTTAGTCTGAAATGGATAATCTGCCCCTGGGACCATCTGATATGTTTTGTTTTGGGTTGTCAAAACAGGGGGAGACAACTGGTGACATTGATTAAACCAAAGGGAAATAAGATTTCTGGAAATAGTTAGTGCCCCTGAGGACACCTGCGTGACATCAAAAGAACTTCACTAGAACACTCCCAGCTCTTTGACAAAAACATAACTTGTTTACCGTTAGTGTTGAAGAAAAAGTTGACTAGAGCTGACGTGTGTGTGTGTACCGCTGTGAGGAAATTCGGAGAGCATCTAATGTGTTCGATTTAATTAACATTAAATAACATATGTCTTTATGGCAAGTTGTAGATGCCATCCAGGAGTGATGCGTATTGCATAAGGTATTATAGATAATATATTTAAGCCTAATTAATATAAGCAGTAGCCTTGGTAAAACTAGCTAGAGTAGTGAAGTGATGATTAGCTCTGTTGAGAATAGAGTAGGGAAGGGAGAATTAGCTCTGCTAGTGAGAATCAGGTAGTGGGGTGATATTTGGAGAGATTTAAGAATGGGTTGGGAGATGGGGGAAGTGTCCAATAGTGGGATCTTTCAGTGGGGTGCCCACTGGGGTTCTGCACTCTGTTTATTGGTCTTTCCTTGTCATAACCTGATTCAGATTGAAGTGATAGGCCACTCTGATCCATGACAGAGTTTAGTTCACTGATAAATCTCTGAGCAAGGCAGTAGGCCTACATTCAGCTAGTAGGGATAAGTATCAGGCGGCCTTCACCAGATGTGGTCTCTTTCTCTAACAGGTTCCCCTACGTCTATGAGGAAGCTCTACACTGGGTTTGATGGAGGTCAACTCTCAGTAAGAAGAACATCCAATGAACATTCACTTTATTTTATAAGATGAATAAATACCCAGAAGAAAGTACAATCAGCACTGTTTATGCTAGGCCTAGGATCCAGAGGGTCCATACGAAACTGGCTCAGTTGAGCAAGACATTATAAACGATTCATTTACAATAGGGATTTCACCCAGGGTGGGTGATACTCGTTTCTTCACCACATACCACTGAACAGTGTGTAGAGAAAGACATTTGAACATGAAGTTCTCGTGGAATAATTTAGTACAGTGAAGAAGTACTTTAGAACCGTTTGTGTGTGACAATCTATGAACATGGATTAGAACAAATGTGAGACCTGTGACATTGAAACCTAGTTTTCACGGTACAGCGATCCGTACTTATTTGAGTTATAGGGACCTTAGTCTTTATAGTGAGTGACAGATCCATGATTAAGGTTATACAATAACTATTTTTGGTGGATCATGCATCTAGTAGACCCAGTGGATCCCGGAGAAAGTCAACGTCTGGAAGAAGAGACGCATCAATCGGTGAGGTGTTCACGTACTAAGCTATCATGCTGTGGTGTACCCTTGCTATGATGACCATCTGACTTGGGCTCCTGATCTGCTGCTCTGAATCTACATACACACTAGAATATTCGACACACACATTCTACACCGTACACACACACACGCTTCTCACACACATACTCTTTGCTTTAATAAATTATTTTGTATTTATTTGTTGAAGCTAGAGTTGTTGAGTATGTGGTATTGGGGAAGAGTGAGAGGGGGCATGATCTAGGGGTGAGTGAGAGTGAGAAAGAGGTGTCAGCAGACTGACGGAGTTTTATGGATGGAGTTTGGTGGTTTCTCTAGAACAATAATATTGGGTTAATAAAAATGTGGGTGTTGATTCCCCTCACTCCAGGGACGACACTAAAGTAAGAAAGGCTTACTTACGACACAAGTACATGTTTGTTTGTTATGTGGTCTTTCCATGTTATGCCTAGGATACGTCTCAGACATATCCTGTGGAAGGAATTCAACTTCCTTTCCCGTCTTGAGTACAGGGTCCAGGATTCAAACCCATAGAGTAGTGCGCTGACAACACAAGCTTTATATACTTGAGCTTTTGTACGCTCTGTTAGTCTATTATTCTCCCAAACTCTTTTAGCTAGCCTGAAAAATGTTGTGGCTGCCTTTCCAATGCGTCTGTCGATTTCTGTCTCTAATGAAAGATTATCTGATATTGTCGACCCCAAATACACAAACTCGTGGACGACCTTCAATTCGTAATTAGAAATTTTGATTGACGGAGGCGCACCAGCATCTTGTTCCATCACCTGTGTTTTATTTAGGCTAATGGTGAGCCCAAAGTCTTTGCAGGCGGCTGCAAAACGATCTATGAGCCTTTGGAGATCTTCTGCTGTATGAGTAGTCAGTGCTGCATCATCTGCAAAAAGTCGTTCTCTTAAGCATCTTGATCTTATTTTGGTCTTTGCCTTGAGTCTTGATGGGTTAAAAAGTTTGCCATCAGATCTTGTGTGAAGGTATATGCCTGTCGCTTGTTTTCCCGGGAGAGAGTTGGAATCAACAAGCACATCTTCAAACTTATTATCTGTTGGGATTATTGACTGACTTTTGTCTACACCCCGCCCGTCTGTCTTCCATTCCATATATCTATTTCTTTCACTCTCTCTGTTATTCTCTCAACACATACTCAGACAACAGTTCCTTTCAACAATAAATAAAAGATTTATTAAGAAAAACTATGTTTGGTGTATGTATGGACTGAGTATATGTAGTTGGTATTGTCTGCTAGTGTGAATGCAAGATAGGACGGTTGATCTCGTATGTGCATTAGTTCTTCTCGTCTTTTCTGTCAGCCAAAACACAGGACTGCACACACAGAAATGGAGTGATCTCACCATGAATGATCCCCTCCGGCTTGAGTCGGGAATTAATCCAATTCTTGAAGAAAACAACTGTTCAATGTCTTATCACCAGAAAATAATCCGATTTGGTAAGTCACTGAAGGTCATATATTTCCCGGTTTGGACGTTATTATAATCCACCTCTGAATACACACCGCCACTATCCAACATTGTCTAGAGTTACTATGACTGTTCTACACCATGTCTATGGTTAACAAAGTTTAATGTTTCGGCACAGTGCAATTGCATGCAGTTTTAAGTATCCCTGTTTGCCACAGGTTAACGTCTTTTCCTTTTAAGGGTTTTAGTTGTATATTTGTTTGAGCATACAGTGTTTTGTATTTGACGTTAAGTTATCACTTCTTCATATTAAAACATGTCTATGTTCTTGTTGTTTCTAAGTAGGTACTTTATTTGCTCAAGTGTAGTAACCTTCATCTCTTCTATGATTTCAATAGGAGATTTGAACCTGTGGAGAAGATAGGTAATCTGGTGATATGCGTCTGCTTCATATAATTTTCTTATGTGATAGTCCTTTTCTAGCCATACTGAAAAGCCTCCGAAAAACATACGGACATACGATTTCTGAGTGCACTAAAGTTTACACGACTAGATAAACGAATGCAATTTCACACATTAAGAACAACACCTATATCCCTATGCCACTATTACTCTAATATTAGTGTTACCTTATATATATATATATATCTATAGAATTAATGTAAGTCCCCGAATCGAAATTTATCCGCAGCCAAGCACTCTATCCCATTATAAGGGAGGATATTTCTATTCATTACAGGACACATAATTCTATCTTTCCGTCCAGTTTGGTATCACACACTAAACAGAAACTCCATGTTCAGCTTTTTATATTGCGTGTCCCATTCTCCGTTGGTTGTTTGATCTACAATCAAATTAGCCGTACCCGTAACATCAAAAGTTCAGTGAAATCACGTATACGTCCTGGCGCTCCGTTCTCCGCTGTTGCGCTGGTCCTCTGTCCATCGCTCGTTTGCACTTCAAAGCATTCTCCGTTCATTTTCCCGTCGGCCGATCGTCCCGTTTCTCCGTGTCCGTCAGATCGTCAAGCAATGAACTTTACGAACACCTGTACCCTATTTTCATATCTGTGTCGGTCAATGCTCTTTTATTCGTCCTCCTCTCAGAATGAAGTACACGATTGTTAACCCTTCTCCTTCCTTGTATTTTAATATGTAAGTTATCAAGGAATAATTAAACTGCAGTTTTTTCTGTGACAATGCCTTCAGTGGCAGTCCCAAATGCCTGCCTTAAGAGAACGGCGAAGAAGATACCAAAGTGTGTAGGAGCAAGCACGCAACCCTGCTTTACTCCACTGTTGATGCTGAATGACTGGGATGTTGAGCCGTAAAATAAAATGGTCCTCTGCATGTTTTCGTGGAATGATTTCACGAGACTAAGAAGGGTGGGTGGACATCCAACCTTTTCAAGGACTTTAAAAAGGTCGCTTCTGCTCACGAGGTCAAATGCCTTTGTGAGGTCGATGAAGGCAATATATAATGGCTTCCTCTGTTCTCTGCACTTCTCTTGGAGCTGCGGAGTGAGAAAATCATATCGATGGTGAACCTGTTGGGTCTAAATCCGCACTGCGATTCGGGGTAGATTCTTTCAGCAAGAATGTGTAATCTTTTAAGGATCACTCTGGCAAAAATCTTGCCTGTAATGCTGAGTAGGGGAATGCCGCGATAATTGTTGCAGTCGCTTTTGTCGCCTTTGTTTTTATAAAGGGTAACGATGTTTGCGTCTTTCATATCCTGTGGTACTGATTTTTCTTTCCAGCAGAACTAAAATATTGCATACAGTTCTGGGATGATTGTTTATTTGCTACATTTTAAAATTTCAGATGGAATACTATCTTTTCCAGGTGTCTTGCCGGATTTGAGAGAGTCTAGTGCTTCGCTGATTTCTGTGAGGCAAGGTTCGTTATCCAGGGCATGCATGGCGGACTGTTGATCGATGGCTTCCAGAGCTTCTTCGCTGACAGTGTCATCCACTCTGAGTAGTGTTCTACCCAGCGATCCATATGTTTCGCTCGATCTATTATGATTACCCCTTCAGTTGATCGTAAAAGGGCCATCTTACTTTTTGATGGACCAACAGCTTGCTTGATGCCCTCGTATATTCCTCTTATATTTCCAGTGTCTGCACAAGTTTGAATTTGAGCAGAGAGCTGTAGCCAGTACCTGTTCGCACATCTTCTTGCCATCTATTGTACTCTATTTCTGGCCGTTCGCAATGCCTGCAGTGTTTTCTCTGAAGGTGATGTTTTATACATTGAGAATGCATGTCTCTTTATCTCCAGGACTGGGAGCATCTCTTCATAGTGTGCTTCAAACCAGTCGGTTGACTTAGTTTTCTTCTTGCCAAATGTTGATAGTGCTGTATTGTAGATGGTGTCACGAAAATTACTCCATCTCTCGGTGGAATTTCGGTTTGTGGGGCAGGCAGAGTATCCGCTACAGCCTGCATGAATTTGTTGACCTTCTCTTTATTTTGGGTGCCGCTGGTGTCAATGCGTGGTCTTCCTTCTGTTCTGCTTCTGTAGATTCTCTTGGGCTTTATCTTCACATTGCTGGAGACGAGTGAATGGTCGGTGTCGCAGTCAGCACTATGATAGCTGCGAGTCAGCCGTACATTGCGGAGGTTGCTGCGTTTAGTGAGCACCAGATCGAGTTGGTGCCAGTTCTTTGATCTGGGATGCCTCCATGACACCTTGTGTTGAGGTTTCGTGACAAAGAAGGTGTTAGTCACGCACAGATTATGGTGGCTGCAGAATTCCAAGAGACATTATCCATTGTCATTGATCTTCCCAACGCCAAACTGTCCTAGACATGAAGGCCAAGATTTGTGGTCGGAGCCAACCCTGGCATTGAAATCCTCCAGGATAAAAAGTTGTTGTTTCTCTGGTGTTTCACTGACTTCTTTGCTAAGGTCGTCATAGGACTTGTCTTTAGATTCTGATGCTGCAGTTAGTGTTGGGGCGTAAACGCTTATAATACTAACTGGGCCTGCCTCTATCTGGAGTTGGAGCTTCAGTATTCTTTAAGTGCCATCACTTGGTGGTATGATGAAATTAAGCAGCTTGTTTCTGATAGCGAAGCCAACTCTATGCTCCCTGATCTCTCCGCACGGCTTGCCATGCCAGTAGAAAGTGAAGTCCCTCTCCTTGATGCTTCCAGATTCTTGGAGTCTGATCTCTTGCAGGGCGACAATGTCTATCCCCAGTCTTAGTAGTTCGTATTATGTATTGCAATGTATCGAGTTGATTCATGTCGTCTCGGCCAGCTCTTCTTAAGTGTGTTTTTACTTCCCCGTCTATTATGTCAGCCGAAGCTAAACACCAATTAAAATCACCTGCTAAAACAATATGCATCCCTCTGAATGTCTGTGCTAATAGGTTTTCTAAGTGTTCGAAGAATTGTGGTTGGTAGCTGTAATTTGCTGGGGCATGTATATTGACTAAAGTGTATGTGTGTATGATGGTAATGTCTCTTTGTCGTCCTTGTGTGTGCCAGTAATTTCCCATTTGTCTGAAGTCTGCAGTATGGCGGTTCCAGAACCAGTACGATGTGTCAACAGGCTGAAGCATGAGTGTCTGATCCCTAATTGTGTAGTAATTTTCTTTGCGTGTGTGTATTCGCAAATGTTTGTTTCTTGTAGGAGAATGAAGTCGGGTTTGTATTTGTGTATGAATGTGACGATGTTTTTTTGTTTTGTGCGTAAACGTGAAATGTTCAGACTAATAATAATAATATAATTAGTCATTATAAATTAATCAAAACAAGCAAATGATATTGTTGACTAACAGTAATAAGAAATCAGAGACGAACGAGGTTATCTAGTTGAGATGGTTATTTCTTTCTTGTTGTCTTGGTGCAGACGTGATCTGATTGTAGATGTTAAAACAGTAGGCCATCTTCTACGGTGTCAGTGTCAGTGTCAGTAGTGTTCTTAGATGTCAATTCTGATTTCGTCAGTAATTTCGGTTTGTCTTTCCTTCTTTTTTGGCGTTGATTTGGTTGGTGAGTTTTCTTCTTCTTCTTCTTCCTTAGTACTGCTTTGGGCTTAATCCTCGTAATTGTCTTTTTCTGGTTTTTGACTGGAAAACAGTTGTAAAGGGTTCTTCTGTTTGCGTTTCCAGAATGTAGTTTTCTTGATTGTCTATTGGCGTATCCATTTGTTGTTTTTCTTGTTGTGTGGGCTGTTGTTCAAATTGTTTTCCGCGTTGTTCGTTTTGTTGATGTTGTGCTGGTCCTTGCCTTCTCAGAGGTGGAAAATTTATTACATCTTCTTGTGCCACAACAGGCTTGTTTGTATGTTTGGCTGGACATTTGTTGGACCAGTGGTCGTCCATACAACGCACATGACAAGCAGTTCTCCTGCTGGGCAATGTTATCAGAATTTTGTGAGTGTTTTTGGTAGCCCCTGTTATGTTTACATTTATGTAATGGGGGATGTCCTGGACGGGGTTACATAAGGCTCTCCATTTACCTCCAGAGTTTTTTTTAGTGTAAATACCTCCACATTCGGGTCCCCAGTGGCATGTGCGGTGATTGCCTTAACACCCTCTATCTTCATTGCCCCTGGGATCCAATGCAAAGTAAGTTTTTGCCTTTCTTTGTCTACATGCTCTGGACCAGAGGTTCCCAAACCACGGCCCGCGGGCCATTTGTGACCCGCCAGTTGTAAGAAAGTGGCACGCGAGGACTCGTTTAATATATGTTTTAATAATTCTTTTAAAAATGCAGTCGGAGCGTCCTGTAAGCGTGCGATAATTTACTCTTCTCGTGGTTGTTATGCTTATATATTATCGAATGCACCTGTTCAGTTCACAGCGAAACGTTATGAAGTTCCCATATCCCAGTCGCGTCGACTAATCAGAGTGCGCAAGGCGCCATGTTGTCGTCTCTTACAACTGTTTAGCAGAGTCGGTAGTATTGTGTTGAAATTAGATTTTTTCAAATAAAAATTTACCGTTAAAGCCAATGAACACGAGTGTGGAAAAGTTAACATCAAACGATGGTAAAAAGCGAAAATGTGAAGATGCTGCTTGTCGAGAATTCAACGAAGATTGGACGGAGAAATTTATGTTTATGCCTAGCCGTAGTGGTAAATCAGTTTTCTTTATCTTCGGATTTTGTGTTTCTGTTACATTTTTTTTTATCTGGAACGACACTACACGACCACACATTCAGACATAAATGCTCAATATCCGATCAATTCGGAGTTAAGAAAAGATTTCATAGAGAAAGTTCTCTAACCAGGCAGCAGTCATTTTTCACCAAGGCTAACGAACAGGGCAAGAGTGTTGTTGTTGCGTCGTACGAAGTCGCTCATCTGTAAGCTCGCAAAAAGAAGCCGTTTGCCGATGCAGAAGAAATAATCAAGCCTTCCCTTAAAATTGCTGCTAGAATGCTTGGCCATAAAATGTGTGAAACAAAATTTTATCAGATTCCTTTGTCTAAAAATACTATGGTCAGGCGAGTTGAAGACTTAGCCAAAGATTTTCATTGACAAGGAGCAGCACATATCAAACATTGTAAATTTTTCTTTCATTGGCAGTGGATGAATCCACTGACATTTTTGACACAGCTCAGGCCGCAGTTTTTGTTCAAGCAATAAACGATAATTTTGAAGTCATTGAAGAACTTCTAGGACTTGAATCAATGCATGCAACTACCAAAGGGACTGATCTGTTTGAAACTCTGAAGTTGTGTGTAGAGAAAAACAACGTAGAAAGGATCAAATTGGACAGTGTATGCACCGACGGTGCTCCGGATTTGACGGGTAAAAAGTCTGGATGTCTAGCATTATTGGAACAGTTTCTTGGCAGCACTATATTAAAATATCATCGTATCATTCACCAAGAAGCTCTGTGTGGAAAGACTTAAAATCTGAAACATGACATGAATGTTATTCTGAGATGTGTGAATACAATTCAAAGTAAGGCGCTGAACAGGCGTTAGTTCAGATAGTTTCTATCAGACCTGAACGAGGAATACGGTTAGCTACTGTTACACTAAAAAAAATGTCGCTTAAAAGTCGACAGGGTCGACTTCATCGCACCGGGTTTTATCCCATATGGCTCGGTCTCTTTCCACAGCGTGGAAAGCGTCGCACAAAGCACGAACTCCGTAGCTTTTAGCGACGACCCACAGGAGTGTCCGAAACATTTAACTCGTAAACCGAAGGGCGCAGCCCGGAATCGAACCCACAACCTTCGGAGCATGAGTCAAACGGCTTGACCACTTCGCCACAGAGACTCCCACAGAGACTGTTACACTATGATGTCAGATGGCTATCTAAAGGGAAAGTTCTGTCACTTTTCTGGGCACTGAAAAATAGTGTCTGTTTTTGTTTTTAAAAAAATGCATTGCGTACAGAACAAGAATGACTGCTGAACGATGACTGGCTTAATGACCTGGCATTTTTGATGGACATCACGTCTCATGTAAACTCTTTAAATGTGAGGATCGAGGGGGAAAAAATCTATTCACAAATGTGTGCGATGACATTTCTTCATTTAGAATGAGACTACTACTGTTTGTTGGACAGCTGACTGAAGGGACTGTAGAGGTGTTACCAATTTGTGGTATAAAAGAAATGTGACTTGTTACCATCCATCACATCATGTGCCATGCCGGAAAGCGTGGGCGGTCATGACTCGCCATTTCACTCGATCACCAGAGTCGTGGATCAGCTCAGTATTCCTGTCTCGACCATGCCATGTGGCCAATCCATCCAGGTATTAACTTCTCGGTCTTCCCCTTGGTCTGTTCCCTTCGATCTTGCCAGTTGTCACCAATTCATTTCTTCTCATAACATGTCCAAACAATGTTGATTGTCTACGTCTAATTTCTATAATCAGTTTACGATTTTCGTTTGTTTCCGGTAGTACTTGTTACAGTGTCCTGTACTGATTTGTTACAGTACAAAATAAAAGTTGAAAGTCTTCTGGATATCCTTCAGTCGAGATTTCATGAGTTCACAATAGAGGAGGATAATGTTGCCCTCTTCATAAATCCATGGGTATTTCCTGATGCCAAGCTCTGTCAAACAATTTGAACACTTGCGTTCAGTCGGCCAGAGATACATTTGTCGTTTTGGTTCGACTTACACATGCGAGCAGCCATTTTCCCCAAATGACCGTTATAAAAACAAGCAACGTTCCAGATTCACCGACAGTAACCTAGCTGCGCTTATGACTTTGGGCAAGACAAATTTGTGCCCAGACATTGATAAACTGGCATCTGAACTTAAGTAATTGGTTATGAAGAACAGTTACAATTGTAAATTAATTACATTGATAGCGATTGTCGAAGCTGATTAAAAATGTATCGTTAAATGAAATTTTGATTGTAAACCAAAAAAAAAAAAAAAAAAAAAAATGACAGGAGTGTAGTAATGACACTGACTGTCTGTACAGTTTTAGAATTTTGTTGACGAAAGTTAAGAATGGTAAGAATGATATTACACGACTTTTATAATTTTATAACGTTGTGGCCCGCTTAACTACCGAAAATAGTAGATATGGCCCTGTGCTTGAAAAGCTTGGGAACCACTGCTCTAGACACATATTGATGTCCGAATTCGGTACTTGTAACTGTACCCAGTGTAGCCTATGGTACAGTTTGACATGCATGTCTTCTGTTAAAGTCATAAACCACCATGTCGGTGACTCATACCTGTGTAGACTGGCTATTGCACCTAGCGGCACGCCGGCCAGTCCAGCGAGTGCGCTCGCTATGAACGCTGGAGTCGACTTGGCGGCGGCTTCAGGGCCGGAGAGAGACACAACAGTTGTATCTGAGCGGTGGAGCAGGTTTCCGTTGAGCACATCTGACGCCAGTGTTAGAGATGAACTTGTCATTTTCTATCAATATCCTTTAGAATCTTCTTCTTCTGCTGCGTTCATCCGGATTTTTTTTTCCGGATGTGACAGCGTTGTGCCTGTTTACAGCAGAGCTGCGTTCTTGCGCCGTTAGGCCGACACATCCGTACTTCTGCGGGCATTTGTTGACCGGGTTAACCTTCCCGGGATATCCTTTAGAATAACACACTTGAAAGTTGATAAAAAAAATACTTGAATAATCCGTCACAGAGAAAATCTTTGTGCTTTGTCCGTATGTCAAATAATTCAATTTACAAGCAATGGAACTGATTATGCGTTGTGCTTAACAAGTTTGGACTTAAGCAAATAAAAATAGCCTCACCAGAAGTATTTTTTTTTTTTGCATATCCTTTACAGGACATCGCTGTCAACACCAGCATCTTTCAGCTGTATGTTGATTTCTTGGCAAGATTACGCTCAGTAGTTTGCCATTGCTTTCTGAGCGACCGGCTCACATACCCCGTAAGTTACCGATGCGATTCGAACCATTGCTGATTCTCACCGTCATCACGTTACCCACGAGAGTATACGAGATTACGGAGAAAAGTCATAACCTCTAATCCACGAAGCCAGTGCTGTCACCACAAGTATTGTTTATTTTTTTTGTTTTGTTGTTGTCAGGTGTATTAGGACTTATTGTGTGGACAAACTGCAGGTAAGCTGCTTTTGATTATCAATATTTTATTAAATCTTCTTCATATGAAGTAATCAGATCCTTTGTAATGTTCTACTGAAGGCATAATTCTGTAATGAAAGATGCCTTGGAAGCACTGTGATGATTCTTTAGTACATTAATGTGGCACCTGGGATGCAGAGGGGCTGGTGTGCCATGGTTGGAGTTGTATACTGATGAAAACATCTTTCCATCTACCCATGGGACATCCTGGACGAACACAAGTTTGGCTAATGACAGGAGGATTGATCATTGTATAGACCTGCACCGGGCAGAAAAAACAATCCTGCCTATGCCAAGGATTGAACCTGGACCCCCCTCTGCCGTGCGTCCACCTTGAAGAGGTAGAGGGGCTTGCGCGTTCCAATGACCCCAAGAGCTATACCGACGGTAGCACAGCTACTGGTAGGGCCACCCATGTCGGACAGGTCAAGGGAGAGGGACCAGACGAAGAGACACACAAACCTGCTGCCTTGTAGGTAGACTGGGGACAGTCAAAGGCTAGGGAAAGCACCCCAAACAAATGCTTGTCGAAATCGGATGTACTGAGCCACAGGCTTGACAAAGCAGTGCAACGTAACTTTATCATTTCATGATGCCACAGATGAAAATTAATCGTTATGATGCTAATCCCGTGAAGTCCCATCAGGCGGCGATAGTGCCGGGCCCCCTGTCTCGAGGTGGTCCACCCATGACTACTGGTGGTCACCTTCCCCTGTGCTGTGGAGTCAAGGCACAGAGGAGTAGGTTAAGAGCTATTGACCAAATACCAAGGACACTCAACATACTACAGTGGAATGCCGAAGGAGTTTATAAAAAGAAAGAATCCCTGACACAGCGTCTTCATAAAGATAAAATAGATGTGGCATGCATTCAAGAGACACACCTCAACGCCAAGCGCAAATTTGCAGCGAAGTATCTGTGATCTTTGACAACCAAACAGAAATTATAGGTGTTGATATAATGATAAAGGACGTGAAAATAAGAATTTACAATCTTTATAGCCCAGCAGATAAGGATCTTACACTCTCAAACATGAAAATAACTGACACAAATTGCATTATTGTCGGAGACTTTAATAGCCGTTCAGAAAGATGGGGATACCCAGATACTGACAAAAGAGGAGATGAAGTGGAGGACTGGGAAATAGACTCAAATCTCCATCTACTCAACAAAGCGGATGACACACCGAGCTTCTACTCCAGAAGATGGCTTACCACTTCTACTCCAGACTTAGCTTTCTGCACAGGAGACATCCTCCACAAAATCGATCGCCATGTGCTTGACCAATTAGCAGGTAGTGACCACAGACCAATCAAGCTTATAATGAATATGGAGTATTTTCCACAGGAGCAAAAGCCATTGCCCCGCTGGTATTACAAACGAGCAGATTGGGACAGATTTGCCATACTAACAGACAAATATTGTGAAAACATAAATACACGATATGGCAACATGAAGCAAATGGTGGAAAGTCTAAACAGAGCGATAATACAGGCAGCCACTGAGTCCATTCCAAGAGGAGCGAGGAAAAATTGCAAACCATACTGGACTGAAGAACTACAAAGTTTGGAGGACAAAGTTGAAGATGCCAGGAAGACAGCAGAGAGAGAGAGAACAAACAATTGAAGCGAACATCTCTCTCAAAGCCATCTCAGCAAAATATAAAAGAATAGTAAATCAAACAACAAGAGATTGTTGGAGGGAAAAACAGAAAACCTGAATTTTGACAGGGATGGAAACAAACTATGGAAACTAGTGAAAGCCATGAACAATGAAGGACCTAGAAACAAACAAATAAGAATTAAACAAGGAAATGCCTTGCTTACAGGAAAAAAGGCTGCAAATGCACTAATGGAACACTATGCAAATGCAAACCACATTGATATTACAACCGAACAGAAGACAGCAATCAAAGATAAACAGATACATCATAGTAATACAGAGACAGCAGCAGAATATATGGTGGCAAATCTAACAATGGAAGAAATGGAACAGGCAATGAATACCCTAAAAAAGAAGAAATCACCAGGAAAGGATGGAATCACAAATGAAATGCTAATAGGACTAGGGACAAAGGCAAAAAAGAAACTACTAGCAGTCCTAAATTACAGCTGGAAGAGGGGAATAGTCCCACAGGCATGGAAGGAAGCTATACTAATACCAGTCCCAAAGAAAGGAAAAGACCTGGAAGAACCAAATGGCTATCGACCTATCAGTCTACTTAGCTGTGTAGGAAAATTAATGGAACGCATTATCAATGGCAAACTAACATGGCATCTGGCAGAAAACAAACTCTTAACACCACACCAAGCAGGATTCAGAAAGTACAGATCCACTGAAGATCAAATAACCTATATAGCTCAGGAAATAGAGGATGCCTTCCAAGAGAAAACGCACACACTAGCGGTCTGGATAGATTTAGGAAAAGCATTTGATAAAGTATGGAAGGAAGGACTGAGAGTAAAACTGCAAAAAATGCATGTTTGTGGGAAAATGTACAAATGGATCAGCCACTACCTTGAGAACAGAACTGCCAGGACAAAAGTACAAGGACAAACCAGCAAAATGATGCTGTTGGAGCAAGGTGTCCTCCAAGGAGGAGTTCTTTCACCAACATTATTCCAAGCATATATAAACGACATCACGGAAAATTTTCCAGCCAGAGTACACACATCATCCTTTGCAGATGACCTAGCCATATGGACATCTGAAGAATATATTTGTACAGCTAACAGCAGAATACAGCAAGCCCTATTAGCACTAGAGGACTGGTCAAAATCATGGCTAGTGAAGATAAGCGAGGAGAAAACAACATGCACAGTGTTCTCCCTCTCAAATAAAACTCAGCAACATAAGCTGGTATTGAATGGAAAATCCAAACTATCTCGGAGTCACCTTTGATCGTCGCCTGACATGGAAGACACAGGTTGAGAAAAATCAAACAAGAGCAAGGCAAAGAATGGCAATCATGAAAAAGCTTGCTGGTACAACGTGGGGAGCAGATGAGAAAGTTCTCAAGAAGCTATATACTGGACGGGTGAGGCCAGTACTGGAATATGGCATTGCAGCTTGGGCAACAGCAGCTAAGTCAAACTTTAACAAAATAAGTAGAGTCCAAAACCAAGGAATGCGAATCATAACTGGAAGCCTGAAGACAACGCCTATTAATGAACTAGAAAAGATCACTTGTTTACAACCAATGCAGGACAGAAGAGATAGCAGAGCCCAGCAACAAGCAGAAAAATTTAGAAGATTGACAGACCACCCTATGTATAACAGGTTTAATGGTTTTGGAAAAGGAAGACTGAAGCGTAGCAACTTTGTAGAAACTGCAAAACGAAAGATTAGGGCAGATCCCATACTTAACATATCAATAGTCAAGCCCATTTACTATGCACACAACTTCCCAGCTTGGAGACAGCAGCAACTACCAGAGATGATAGAAAACATTCCTGGTATTGAGAAAAAGAACACTCAGCATGAAACCGAAAGAAGAGAAATAACCCTAAACTACATTAAAGAACATTACCCAAGCAGCAATTGGACCCATGCATATACAGATGGATCAGCCAAAAATTCAATAGAGAATGGAGGAGGAGGAATTCTCCTAAATTTAAAAAATGGAGTGAAAAAAAAAACATTCAGTGGCAACTGGAAAGTTTTCAAGTAACTTCACAGCAGAGGTAGAGGCTCTGAAACTGCAGCAGAAATGCTCTTGATGGAGGAAAATAAAGAGAAGCAAATAGCTATCTTCACAGATGCAAAGTCAGCTGTCTCAATATTGAAGAGCAATAACAGCACAGAAATAGCTGACCTAAGAGCAGCACTCCATGGTCTAAGCCAGAAATCCAAAAAAGTTGTAATACAGTGGATCCCATCACATTGCAGTATACCTGGAAATGAAGAGGCTGACAGACTGGCAAAAGAGGGTGGACGACTACCACAGCCTGACATAGACATAACTTACAATGAGGCAAAGAGGTTGATAAAAAGCACCTATAAAACCAAATGGGAATCAGAAGGATGATGCATATTACAAACTCGACCGAATAGAACAAGTAGCAATCTTCAGACTCCGCACAGGACATAACAGGCTGAAATACCACTTGTTCAATAAACTAAAATAGGAGATACCGATGAATGTAATTGTCGAACTGGAAAAATGACAGCAAAACTTTTGCTGCAGGAGTGCCCAATATATGCAGAACAGAGAAAGATATTTTGGCCCAAGCCTGCTTCATTTGAGGACAAGCTCTATGGAGATATCAACAAGCTCAAGTTTACCGCAGCTTACTTTAACTACATACAGGTTGACATTTAAAGGTGTATGAAGAAGTATTCAGATTGCCACACTTCATACCACAGGTATGTCGGTTACAAAAGCCTCCCAGAGGCATGAAATGGAATATTGCTCGGATAGCAAATCCATTACGTTCAAAGTCCGAATCAAAAGCTCACTGTGTGAGCTTCATGAAAGGTGGAAAAAGTGTCCTAGTGGCACGAAATGGAATATTGCTCGGATAGCAATTCCATTGTGCGGAAAGTCCAAGTCGAAAGCTCACTGTGTGGATGTCATCTGCACAATGCATTCTTCTGGTTTCCGGAAGAACAGCCTATGGTGAACGGAAGGCCCAATATACGGAAGTGAGGCTAAGCAGCCATGTGCAGGACGTGACGATTCCTTGGGTGAGCCCAGTACCAGAGCGCTGTGTGTTGGTTCTGCAATTATGGAAGCCTCCTTGGATGGCTGGGAATGCCCATGGTCTGCCCCTGCCTTCCCTTGAGGGCTGACCAGGATGTCTTTGGCTGTTCTATATGGGCCAGCTAGAATGGGAGATAACACCACAACAGTGAGAAACAAACGTCCTAATAATCCCCCGGGAAGGTTAACCTGGTCAACAAATGCCCGCAGAAGTCGAATGTGTCGGCCTAACGGCGCAAGAACGCAGCTCTGCTGTAAACAGGCACAACGCAATCACATCCGAAAAAAAAACTCCGGATGAACCAAGAAGAAGAACCTGGATCACTGTCTTGACAGGTATGCACACAATCCACTATGCCACTGCTGCTCCAACATAATTAACAACCACTATGTATTTCAAGGCAGTCCCCCTGTTTAGATTTTGTAGAGTTTTTCAGTTGAAAGTTGGAAAATGTCAGCTTGATAAAGCTGTTCTGGTCAGATGTTGTCATGTGATGTGTTCATGTCCGATTGTATAATACTGTTTTTATTTGTTCTTATCGCGTGCCTGATTTGTTCTAGATTATCTCCATCTTCATCCTCACATCACGATGTCAGCCATTACCGCGCAGCACAAAGAATGAGCGACTTATCAACGGAGCGAGAGCGGCAACAACATCATAGTAGCCATAGGCAGCATGATCGGAGCCGATCTCCCTTTTTTTTCGCCACGTTTATTTCATACAAAGCAATGTACAAGGTGTAATGTGTGTTTCTTTGTTTGTGTATATTACAGAGCGTTGCCGTTTGTTAGTGTTATGTGTCACATGTGTTAATCAAAATAAATACATGCATATACAGTTATGATAATATGACATTTATGGCATAGTGCATGTAAACACACATTCCTCGTTTCATTTCCATCTCCACAAGTGGAATGCATGTTACAAGTGTCCATCTCTCTCTCTCTCTCTCTCTCTCTCTCTCTCTCTCTCTCTCTCTCTCTCTCTCTCTCTCTCTCTCTCTCTCTCTCACACACACACACACACATTCTGTCTTGATCTATCTCTTGCTTTCTGTAGATGATAGTGCATGGATTTCCGTGATCTAGGGCAATAATCTTTACATTCTCATTCTATTTAAATTGTGTGTGTGAAGGGGGGGGGGGGGGTTCCATGTGCATATATTAATATAATTACCTGTATATCAAACAAAGCAATAATTATATTTACATAGATTTCTACACGAATTACCCATACTTGGCTACCCATATACAAATACTATACATGTTGGCCTTTGGTATTCTACAACTATGTATTCGTGCTGGGAAATCGTGTTGAAAATAGGCAAAGGGCAAACCGCTGAACGCAAAAATGCCTAGTGACCAGCAGCCACTAGACACACAAGGCCGATGGCCGGGTCTTACAAAGGACACGCAGCCAGTTTTCTACAAAGCCTTTGTTTCCCTAGGCCAGAGGAGCTGCGGCGTGTACTATCTGTGCTCTCTGATGCTTGTTTCCACCTAGTGAGAAGTGTTCCAAAGTATTTACAAAATAAGCCACACACAGGGCTCGCGTCGCGAGGCGCACACACGTTCTAAAATTTCCACAACAGTGACTGGTCTGGGACGCTCCCGTTCAAACTGTACTGTTGTTAGTCAAAACGACCGGGTGTCGGTATTATATGATAGCCCTCTGAGATAAACATGTATATTCATATTCTATATTCCACATTCTACCATAAAAGCATGCACCTATATGTGTGCATGTACACATATATGCGTGCATGTCCACATTCATACATATTATGGGTATTCAATTGAGTAAACAAATAAACTGGTTTTATTTCATTATGTCTATGTGTTTGTGAATATTTGTGTTATTTTGTTTTGTAACATATGCAGTATTAAACGTGAATTGTACGTTTTGTATTTGTACAATGCGGCATTTCTACAGGACCATACTAGGTACCTGTATTCTGCTTGAGAAATCAGCAATTTCGTGTGGTTGTCTTTGGTAGATTTGGGTAAAGTGTTTAAAAAAATTGCTTCGTACATATCTGTTTTCTTTTTAGTAAATGTTTCAATGAGTTGTCTTAGTGTGTCTAGTGCGGTTTGGACTGTTGGACAAGTGTAATAAATGTGTACTTCGGTTTCCTGTATGTTCCGTCTGCAGAGTTGACATTGTGTTATTTGTTTTGACCTGCGTGCTTGTTTTTCCGTAGTAGGTGAGATGTTAAAGATTAAACAGTACGTAATTTCTCTGGCTTTGGGTTTGATGTGTGGATTGTGGAGATTAGTGAAAGTACATGTGTAGTCTTGTATGTAGTATTTTGGTCCCCTTTTTATTCTGAGTCGTAGTGGGGTGCTTGTTGATTGACTAGATATTTGTAAATCTGGTTTGTTGTCTGGTGTAGTAAATGCTCGCGTCCTTGATCCTCGCGTGTATGCATGTGTTGTAGAAAGCGGGTAGTGTTCCAAAACGGTGTGGTGAATTAAGTTGTATTCTTCTAAGGTGTTGCAGTCTGAGTTCTATGTAATAGAGTGCTAGTGGGTGCTTTTCAGGTTGATTGAGGATATGTTCTATGTGTTGGATTCTAAGCGCTTGTATTTTTGTATATATGTCTTGTAGTGCTCTTCCCTCTCGTCTTTTGTCCTGTATGAGTGTCTTATGTTTGATGGAATAGATTGTGCTGCCAAAGATGAAACCAAAAAGATGTTGATGTCTGTGACTGTCTGTTTAGGATGGTCTAGCACTGTGACTAAATATATTATTTTGGGAATGATGAATGGGTTAACTATGATGCTCCTACCAAATATTGTGGATGTCTTATACCTGTATCTGTGTAGCATGTCTATAATTTTGTGTGTGAGGTTTTGCCATGTCTGTCGGGAGTTGTTAGGAAATGTTATCCCATATAGTTTGATATTGTCTGTGGCTGTTAAGTCGGGAGGAAAGTCTGTTTTGTTTCGCCACTTACCGAGACACATTATGTGTGATTTTTGTATGTTTAATTTTGCCCCACTCCCCTTACCAAACTGTGTAAAGGTGTGAAGTATATTTGTAACGGATGTGTTGTTGGTGGGGAAGAAAGCGGTGTCGTCTGCGTATGCAAGCAACTTCCGCTGTCCTCCGCCTGGTATGAATGTGCCTGTGATGTTGGTGTCTTGTCTGATTGCTTCTAGTAGTGGTTCTAAAACCAGTACATATAGGAGCGGCGAAAGAGGACATTCTTGTCTCACCGACCTTGTGAGCCGGAAGCCCGCAGTGTGTGGTTAACCAACACCTTACTCTCAGGATTCCGGTACAATATCGCTATCCACCTCCCAAAGTACTGGCCTAAATTGCATTGTAATTTCCCACTCCTCAAACTGTGGTGGGGAAATTAGTGGGGGAAAAAATTGAAATTGTGGTGGGGGATTAGGTAAAGGCATGTGTGGGTGGGTGGAAGTTGTATGTGTGGGTGGTGGGGTGTGTGTGAGTGGATTGAAGATGTATGGGTAGTTAGGGAGATGTGTGGGGGGGGGGGGGGGTAGGGACATGTCAGTTGGTGGGGATGTGTGTGTATGGTTTGGGGATGTGTGAGTGGATGTGCGATGTGTGGGTTGGTGGGGGATTGTGTGTGTGTGGGTGGGGAATATGTTGTCGACGGAGATGTGGCTGGGGGATGGGTGGTTTGAGGTGTGGGTGGGGAGAGGATATGTGGGGTAGGATGTGGATGGGCGTGGGATGTGTGGGTTGGTGGGGGAATGTTTGTGGGTGGCGAGTGTGTTTTGGTTGGGGGATCAGGTGAGGGCAGTGGGTGGGGGATGTGCGGGAGGGGGATGGGTCGGTTGGTGGGGTATGTATGTGTCCCTTGGTGTGCGTGTGTGTCGGTAGGTGGGGGTGTGTATGTGTCCCTTGGTGCGCGTGTGTGTGGGTAGGTGGGGGTGTTGTGTGGGTGGGGTGATGTATGGATAGGTGGGAGATGGGCTTCATAACATGGTAATTAGCCTTGTTTATGTTTACAACATTCATTTCACAATGTTTATTTTTCTTCCAATGTAAATGTATAATGCTCTTGATGAACGAAAGACGAGTGATTGGAAGGGCCGAATGTAAGACGGGCCTGCGCGCCCAATTTGTGACCCTAATAAAGTTGATTTGATTTGATTTGATTTGTGTTAATGTAGATAGGAGTGGGAAATTATGTCAAAGGCTTTCTCCTGGTCTAGGGACAAAAGAGAGGCCTGACAGTCTTTCTCCTGTGTGTATGTGATGATGTCTCTAATAAAATGTGTATGCTGGTAAATGTTTCTATGTGGTATGCCACATTGTTGGTCTGGGTGTATGAGTGTTGACATAAAGGGTCTCAGTTTGTGGGTCAGTGCTTTGGTTAATATTTTATAGTCTGTGTTGAGTAGAGATACGGGTCTGTAATTTTTCATCTGTGTCTTGTCTGTGTTGTGTTTAGGTATGAGTGTTATGTACGACATGTTGCAACTGTCTGGTAGTTGTTCTTTGTCAAAGGCGTCTTGATATACTTTAAGAAGAAGGCCACCTAAGATAGGGAAGAAATGTTGGTAGAATTCTACAGTCAAGCCGTCCAGTCCTGGTGTCTTGTCTTTGTTCATTTTGCTGAGTGCATGTGTTATGTCTGCTAGTGTTAGTTCTGTGTCTAGTGTGTCTTTGTCTGCATCTTCTTCTTCTTCTTCTGCGTTCATCTGGAGTTTTTTTCCGGATGTGATTGCGTTGTGCCTGTTTACAGCAGAGCTGCGTTCTTGCGCCGTTAGGCCGACACATCCGACTTCTGCGGGTATTTGTTGACCGGGTTAACCTTCCCGGGGGTTTCTTAGGACGTTTGACTCTCACTGTTGTGGTGTTATCTCCCATCCTAGCTGGCCCATATAGAACAGCCAAAGACATTCTGGTCAGCCCTCAAGGGAAGGCAGGGGCAGACCATGGGCATTCCCCGCCATCCAAGGAGGCTTCCATAATTGCAGAGCCAACACAGCGCTCTGGTACTGGGCTCACCCAAGGAATCGTCACGTCCTGCACATGGCTGCTTAGCCTCACTTCCGTATATTGGGCCTTCCGTTCACCATAGGCTGTTCTTCCGGAAACCAGAAGAATGCAGTGTGCAGATGACATCCACACAGTGAGTTTTCGATTCGGACTTTCCGCGCAATGGATTTGCTATCCGAGCAATATTCCATTTCGTGCCACTAGGACACTTTTTCCACCTTATTTGAAGCCCACACAGTGAGCTTTTGATTCGGACTTTCCACATAATGGATTTGCTATCCAAGCAATATTCCATTTCGTGCCACTAGGACACTTTTCCCACCTTTTTTGAAGCTCTCACAGTGAGCTTTTGATTCGGACTTTCCACGTAATGGATCTGCTATCCAAGCAATATTCCATTTCATGACTCTGTGAGGCTTTTGTAACCGACATACTTGTGGTATGAAGTGTGCCAGTCTGAATACTTCTTCATACACCTTTAAATGTCAACCTGTATGTAGTTAAAGTAAGCTACGGTCAACTTGAGCTTGTTGATATCTCCATAGAGCTTGTCCTCAAATGAAGCAGGTGTGGACCAAAATATCTTTCTCTGTTCTGCATATATTCGGCAATCCTGAAACAAATGTTTTGCTGTCATTTTTCCAGTTCGACAATTACATTCATCGGTATCTCCTATCTTTAGTTTTTTGAACAAGTGGTATTTCAGCCTGTTATGTCCTGTGCGGAGTCTGAAGATTGCTACTTGTTCTCTTCGGTCGAGTTTGTAATATGCATCATCCTTCTGATTCCCATTTGCTTTTTATCAACCTCTTTGCCTCATTGTAAGTTATGTCTATGTCAGGCTGTGGTAGTCGTCCACCCTCTTTTGCCAGTCTGTCAGCCTCTTCATTTCCAGGTATACTGCAATGTGATGGGATCCACTGTATTACAACTTTTTTGGATTTCTGGCTTAGACCATGGAGTGCTGCTCTTAGGTCAGCTATTTCTGTGCTGTTATTGCTCTTCAGTATTGAGACAGCTGACTTTGCATCTGTGAAGATAGCTATTTGCTTCTCTTTATTTTCCTCCATCAAGAGCATTTCTGCTGCAGTTTTCAGAGCCTCTACCTCCGCTTTGAAGTTACTTGAAAACTTTCCAGTTGCCACTGAATGTGTTTTTTTCACTCCATTTTTTAAATTTAGGAGAATTCCTCCTCCTCCATTCTTTATTGAATTTTTGGCTGATCCATCTTGATATGCATGGGTCCAATTGCTGCTTGGGTAATGTTCTTTTATGTAGTTTAGGGTTATTTCTCTTCTTTCGGTTTCATACTGAGTGTTCTTTTTCTCAATGCCAGGAATGTTTTCTATCATCTCAGGCAGTTGCTACTGTCTCCAAGCTGGGAACTTGTCTGCATTGTAAATGGGTTTGACTGTTGATATGTTAAGTATGGGATCTGCCTTAATCTTTCGTTTTGCAGTTTCTACAAAGTTGCTACGCTTCAGTCTTCCCTTTCCAAAACCACTAAACCTTTTATACATTGGGTGGTTTGTCAATCTTCTAAATTTTTCTGCTTGTTGCTGGGCTCTGCTATCTCTTCTATCCTGCATTGGTTGTAAACAAGTGATCTTTTCTAGTTCATTAATAGGCGTTTTCATCAGGCTTCCAGTTATGATTCGCATTCCTTGATTTTGGACTCTACTTATTTTGTTAAAGTTTGACTTAGCTGCTGTTGCCCAAGCTGCAATGCAATATTCCAGTAATGGCCTCACCCGTCCAGTATATAACTTCTTGAGAACTTTCTCATCTGAACAATTGTTCAGCTTGTTGCTGGGCTCTGCTATCTCTTCTATCCTGCATTGGTTGTAAACAAGTGATCTTTTCTAGTTCATTAATAGGCGTTGTCTTCAGGCTTCCAGTTATGATTCGCATTGCTTGGTTTTGGACTCTACTTATTTTGCTAAAGTTTGACTTAGCTGCTGTTGCCCAAGCTGCAATGCCATATTCCAGTACTGGCCTCACCCGTCCAGTATATAACTTCTTGAGAACTTTCTCATCTGCTCCCCACGTTGTACCAGCAAGCTTTTTCATGATTGCCATTCTCTGCCTTGCTCTTGTTCGATTTTTCTCAACCTGTGTCTTCCATGTCAGGCGACGATCAAAGGTGACTCCTAGATAGTTTGGATTTTCTTCATGGCGCAATATTTTTCCATTCAATACCAGCTTAGGTTGCTGAGTTTTATTTGAGAGGGAGAACACTGTGCATGTTGTTTTCTCCTCACTTATCTTCACTAGCCATGATTTTGACCAGTCCTCTAGCGCTAATAAGGCTTGTTGTATTCTGCTGTTAGCTGTACTAATATATTCTTCAGATGTCCATATGGCTAGGTAATCTGCAAAGGCGGATGTGTGTACTCTGGCTGGAAAATTTTCTGTGATGTCATTTATATATGCTAGGAATAATGTTGGTGAAAGAACTCCTCCTTGGGGGACACCTTGCTCCAGCAGCATCATTTTGCTTGTTTGTCCTTGTACTTTTGTCCTGGCAGTTCTGTTCTCAAGGTAGTGGCTGATCCATTTATACATTTTTCCACAAACATGCATGTTTTGCAGTTTTACTTTCAGTCCTTCCTTCCATACTTTATCAAATGCTTTTTCTAAATCTATCCAGACTGCTAGTGTGTGCTTTTTCTCTTGGAAGGCATCCTCTATTTCCTGAGCTATATAGGTTATTTGATCTTCAGTGGATCTGTACTTTCTGAATCCTGCTTGGTATGGTGTTAAGAGTTTGTTTTCTTCCAGATGCCATGTTAGCCTGCCATTGATAATGCGTTCCATTAATTTTCCTACACAGCTAAGTAGACTGATAGGTCGATAGCCATTTGGTTCTTCCAGGTCTTTTCCTTTCTTTGGGACTGGTATTAGTATAGCTTCCTTCCATGCCTGTGGGACTATTCCTCTCTTCCAGCTGTTATTTAGGACTGCTAGTAGTTTCTTCTTTGCCTTGGTGCCTAGTCCTATTAGCATTTCATTTGTGATTCCATCCTTTCCTGGTGATTTCTTCTTTTTTAGGGTATTCATTGCCTGTTCCATTTCTTCCATTGTTAGATTTGCCATCATATATTCTGCTGCTGTCTCTGTATTTCTATGATGTATCTGTTTGTCTTTGATTGCTTTCTTCTGTTCGGTTGTAATATCAATGTGGTTTGCATTTGCATAGTGTTCCATTAGTGCATTTGCAGCCTTTTTTCCTATAAACAAGGCATTTCCTTGTTTAATTGTTATTTGTTTGTTTCTAGGTCCTTCATTGTTCATGGCTTTCACTAGTTTCCATAGTTTGTTTCCATCCCTGTCAAAATTCAGGTTTTCTGTTTTTTCCCTCCAACAATCTCTTGTTGTTTGATTTACTGTTCTTTTATATTTTGCTGAGATGGCTTTGAGAGAGATGTTCGCTTCAATTGTTTGTTCTCTCTCTCTGCTGTCTTCCTGGCATCTTCAACTTTGTCCTCCAAACTTTGTAGTTCTTCAGTCCAGTATGGTTTGTAATTTTTCCTCGCTCCTCTTGGAATGGACTCAGTGGCTGCCTGTATTATCGCTCTGTTTAGACTTTCCACCATTTGCTTTATGTTGCCATATCGTGTATTTATGTTTTCACAATATTTGTCTGTTAGTATGGCAAAACTGTCCCAATCTGCTCGTTTGTAATTCCAGCGGGGCAAGGGCTTTTGCTCCTGTGGAACATACTCCATATTCATTACAAGCTTGATTGGTCTGTGGTCACTACCTGCTAATTGGTCCAGCACATGGCGATCGATTTTGTGGAGGATGTCTCCTGTGCAGAAAGCTAAGTCTGGAGTAGAAGTGGTAAGCCATCTTCTGGAGTAGAAGCTTGGTGTGTCATCCGCTTTGTTGAGTAGATGGAGATTTGAGTCTATTTCCCAGTCCTCCACTTCATCTCCTCTTTTGTCAGTATCTGGGTATCCCCATCTTTCTGAACGGCTATTAAAGTCTCCGACAATACTGCAGTTTGTGTCAGTTATTTTCACATTTGAGAGTGTAAGGTCCTTATCTGCTGGGCTGTACAGATTGTAGATTCTTATTTTCACGTCCTTTATCATTATATCAACACCTATAATTTCCGTTTGGTTGTCATAGATCACAGATACTTCGCTGCAAGGTATTGTGTTTCGTGTAAGTATTAGAACTCCTCCTTTGTGTCCTTCGCGGTCGAAACGTGTGGCCTGATATCCTCTGACTGAGAATTTGTGATTGGCGTTGAGGTGTGTCTCTTGAATGCATGCCACATCTATTCTATCTTTATGAAGACGCTGTGTTAGGGAGTCTTTCTTCTTGTAAACTCCTTCGGCATTCCACTGTAGTATGTTGAGTGTCCGGGGTATTTGGTCAATAGCTCTTAACCTACTCCTCTGTGCCTTGACTCCACAGCACAGGGGAAGGTGACCACCAGTAGTCATTGGTGGACCCCCTCGAGGCAGGGGGCCCGGCACTATCGCCGCCTGATGTGACTTCACGGGATTAGCACCATAACGATTAATTTTGATTTGTGACATCATGAATTAAGTTACGTTGCACTGCTTTGTCAAGCCTGTGGCTCAGTACATCCGATTTTGACAAGCATGTATTCGGGGTGCTTTCCCTAGCCTTTGACTGTCCCCAGTCTACCTACAAGGCAGCAGGTTTGTGTGTCTCTTCGTCTGGTCCCTCTCCCTTGACCTGTCCGACATGGGTGGCCCTACCAGTAGCTGTGCTACCGTCGGCATAGCTCTTGGGGTCATTGGGACGCACAAGCCCCTCTACCTCGTCACGGTGGACACACAGCAGAGGGGAGAGTCGGGGTGCATTTTACTGCCGCTCCCGGCCCTGTTACAGACAGGAACGAGGGTACCTGTGCTGTGTAGCTTACCGTGCACTGCGCTGGATGCTAAGTTATAAACTGGTTGGTCCATGTTCTCAGGAAACACAGAACGTCCAGTTGAAATAAACCACACACCGTAAATTCAAGATAAAAGGCCAGATAAAAATTGTTATCTGAAAGATCCGACTTAACCGAAGGGTTGCTAAAATAGGGGAATATTTTCACTTCACACTATCTGACCTTTCAAAGAAAGTGCCGAGCTAGTCGCAGAAGACTCCCTTCTAAGAGCTAAAGCAAACTGTTTATACGTTGTGAAAAGAAACCAGAGTAACAATGCCAGGGCGTCCATTGAGAGACAGTCGTTAACATCGTGCACGGAACTTGCAGTATTGAAACATTGTATATATTGCTTTAACAAGTACATTTTATTACTTTTAGCAGCAAAAGTATTTTAAACTGTAGGATGGCAAATAAATGTGTTAAATGTGGAATAGGTATTAAACATTTAACAATTAATATAACTAATTGCTTCTTTATAAAAACGTTTGCGAGTTAGGTCCCTTGCAAACAATAAAATGAATATTTAAGTGAATATTTCAGACCAGTGAAAAAGAAGTATTTGTTTCCCCTTAAATTTCGCTTCAGTTATCAGTTATCAGTTGGGGTATCTTCATTGCCCTCCGGACATGTCCATAGGTGCTCAGATCCTCCCCCCAGCATATGCATCAGCGTCCGGTGGCTAATAGTGCCAGTTCTGTGTTGGTTGATGAGGCGCCTTGTTTTCCCGATGTACCTCTCGCGTTTGGCCGTGCCGATTCTTACTCCCAAGTCTTTCATCCTGGACAGCGATGTGGATTCACTGACGTCAAAGTCATCTGTTCTCGCCATATCTTTGAGGACGTTAATAAAATCGGCACGATCCATGGGCTGGTCATCTACAGAGGGTGCAGAGCCAGCCAGTTTGTCAGCTCGTTCATTTCCCTCGACTCCCGCATGTCCCGGGACGAAGATGAAGGTGACTTTACGGACAGCAGACTTCCGCAGCGACTCAGTCCACTGTCTACGTACAGATCCAGCTTCGACCTTCTGAATCATGCTCATTGAATCACTTAGTACACAAACGTTGAGTATAATGCTGTGATTCCAGCCATATGAAAGCCTATGTAACTGCCATCACCTCCATCGTCATGCTGCTCGTGGTCATAGAGTGGGCACCACTGGATTCTTGAACGGTTCGGCCCGCTGAACGGGCTGTAAATGCTCACGCACTTCTCTGCTGCTTTACAACAGATCCATCCGTATAGATGAGCACTTCGGGGCTATCTGAGTGTTCATAGATGAGCGCGTTGACCTCTGCATTGACAACGGCAGGGTTCTGTTCTCTGCACCGTCTGTCGAGTGTGATAATGCAGGAGAAAGTGCACTTAAAAGCTGGAGGCTCCGGCACCCATTCCTTGCCGGGGTTGATACTGGTAAGACTGCAGACCTGTCTGACGACATCTTCCGCCCGACCCATCCATGATTTGCCCCTCTTTAGCCTGTCACCCTTTTCTCTGAATATAGCGTCATGCAGAGGGTGCTGCTCATCTGCACTTATTTTTAAGTATGCACGAGCTCTCCAGATCTTGATCCTGTGTTCCATTGTCGGGAAGTCAAGGAGGTATCTCATTGCTACACAGCTGGTGTCTCTCGTGCAGGCCAAAATGATGCGCATGGCTTCGTTTTGTAAATTTCGCTTACCAAGTGCATAGGTCGTCGAGAGCAGTGTTGACATCTCCATTTGATGAAAAAGCACCAAAATCGACCCCAAAAAGCACTAAAGAGCACCAAAAATTTTTAGGAAGCACCAACACAAAAAAAGCATCAACTGTTTTTATTACAAATGTAACAAGGTAGCACATTATAATTTATTATTATCACTTCATATTACAATGAAGTTTATTCCAGATCCGCCAAATCCCAATCAGAACTACTTTCGAGCCAAAAAATGGACCAAACTGCAATACTATTTTTTGGGAAATCACTAAAACAAGCACTGGTGGTATTCATTCAAAATGTTATAAAGTAGCACATTATAATTTATTATTATCACTGAATATTAGAATGAAGTTTATTCCAGATCTGCCAAATCCCTGTCAAACAACTCCTCTTCAGTTTCTGTAGCTATTTCCTGCTGTGTTTGCTCCTGCGACGATGAGGATGAGGAGGATGATTGAAAGAAACATGTATATGCCTCCTGTGATCCAATTTGTCGCAGAATATCCTTAGGTAGTTTATAATTATGACAGCATTTGCCATATCTTTTCATTCCATATCTAATAGTCAAAACAGCTGTCAAAATCTTGATGCTCAGTTTGTTCCGCAATTTTGATTGTATAACTCCCATCTCCGGTTAGCGGGGTAGGGGTATCCCCTATCAAAGGAGATGTAAAACGCCTCCTTTCCTCCGTTAGTCTACGGGACACCCTTGGGCAAGGTGGAGTACCCGTTTAGCCCCCCGATCAGGGTTCGTGAAGCCATGGAAGCAGGTGGTGGATGGAGTGTGAGAGCAGCCGACAGATTGTTGTTGGTTATGGTCTTTCACTCTGCGGCGATAGGCAGATGATCTCATCAGTAGAGACAATGGCTATGGCCACCGACTAGTACAGTCACTGCCCAGAAGGAAAGCAATGGCAAACTACCTTCTGCAAAACTTGCCAAGAAACCATAACAACCATGAAAGAAAACATAATAAGAAAGAGATCTGGTGGCGAGACCCCCAGGCCAGGCATATCAGATAACACTGGGGAAGAGTGTGACGCAGGGACCAGTACTAGTAATCGTGATGACGGAGTTAATCCTGACTGTGTTATCAAGGAAATCCCCTGTGTCAGACTAAGAAACAGAGTGAGAATGGCAACGTGGAATGTGAGAAGTTTGTATGAGGGAAAGCTTAAAGTAGTGTGTGATGAGATTGAGAGGTTAAACATTCAAATTTTAGGAATTAGTGAACATCGCTGGAGCGGCAAGGGACATTTTACAACTGAAAATGGAAGTATTTTCATTTATTCTGGTAGAGATGTCGGAGGCCAGAGTGGAGTGGCATTTTGTTTAGATAAGACAACTGCAAAAACTTTAATGGGATATAATCCAGTTAGTGATAGAATCCTCACTATTAGACTTAAAGGCCGTCCAAAAAACACAACTCTCATACAGATATATGCACCTACTTCAACAGCAGAGGAGGACGAAATTGAAGGTTTTTACAACACACTACAAGACACATTAAATAAGATTGGTCATAATGATATAGCAATATTAATGGGAGATTGTAATGCAAAAGTGGGTGCAGGAAGAGCTGAAAATGAGAGACACGTTTTAGGAAAATTTGGATTAGGAAATAGAAATGATGCAGGTGACAAATTAATTGAATTTTGCACAGAAAATGAGTTAACGATAGTCAACACACTTTTTAAACAACATTCAAGAAGACTCTTCCATGGAAGTCTCCAGACAGTTTTACCATAAATCAGATAGATTATATTTTAATACATAGAAGATGGAGATCAAGCATAACTTCTGCAAAAACCTTACGAAGTGCAGACTGTGATACAGATCATCAGTTATTAGAAGCAGATCTGAAATTAAAACTCAAAAAGCTTACCCGAGGACCAAGGCCACTTCGTTTTGATCTCACAAACATACCAGACGCATACAACATAGAAGTTAGGAATCGCTTTGGGGTCTTGATGTCTGTACAAGAAGAAATGACACCTGATGAACTGGCAGTAAAAGCTAGAGATATCTTGATAAATGCAGCCAAAGATCTAATTCCGACCAAGAAAAAGCAACTTAAGCCATGGATTACATTAGACACGTTAGAATTAATAAAACAACGAAGGGAGCTAAAACAGAAAGGAGATGAATCAATTAACCACAGGATGAAGTATAAATCTTTAACTCGAGAAATAAGAAAGAACACAAGAAAGGACAAAAATCACTATATACAAGATTGCTGTACCAGAATAGAGCAATATCATAAGGCTGGAAGAGATTATGAAATGTTCAAAGAAATGAAGTTATTGACAAGAAATGTTCAACCTCAATTGAATGTTATCTGTGACAAGATGGGAAATACCTTAACAGAATCTAGACAAATTCTAGAAAGATGGCAGGAGTACTGCAGTGGAATGTATGATATGAGTGACAGTGAGGATATGAATGAGATACATGAGCCAACGACAGCAGAGACAGAACCTGAACCCTCATTAGATGAAATTGCTTGGGCTATAAAGCACCTGAAGAATGGTAAATCTCCTGGATGTGATGAGATACCAGCTGAACTAATTAAAGCGGGAGGAGAAGAAAGCATACACATATATCATGCATTATGTACAAAGATTTGGAAATATGGTATATGGCCAAAAGATTGGAAGAGAACTATCTTCATTCCAATACCAAAGAAGGGCAACCTGAAATTATTCACCAACTATAGAACTGTTGCCCTGATCAGTCATGCAAGTAAAATCCTACTAAAAGTCATAATGGCAAGACTTCGTAAGAAAATGGAAGAAGAGATTAACGTAGTTCAAGCTGGATTTAGACAAGGAAGAGGAACAAGAGATCACATATTCAACATGCGTTTAATAATAGAGAAGTGCAGAGAATTTAATGTAAACCTATACTCATGTTTTGTGGATTATTCAAAGGCATTTGACTGTGTACAGCATCAGAAACTTTGGGAAATCATGAGGACTATGGGCTTTCCATCACATGTAGTACAACTCATAAAAATGCTCTATCTAGACCAACAAGCAGCAGTTAGAATAGATGGCGAGGCATCAGATTGGTTTGACATCAAGCAAGGAGTCCGTCAGGGCTGCGTGCTGTCACCCTATTTGTTTAACCTGTACGCCGAAAATATAATGAGAAATGTAAGAGATGATATAAACAGGGAGCTATATGATGCCCTAAATATCGGCGGTCATGACATACCAGAGATTCGATATGCTGATGATACAGTATTACTATCCACAACACAGAATGGCATAGAAAACCTAATAGCCTCAACCCAATTGAATAGTGAAAATCACAACTTATATCTTAACATAGCAAAAACAAAGATAATGCATACAGATAAAACTACTATGGAGAAAGAAATATACATTAATGGGGGAAAATTGGAGGTGGTGGACAATTTTGAATATCTTGGGTCATTGATTACCAATAACGGTGACACAATGAAAGAAATTAAACGGCGACTATCCATTGCTCTTCAAAGACTAAAACAGATGAATAAATTATGGAGTGGGACAGACAGAACTACAAAAATTAGATTTTTAAGAGCATGCATCTTTCCCATTGCAACATACGCCTGTGAGACATGGACACTTACTAAACAAGCTGAACAGCGCATAAACGCCTTTGAATATAAATGTTATAGACGAGTTCTAAGAATATCTTGGGTAAAGAAAAGAACAAATGCATCCATACTTCAAGAGTTGAATATTGAGGAGGGATGGCTATTAAAGACGATAAAACAAAGAAAATTGAAGTATTTTGGTCACTTGAAACGTCACGAAGGTTTGGAGAGAACAATAATGGAAGGGTATATGCCTGGGAAGAGAGGAAGAGGAAGGCCAAAGAGAAGATGGGTGCAGGATGTGGCGGATGATCTCCAGAAGGGTGTATCAGACGCGGGACATCTTGCTTGTGATCGAGAAGCTTTCCGGAAGGTTGTTATGGGAGCGAGGTTCTGCAAAGGACATGCTACTGAATGAATGAATGAACTCCCATCTGACTGAAAATATGCTCCACGTCCGCATTAGAATGAGGTAAAATGAGCACAGTTAAAGCTAAATCTGTAAGATCTTGGAAAGGATTTTCACCGGTAGCATCCCTGTATGAGGCTATTTCTGCCAGCCATATGTCAGTAGTGTTCTTAGATGTCAATTCTGATTTAGTTTTATCATCAAAGGTGTCGTTGCTGATGATTTCGTCAGTATTTTCCGGTTTGTCTTTCCTTCTTTTTTGGCGTTGATTTGGTTGGTGAGTTTTCTTCTTCTTCTTCTTCTTCTTCTTCTTCTTCTTCTTCTTCTTCTTCTTCTTCTTCTTCTTCTTCTTCTTCTTCTTCTTCTTCTTCTTCTTCTTCTTCTTCTTCTTCTTCTTCTTCTTCTTCTTCTTCCTTAGTAATGTGTATATATATATTCCAGTTCACGTATATCCCTGGTACAAATCCACATTCTGCAAGTTTGTGTATATGTACCATAGTCCACTATATCCCCATTACAAGACTACATCATTCAAGTTTGTATATTTGTATCCCAGCCCATCCATCCTTGATACATCCCCATATATTTGTGTGTTTATGTGACCTGCTGTGGGAATGTGACATTTTGTAGGCCTCATTGCCTCCCATTGCCAACGTCGATGGCAGGCATCAAACCCTACTCTTATGTAAACCAATTAAGATCCTGTAACTGTGTTCAGCAATATTTGGTTGAAGAGAATCATTTATGGCTGAGGCTGCAATGTTGGGTAACTGTTAACTATTTTAATCAAATAATAAGTGACTGTAGGGTGGTAAATATAATAAATTAGAATAAGGACAGGTTTCGCTAGGGGTATTCAGTATGAAGGGGTCTAAAACCCAAACACGCCCTCTATAGGAATTAATATATTGGCTGGTAACCCCCAAGTATTGAACAAGAACACTAACATAAAAGAAATGTTTCCCATAGAAGGCTGGGAGATCCGGGAAGTTCTACCACAGACACCCGAGTACTAATCACTCTACCCAGAGGGTGTGTCTATGTGTAAGTGCCCCGCCCCACATTTAATCTCCCACATATATATAAACAATGACAAGTATCCACTGTCATGCACATCCACAGTATTATACAACAGAGGGACAACAACCCATGTTAGACGCAACAACTGGATTACATTGACAGAGGAAAAACAGCCACTGTTAGACAAAAACAGTACAATGACTCACTGTATCACATAACAGTAACAATAACTCACTGTATCACATAACAGTAACAATAACTGGACTATAAACATCAATTTTGGAACAACAGGTTAATAATGAAGTAACTGCAAGGCTTTGTTAAACCAAACAAACAAACAATTGTATTGTGGAAACATTTGGGTTCTGGAAAACCCTGTTGGCTACAATATGACATATACATGAAAGAAATTATTCATATTCAGGCAATGCACACAAAGTATACACCCAAAACAGAAGTCCCCAAAAATATTTCCCCAAAAAAGGTTCACATCAAATACATGTGTCAAACACAAAACAAAGTAAATAATCCATACAAAGAAATAGATAAAGAAAATCTATCTAATCTGTCTCTAGAACTATCCTATGGGCTGATGATGACTCCCTCTCCTTCAATATCGACTAGAAAAAGTCTGGCCATAATCACACTCTCTATAATCCAGGAAAACAGCTGCTTTGCATATATCCACTATTTAGAAAATTGGGGATTGCACACACCCACACACAGAACTTTCACTTCTGGATCATATATCCATCGCGAAAAACATGTAGGAGTAATCCATATGAATCCAATGTGGATATACTGTAATCTCTCAAGTCACAGTTGCTAAGTCACTGGGCTAGGAGCGTTCCAGGGTGATATAACAGACAGGTATAAATAAGTCTGAAGCATTCTGGCGTGGCGTGACACACAGGAGTCCATGTGATTGATTCGATCAGGATCAGGCACAAACACTTTCAGTATCTCTTTGGATGAGGAGTGACATCACATAATCCATTAGAATTTCCTGACAGAACTAACTTGAATGGGGCATGAATATTCCAGCCCCTTTCTCTGGGTTAAGATGTAGGTTATTCTTTCTTCAGTTGAATATACGACTTGATTGACGGGAGTTGGTAATGTGCTTGATTATCCATGTCTGGGACATGATGGATGAGAAGATTCAAAGGAAGCTGGGAGTTCACACAATCAGTTGGTAAATCCATACTGGTAAATGATGGTGAATTCCAGACTATCCATGAGCCTCTGGAATATGACAGTTGAACGTGGAATTAGGCGGTGACTTTTAGAAGAGGTTATACTCTGTATCCATCTAGGCCAGGCATGCCTCATGTCTTTGCAGACATTGAAAAGCTTAACACCGTCTGTAAGTTCCCAGAGGTAGGGAATCCACTTCCGCATATTCAAAATCCGTTATGTATCCAGGCATTGACATTCAGGTTCAGGGTGAGTAGCAGTAACCAGCACTCTTTGTAAAATATTAGAGGAGGCTGATATCCCAGTTTCCTGCCTCTAAATCCAAACAAGTTGACCATAACTTCAGTTCCAAGCATGGTGACTAGTGCCAATACTCCACTGCCATCTCTAGCGCTGTATAGTGAAGAAGAACAGGGTTGATATATATTAGTTATACAATCCAAACTTGGATAACAAGGTATCATAATAAACTATACATATATATGATGAATAACAGTGTATCATAATTAAAAATAGAGGGAACAAAAGGGAAGAAAAAAAAAAGTGTAGCTAGTTCCCTAGCACTTGTCGCCTACTGTAGAGTTTTGACCCACTCCAAAAGTGAGTAAGGTATCTACTCAATAGGTACATCTCTTCTGGACTGATACTGGAGCTTCCTGGGAGGTTTTCTTCACCTCCTAAATATGCAAACATCTTTTGATAGTACCGCTGTCACATCATGGAAAAAGTTCCTGAGACAATGTCCTCATGTACACAATTCATAAATCTCCTTTCCATAGTTACAAACAGCATTATGTGACTACCACTGACAAATGGCAAAAAGGCTAGCTACCAATCAGTCATCTCCTCCTGCATCATCATCATCATCATCATCATCATGTGTTTGTCCCCAATGGGGGGGGGGGGGTGGTAAAAGATCTACTCCAACAGTAACATCATGAATAGAATATACATTCTTATAACAGCATTTATTACAGCATCAAGCAGTAACAATCATGAGCATAAAAGGTAAAATACTCATAAAAGAGAAATCATGGGAATCTTTTCCCATACACTTGAGATTATGTATATCATACCACATGAAAATCCCATAACATCATTTATGAAAATAAAAGACTACAAGACACTCTCTGTGTATTTACAACCAGGTAAACAAAAGATTAACTCCTAAGTGCATGAAAATGTCAAGCGAGAATATATATATATCTCTCTCTCTCTATCTAACAACCTATATTAAAGTTGTACACAAATGTGAGATAGTAATATTTCTCCATCATAAGAGCAGAAATACAAAATAAGCACTCAGGAAAAATCACTTTAAAACACAGAGACCAGTTGTGAAAAATAAGTATTTAGGAATAAAGTAAGTTCACAAAATCATCTCAGAAGAATGACTCATAGCAAGATTATATTGTAAGCTTTATGAAGGCTGACTGGACAACATGGCGATGTCCAGGCTGTGTGACGTAAACCAACATTTCAATGAAAGCGATTCTCCTAATTTTCACACACACAACTTCAATCATGATATTAGTTGCCACAAAGCATTTATCCTAATACATAACATGATATGTTGTATATAATATAATGCTCACCTAAAACGCAGAGAATAAGTGGGCTTTAAATTAACCCATTAACAATGGGTCACCCGCTAACATTGGAGAAACATGGCGATTGACCAGACCGCTTTGTCTACCAAGCCTTTGTCTAGATTAAGCCTGTGTTTCCGGGGCGCGGCCAATCAATTCTCTTAAAACGAAACGAAATTTCGTTTCGTTAATTCTCCCGTCGGGCTTTTTAATAGCCTCTACTCTTCAGATAGCGTGTCCTAGCAACGTCTGCTGGAAAAGACTGCGAGATGATGACATATATGTCACAGTGACCAGGCAGTTAAAATACCTCAATCAACATTTAGGCATGGGTTCAAATCCATGGTCAGGCAACAGGATATTCTTATCATTGGTGTAATTGTTAAAACACGTGACCTGTTTTCTGTGTGGTGCCTGCCTGGGCAGTTCAGGCTTTATTCGTAAACCAATCAATGTATGTGGACTGGAGTACTCTGTCCTCAACTAAGATACCAGGTTGTCATTTTCCTACCCATAATGGGACTCAGTACAACTAAATAGCTAAGTGTATTGGAAATTCTAAATGGATGATTCTGCCCATGTACATGTGGCTATGCACAGCAAACATCAGAGTACATTCTGTAAGAATGCAACCACCACACATTGCTGATAACTTATTAACCTAATGCCATTTCTGCAATTGTTAAATTTGGACAAGTGAAGTCCTTGAAACACACAGGTGTACAGTCACATCATGTGAGATGAGATGTTAAGAAACACAGCTGGAAAAACAAGAAGAGATAGGGAGACAATGAAAACAAGAAGAGGATAGGGAAACAAATGAAAAACAAGAACAAGTGTTGGGATAACACTGATGACTGACTCTATAGTCAGTCAGGTCTTAGTCAGATATGACTGAGCTACCGTATAGCAGTAGACGGTACTACCTGGTTTCTGTTAGCGCCGAACGTTGGGCGGCGCTTACCAAACCCGACACCCCACATTGTGCCAACGGCTTCGGGCGGAAGAGCGCAATTGGGAGGGTACAAGCCTTACCCTGGTGCGAGGAAATGCAAGCTAAAGACAAAATTGTCATGGCAGGGCAGACCAGGCCCTAAGCCTTGGTTGGCGACTGGTCTAGGATCGAAGCTCCGACAGGCGGACAGTTAGAACATTGTTTTGCTGATCCGGCAGCTTCTGCAGCTTGTCTTGTTCCAGATGTAGGGGTGTTACCTTTCCTCTGGAGTGAACTAGGCAGGCCGAGAGAGGGATCATGCTGCATGGGCAACACATGATCTCTATATTTTAGCCCAGGCTTTGTGCTATGGAGAGGCAATAACTCCATCCCTGGTCTTAACTGGTCTCGGAATCAAAGCGAGAGGCAACTGTTACGGGTTATAAGTCCTTGTCAGTTGGCGTAGACATGGGGCGCCACGCGTTGCCTCTGACGGTGGGAGACACCTATAGGTGTCACTGATCAGCTACCGCCCGCCTCAAGCTGGGCAGCCCCCAGCCAATTGGGTGCTGATCCGCCACAGCCTGCCTGCTTCAATGGGTGCTTGGGGCTAGGACAAAATCTGAATCGCAGGCTGTAAAACCAATGCACCAGGTACAAACAAAAATAAAAATAGAAACCTCAAGCTACGGCTTGCAACCTGGAATGTGAGAACCATGTGTCCAGGATTTTCCACTGACTTGACCAATATTGACGATGTGAGAAAAACGGCTGTGATTGATGCCGAACTCAATCGTCTTAACATTGATATTGCTGGCCTGCAGGAGACTCGCCTCGCTGAGGAAGGGTCACTCAGGGAAAACAACTACACCTTTTTCTGGAAGGGTAGAGAGGCAGGCAGAAAAAAGGAAACACGGTGTGGGCTTTGCAGTAGAAGAATTCGCTACTGGGAATGATTGAAATTCCAGCAGGAGGAAATGAAAGACTATTATCCCTGCGCTTGGCAACCTCTTGTGGGTTTGCCACCATTATTACTGCATATGCACCGACACTCGATTCCTCTGATGATGTGAAGGATTTGTTCTATGGGGAGTTAGACTCCGTGATCAAGGCAGTTCCAAAATCTGACTACATTTATATGCTCGGCGATTTCAATGCTCGTGTGGGCAAGGACTCGAGTTCATGGCCAGTGTCCCTTGGAAAATACAACATCGGTCGCATGAATGAAAATGGGCAAAGGCTGCTGGAGCATTGCACCAGTAATGACCTATGTATTACAAACTCTTTTTTTTAAAACAAAAGAGATGCATAAGGTCACATGGAAACATCCAAGATCCGGCCATTGGCACCAGCTGGACTTCATCATCACACGGAGACAACATCTGAACCATATATCATTGACTCGTAGTTACCACAGTGCTGACTGTGATACAGATCATTCTTTGGTTGTTGCAAGAGTTAGACTGAGACCAAAGAGAATCTACACAGCTAAACACAAATCTAGCCCCAGGATTAATATTATTAACACTCATGATCCTGAAAAGTGCTTTCAGTTTCAACAGCAACTTGAAGACGCTTTCACTGATACACCAGAAAATTGTACAGTAAATGAAAAGTGGGGTCAAATTAAGGAAACTCTTTATAAAACTGCCGTAGGGGTTTACGGCACTGTGGATCATAAGAGGCAGGACTGGTTTGCGGCCAACAGCGAGACTCTGCAGCCCTTGATTGATAAGAAGAAGAAAGCTCTCTTAAGAAACAAGGAAAGACCAACGCGTAACACTCTGAGTGAGCTAAGGCAAGCTAGGAAGGATGTGCAAAAGGCTGCCAGGCAGTGTGCAAATGATTATTGGATCAAGTTATGTGAGTCGATTCAAATCGCAAGTGATAAGGGAGACATAAGAAGCATGTATGAAGGAATAAAGAAAGCCTGTGGTCCAGTGATCAAAAGAAGTGCACCATTGAAAACCTTGACTGGAGAAGTCATCACTGATAAGAAACAGCAGATGGACAGATGGGTAGAGCACTATTTGGAGCTTTACTCAAGTGAGACCAAACTAGCGGATGATGCCCTTAACGCCATAGAGGCTCTACCAACTCTTGACCACCTGGACACACTTCCCACCATAACTAGAAGTTAAGTGTGCTATAAATGAACTTGCATCTGGCAAGGCTCCAGGTAAGGATGGGATTCCAATAGAGGTTATCAGGAGTGGGCAAGACACACTCACTCTACAGATCCACCAGCTAATAGAGCTATGCTGGCGTGAAGGACAAGTCCCACAGGATTTCAAAGATTCAAGCATCATAACACTGTACAAGAACAAGGGCGATCGGAGCGACTGCAACAACTATAGGGGTATCTCACTTCTGTGTATTGTTGGAAAAGTATTTGCCAGAATTGTTCTGCGCAGACTTCAAGTCCTAGGAGATCAAGTCTACCCCGAATCACAGTGTGGCTTTCGACAGAACCGGTCTACCACTGATATGATATTCTCATTGCGACAAATGCAAGAAAAATGCCGTGAACAGAATCAACCACTGTTTATTGCCTTCATCGACCTCACAAAGGCATTTGATTTGGTCAGTCGTGAGGGTCTGTTCAAGGCACTAAAGAAGATTGGCTGCCCACCAACTCTTCTGTCCATTGTGGAATCGTTCCACACAGGCATGAAGGGTATAATCAAGTTTGATGGTGCAACTTCTGAAGAATTTGAAATCAAGAGTGGAGTTAAGCAAGGTTGTGTACTAGCTCCCACCCTCTTTGGAATATACTTTTCACTTCTACTGAAATATGCATTTCGTGATCAGGATGGTGGTATATACATTCACTCACGCTCAGATGGCGGCCTCTACAATGCTCAGAGATTGAAGGCTAAGACCAAAATTAGGAGGGTACTTATCAGAGAGTTGCTTTTTGCAGATGATGCTGCAGTTACGACCCACTCTGAGGAAGAATTGCAATGTCTACTATCTGCATTCTCCAATGCTTGTTCTGAATTTGGTTTAACAATTAGCAAAAAGAAGACACAGATTATGTCACAAGGTGCACATGGGGTACCATCAATCTTTATTGACGACGCCGAACTAGAGATAGTAGACCATTTTACATATCTAGGATCAGTGGTAAATAGCAAATTATCCCTAGATCAGGAAATCAACATCCGGATTGGTAAGGCAGCAACAACAATGAACAGGTTAAGAAAAAGAGTCTGGGAGAACAGGAAGCTTACTGCCAAAACAAAAGTCCTTGTCTATCAAGCCTGTGTCCTTAGTACTCTTCTCTATGGCAGTGAAACCTGGACAACTTACTCACACCAAGAGAACAATTTAAACAGCTTTCATATGCGGTGTCTGCGAAGAATTCTTGGTATTAAGTGGCAAGACAAAATCACAAATACTGAAGTATTAGGAAAGATCAGGTTGTGTGACAGTTTATTCCATGCTCAGTCTTCGTAGACTTAGATGGATAGGACATCTTAGGAGGATGGATGATGGTAGAATACCAAAGGATATCTTTTTTGGTGAATTACAGATGGGTAAGAGATCTCAGGGTCGGCCTCTACTACGATACAAAGATGTGTGTAAGCGGGACATGATTGATACAGGCATTGATAATGCACATTAGGAGCAAGTCGCCGCTGAACGTGTTGCATGGAGGGCAAATATCAGAAATGGAATAAAGTCAAAGGAGAAAATTATTGCAGAAAAGTCACACACCAAGCGTTTGAGACGTAAGATGGTGCATGATGGTGGAAATGACCACGTGTTCACATGCACCCACTGTGAACGGACATTTACAGCGCAAATTGGCCTTATCAGTCACACTCGCTACCGCCATAGTTAAAAGTTATTATGCCTTTTTAGAGCACAAACTATCGTCTGTCAAGACGGCAAGGTGCCAATGGTAGTAATGCTTGCTGAGATTGCCTTAACACCCTCTATCTTCATTGCCGCTGGGATTCAATGCAAAGTAAGTTTTTGCCTTTCTTTGTCTACATGCTCCAGACAAACATTGATGTCCGAATTCGGTACTTGTAACTGTACCCGGCGTAGCCTATCGTACAGTTTGACATGCATGTCTTCTGTTAAAGTCACGAACCACCATGTCGGTGACTCATACCTGTGTAGACTGGCTATTGCACCTAGCGGCACGCCGGCCAGTCCAGCGAGTGCGCTCGCTATGAACGCTGGAGTCGACTTGGCGGCGGCTCCAGGGCCGGAGAGAGACACAACAATTGTATCTGAGCAGTGGAGCAGGTTTCCGTTGAGCACATCTGACGTCAGTGTTAGAGATGAACTTGTCATGTTCTATTAATATCCTTTAGAATAACACACTTGAAAGTTGATAAAAAATACTTGAATAATCCGTCACAGAGAAAATCTTTGTGCTTTGTCCGTATGTCAAATAATTCAATTTACAAGCAATGGAACTGTTTATGCGTTGTGCGTAACAAGTTTGGACTTAAGCAAATGAAAATAGCCTCACCACAAGTATTTATTTATTTATTTTTTTGTTTTGCATATCCTTTACGTCCTCTAAAAGTACTGGAGAGTTTTGGTCAGAGACCATAACTTTATGAAGGGAAAATCCCAACTGCACCTCCACGCTGTAGAGGATGGAAACACTCTATGGTGTGGCTAACACAGCTCTGGGGACCGAGTATCCACCGGAATAAGTGGACAACTCTGCAGCTGAGCAGAGCAGGGCACTCACTTGTCCTTACAGTCGGAAATGGCTGTCAAAAGCAGAGGTAAAAAGACCACCATGTGAATGTGGAAGGCAAGGGGAAACCACCACATTATCTTCCCAAGACTTCATGGCAAAACATAAATCAAAGTTAGTGAAGGACGTTAATGGCTGTCTTAGGGCATCCTCGTCCGGTAGGGACAGTCATGAGCCACAGGTGACACCAGACCGTCATCCAGCTACTGATGGCAAAATCTTAACTAAAATAAATAAATTTAGAGTAGGAACATGGAATGTTAGGACATTAAATGAGCTAGGAAAGTTGACCAATGTTCTAAGAGAGATGGATAGCATGAAAATGAATATACTAGGCGTTAGTGAGATGAGATGGAAGGGATCGGGCAAAATTATAGCTGACAATCACACAATAATTTATTCTGGAGGGGATACATATGAAAAAGGTGTAGGAATAATATTAGACGAAAAAACAGCCAAGTCAATTAATGGATACTGGTGTATTTCAGATAGAGTTATTATGGTAAAAATCAAAGGCAAACCAATAGACATAAATATTTTACAAGTATATGCACCAACAGCAAGCAGTAGTGATGAAGAAATACAACACTTTTACGACGAAATAGGAATGGCGATGGCTCAAATTGGATCACAAGAAATAAAGATAATACTTGGTGATTTTAATGCAAAAGTAGGAAAGGGAAAAATGGAGGATGTAGTGGGGAATTATGGTTTAGGTACAAGAAATGAAAGAGGGGAAAAGCTAATAGAATGGGCAAATATCAATGATATGATAATTGGAAACACATGGTTTAAACACCATAAAAGACGACTGTACACATGGATAAGCCCTGATAAGAAAATACGCAACCAAATTGACTACATACTAATTAATAAAAGATTTAGAAATTCTTTAATTAATGTAAAGACAATGCATGGTGCTGACTGTAATAGTGATCATGTACCACTATGTGGACAAATAAAAGTAAGATTAAAGAGAGGGAAAAAAATGGTTAAGAACATGAGACTTAATAAAGAGGTTCTAAAAATAGATAAAGAAATGCAAGAACAATACAGAGTGTCTGTGAAAAATAGGTACAATGCAATAACTAAATTACAGAGTATAGATGAACAATGGGAAATGTTAAGGGACTCCATTCATCAAACTAGCAAAGAAGTATTACCAGAGAGAGGCAAAATAGCTAAGAAAAAATGGATGAATGAAGATATCTTAAACCTGATGGACAAAAGAAAACAGTATAAAAATGACAAACAAGAATACGCTAAGATAAATAAAGAAATAAAAGATAAATGTGGGAAGGCTAAAGAAAGGTGGTTAAACGAGCAATGCAAAAAAATTGAATTAAATTCCATTAAAGATTAAAAAAATATGCACAGACAAATCAGTGAGCTTACAGGAAAAAAAAATAAGAATAAATACAGGGTGTTTGAAATCAAAAACAGGACAGATAATATTAGAGGAAGATGCTATAATGAAGAGGTGGAATGAGTATATAAGAGAATTATATGAAGGAGAAAGGACAGAATTAACAGAAGATAGTAACTTAGAAGGTCCACCAATTCTGAAAGAAGAAGTCGCTGACGCTATCTGTATGAAGAAAGGAAAAACAGCTGGGCCAGATGAAATCGCAATAGAAGAATTAGAAGTATTGGGAGAATTTGGAGTAGATATATTAACCAAAATGTTGAATGATATTTACAGCAGTGGATATTTACCCAGTGATATGCTGAAATCTGTATTTATAGCTATACCAAAAAGACCAGGAGCAATTGATTGTGAAGATTTTCGTACAATTAACCTTATAAACCATATCACTAAGCTTCTACTCAGAATCATAATGAGAAGAACCAAAAAGAAAATAAAAATGGAAATTAGTGAAGAACAGTATGGATTTGTGGAAGGAAAGGGCACAAACAATGCAATTTATACATTGCGGACACTAATAGAAAGGTCAATAGAGAAACAGAGGGACATATATTTGTGCTTCATAGATTATACTAAGGCATTTGATAAAGTAAAACATGATGAACTGATTAAAATGTTGGAAGATATCAACACTGATGGAAAAGATTTAAGAATAATAAAGAATATTTACTGGAACCAAGTAGCAGCAATTAAAATGGGAAATAAAGAGGGTAGTTATGAACAGATAAAGCTAGGAGTACGACAAGGGTGTGTCTTGTCACCAGATCTTTTCTCCCTGTATAGCGAAGTAATAATGAGAGAGATCAAAGAGATGCCAGGAATACTAGTTGGAGGTTATAATATAAATAATATACGCTATGCAGATGACACAGTATTGGTGGCGGATAATTCAACAGACCTACAACAATTATTAGACGTTGTAGTAACAGAGAGTGCAAGGAAAGGACTCAACTTGAATATCAAGAAAACAGTAACAATGGTAATATCAAAGAAAATGGTGACACCAAAATGTGACATAGAAATAGAAGGGAAAATCCTTAACCAAGTTGATAATTTTAGATACCTAGGGGCATTTATAACATCAGATGGAAGATGTACAACAGAGATTAGGAGCAGAATAGGGCAGGCAAAAGCTGCATTTCAGAAAATGAAGAGTATCATATGCAATAAGTCACTGTCACTGAATGTAAGAAAGAGAGTGCTTAAATGCTATGTAGAACCAGTTTTGCTGTATGGCAGTGAATCTTGGAATGTAAATGAACAAATTAAGAAGAAATTAGAAGCAACAGAGATGTGGTTCCTGAGACGAATGTTGCGAATTCCTTGGACTGCCAGAGTAACTAACGACGACTGCCTGAAACAGGCTAATGAAACTAGAACATTATATACAACAATAAGACAGAGACAAACAGCTTTCCTCGGTCATGTGATGAGAAGAGAGGCATTGGAGAACATCGTAACAACTGGAAAGATCGAGGGGAAGAGAGGCAGAGGTAGACCAAGAGAAATGATGCTGGATGGATTGAGACGGTGGCATGGAGGAATATCAGCAGCAGAGTTGATCCAGAAAACCAAAGACCGAGATCTATGGAGAGCCATGAACGCCTACGCCAGCCTGCACGACACTTGATGATGATGATATCCTTTACAGGACATCGCTGTCAACACCAGCATCTTTCAGCTGTATGTTGATTTCTTGGCAAGATTACGCTCAGTAGTTTGCCATTGCTTTCTGAGCGGCCGGCTCACATACCCCGTAAGTTACCGATGCGATTCGAACCACTGCTGATTCTCACCGTCATCACGTTACCCACGAGAGTATACGAGATTACGGAGAAAAGTCATAACCTCTAATCCACGAAGCCGGTGCTGTCACCACAAGTATTGTTTATTTATTTATTTATGTTGCCAGGTTTTATTATGATTTATTGTGTGGACAAACTGTGCAGGTAAGCCGCTTTTGATTATCAATATTTTATTAAATCTTCTTCATATGAAGTAATCAGATCCTTTGTAATGTTCTACTGAAGGCATAATTCTGTAATGAAAGATGCCTTGGAAGCACTGTGATGATTCTTTAGTACATTAATGTGGTACCTGGGATGCAGAGGGGCTGGTGTGCCATGGTTGGAGGTTTATACTGATGAAAACCTCTTTCCATCTACCCATGGGACATCCTGGACAAACACAAGTTTGGCTAATGACAAGAGGATTGATCATTGTATAGACTTGCACCGGTCAGAAAAAACATTCCTGCCTCTGCCAAGGATTGAACCTGGATCACTGTCTCGACAGGCAAGCACACAATCCACTATGCCACTGCTGCTCCAGCATAATTAACAACCACTATGTATTTCAAGGCAGTCCCCCTGTTTAGATTTTGTAGAGTTTTTCAGTTGAAAGTTGGAAAATGTCAGCTCGATAAAGCTATTCTGGTCAGATGTTGTCATGTGATGTGTTCATGTCCGATTGTATAATACTGGTTTTTATTTGTTCTTGTCGCGTGCCTGATTTGTTCTAGATGATCTCCATCTTCACCCTCACATCACGATGTCAGCCATTACCGCGCAGCACAAAGAATGCGCGACTCATCAACGGAGCGAGAGCGGAAACAGCATCATAGTAGCCATAGGCAGCATGATCGCAGTCGTTCACCAAAGAGAACTAAATTTTTTTTTTTTTTTTAATGATGTGATTACTGAAGTTTAATTCATCACACTGTTGTTTAATCTGAATAATCAGTTATCCTTGGCTTTATGAACATCATGTATCTTCAAAAAAGTTTTGTAAATATGTAGAAGTTAAAATAAAAATAAGCAAAAATTTGAGAAAACTTAGATGAAGGTTTCGTCCACTGATGTGTTTAGTGAGTAGTTGCGAGGCATCCCACATTTTCCTAGTTCCTGTGAAAATTTCTGTGACTTGGTGTGAAAGCAGAGAGGGACCGTGTGTACTGTCGGTGCCCGGGAGCCATATTTGGATGATTCTGTGATGTACATGGGATGTTGAGGCTTTTTCCCATAGCCCTTAAACAAACTTTCATATGCAGCAGTGTTTTTCCTTGGAGATATTGTCTGTCATCTCAGATCGGAGCGAAGGAATTATCATACACAACAGGAGTTTGTCAATCTACAGGATGAATATAAGCGCCTACAAGAGGAGCATACAATCCTACATGCAGACTACCGACGCCTGCAGACAGAGAACGGGCGCCTCCAGAGCTTGAGTCACTAAAGGAACAGAGCAAACGGTTTATACGTTGTGAAGAGAAACCAGAGTAACAATGCCAGGGCGTCCATTGGGGGACACTCGTTAACATCGTGCACGGAACTTGCAGTGTTGAAACATTGTATATATTGCATTAACAACTACATTTTATTACTTTTAGCAGTAAAAGTATTTTAAACTTTAGGATGGCAAATTATTTTGTTAAATGTGGAACATGTATTAAACATTTAACAATTAATATAACTAATTGCTTCTTTATAAAAACGTTTGCGAGGTATGTCCCTTGCAAACAATAAAATGAATATTATGTTTCCTTGAAAAAGAGGTATTTGTTTCCCCTTAAATTTCGCTTCAGTTATCAGTTATCAGATGGGGTATCTTCATTGCACTCCGGACATGTCCATGGTGCTCAGATCCTCCTCCCCCACCCCCCCCCACCCCAGCATATACATCAGCGTCTGGTGGCTAATAGTGCCAGTTCTGTGTTGGTTGATGAGGCGCCATGTTTTCCCGATGTACCTCTCGCGTTTCGCCGTGCCGATTCTTACTCCCAAGTCTTTCATCGGGACAGCGATGTGGATTCACTGATGTCAAAGTCCTCTGTTCTCGCCATATCTTTGAGGACGTTAATAACATCGGCACGATCCATGGGCTGGCCATCTACAGGGGGTGCAGAGCCAGCCAGTTTGTCAGCTCGTTCATTTTCCTCGACTCCCGCATGTCCCGGGACGAAGATGAAAGTGACTTTACGGACAGCAGACTTCCGCAGCGACTCAGTCCACTGTCTACGTACAGATCCAGCTTCGACCTTCTGAATCATGCTCATTGAATCACTTAGTACACACACGTTAGTATAATGCTGTGATTCCAGCCATATGAAAGCCTGTGTAACTGCCATCACCTCCATCGTCATGCTGCTCGTGGTCATAGAGTGGGCACCACTGGATTCTTGAACGGTTCGGCCCGCTGAACGGGCTGTAAATGCCCACGCACTTCTCTGCTGCTTTACAACAGATCAATCTGTATAGATGAGCACTTCGGGGCAATCTGAGTGTTCATAGATGAGCGTGTTGACCTCTGCATTGACAGCTGCAGTAGTATACAATGTGCAAATGGCTTAGCATTTTAGGACTTTAGTCCTTCGTAAATCCTTCTATACGGGGTTATCCCGCCATCTTGTTTCGTCACAAAACCGGCCCTCCATTGACCCAGATATTTTGAACTTGGCGGGTGTTTTTCTTGGGTTTGGATGACTACTTCCGGTTGTCGTGGTAACCACTTCCGGTTGTCGTGGTGACTACTTCCGGTCCATGGCTACCCCCTACCCAGGTCCCCCTATCCAGGTCCCCTGTACCCGAACCGGCGAGTGAACCGGACGTCGGCGACACGAACCGGACGTCGGCGCGCGTTCCGACCGGGCGGGTGTGGGGGCACCGCGGCGGTGGGTGATCGAACCCCAGTCTAGACCCTTCGATGAAGAAGACTGAAGTCAATATGACAATGATTTATTTCATCTCTCGAGCGAACCCGAGTAGGTCAAGTAATGACCGTCTTAATAAACTTTTGCACGGCTCAGTATGCTAATTCGACAGATGTCCCGACCCCATGTATAACCTTTACGCGCATGGTGAAAATCTGCGTTATGAATATACCAGACAAAGAAAATTTATTAAATATTAACCCTTACACGTGTAATAACGCCAAAATTTCTGGTATGTATACTAGAGAATAGGTACGTCAATACATAACTTCGACTCTCATTTAAAATAAGCCATAATATTCCTAGATATACATTAAAATATGTAATATTATTAAACATCAAAGTTATACCCCTTAATTATAAAAATATTCCAAGGGAAATAAATCGGAGCCCTTGGCTCAAACCAGAATTGTTTCCCATTTTAAGTGCTGACCTCCCTTGAATGTCTGTATACCTACGCGACCAGGTAAAGAAACCTGCGCCACCAGGTAAAGAGCACACACAATAGACAGCGACCAGGAGATTTTCCGATACCGGTCAAGCATATCGCTTCACCGAGCACACCCCGCGAGAAAAATACAATGACCAGCGACAGCGAGATTAAATGATACTGCTCATGTAGAACGCCTACGGAATTGTCAATTAACATGGACGGCCTTCAATGCTTATTGTAGATAGCCGTCAGAAGATTGTGAAGGGAATATCTGTGGCGAAAAAATAAAAATATTCCTATCCGAAACCGTTATATATATTATTTGAAATATTAAATATAAATAGATATGTATGTATTTATTTAATTATATATGTATGTAATTCTATAGCTGTAGGTAAGTTGTCCCAGTGGCTATATATATATATATATATATATATATATATATATATATATATATATATATATATATATATATATATATATATATATATACGTACTTGCCTTGATGACTTAGTCACGCGGGATATGTGTGCGCTAGCGCGCGCGTGTGTGTATGCGTGCGAGCGCGTGGGTGTGGTATCAATTACAGGACATCACAGTCAGTCACACATTCGGTGGAGTGGTGTGCTTGGTGGCCATGTTTGCCATTATCATTATGGACCGAACGACAATCATGTCACGTGTGTGTGTGTGTGTGTGGTGTGTGTGTGTGCTATCAATTACAGGACGTCGCATGCAGCCCCAACATTGATTGATTGGTCGTGTGCCACCATGATGTACATGTTATTTCACTGACCAAGCGTGGGTGTACTGTCGGGTGAGCGTGGTGTGTGTGTCCTATCAATTACAGGACGTCGCAGTCAACCCCAACATTGTTTATGCAATGCATTTACAGAACGTTCAAACAACCCCAACATTGATTGGTACGCGTGGACCATCAGGACATCTGTGCGCATAGTGTGCGCGCATGTAGGCGTGTGTGCGTGCGTGCGCTATCAATTACAGGACATCACAGTCAACCTCAACATTCTTTGGAGTTTCGTGTGTGCTGGGCAAGTTTGCAATTGTCATTATATACGAACCACAGTCAGGTCGTGTGCGCTAGCGCGCGCGTGTGTGTGTGCGTGCGTGCGCGCGCGTGTGCTATCAATTACAGGACATCACAGTCAACCTCAACATTCTTTGGAGTTTCGTGTGTGCTGGGCAAGTTTGCAATTGTCATTATATACGAAAGACAGGCAGGGCGTGTGCGCTAGCGCGCGTGTGTGTGTGTGCGTGCGTGCGCGCGGGTGTGCTATCAATTACACGACACCACAGTCAGACCCAACATTCTATGGAGTGGTGTGCTTGCTGGGTAAGATTACTGCTGTCTTATTGAACAAGCGGCAGTCATGTCACATGCGTAACCGTTCGTGTATGTACATGCGTGTGTGTGCGCTATCAATTACAGGACGTCGCATGCAACCCCAACATTGATTGGTTGCTCGTGTACCACCATGCTTTACCGTGTCATCGCATGGCCAAAGCTAGGTATTGTACTATACCTGTGTGTCTATCTTTTACATAGCACAGTTAAGCTGTAAGGCAAGCCATTTACAGGACGTTGCACTCAGCCCTAACATTGATTGGTTGATCGTGTGCTATCATGATTCACCGTGTCACCTCACGACCAAAACTATGCCTTGTACTATAGTTGTGTCTGACTATTACATACTGCAGTCAAGTTGTAACGCATTGCATTTACACGACGTCGCAGTCAGCCCCAGCATTCATGCTTCTTGGACAAGCTTACCGATGTCTTTCTGACCAACCGGTACCCATGATCGCCTGTAGTGTCTTTCACCCAGATTACCAGCATCAGCATCACCCAGCTCCAGTCAACAAAATCACTATCATCATCAGCATCAACAGCAGCATCGTCAGCAGCTGAAGGTGACCGATCGAGTGACTCACCACAGGGCTATGTCGGCGGAGTGAACGTACGTGAACGTGTTCAGACATGTCTTTAGGGAAAACTGGAAGATAACTCAGAGCGTACTGACAACATAACGATACAGCTGATCAAATATGACGATGCTTCCGGTCATATGTCTAAGGTATACAATCGAAACACGTGGGAAAAAAATATTCAACAACCAAGACGTAATTATAATATAGACCTGTTTATTTTACAGTATTTCAGTACATTTTTACAGTATTTCAGTACATTTTTTTTCAAGAATAAAATCGCATAATGTCATTATACGAAATGGCTGATGTGAAATGAGGTGGTATACATAGTATCATCACAACCTTTTATTTTCACATACAGAGCTATACACAATGTATGTTGTATCTGGATTTCTTCACACCCTTGTCTGGGTAGGTTGGTTTTGTCAGCTGGCAGCCTGGTATGTACATGTAACTTAGCATGTAGTCATAAAACTGGTCTCCTGATTGGTGGGCTGATATCTGAGTCTTGTAGATAACCGAGGCATCAATCATCTGAATGTCGGGCACATCATGTCTTCGGACAGTCTGTGGTTTTGACGTAGCGCCCCGTATTTTACCGTTATTCTAGGTCTGATCTCTTCCGAACTCGAAGATGTAACGTCAGCACTGAAGTCCCCGTAGTGAATGCGACCTTTGTGCCCGTATCAGTGGTTAGAAGTATTTCCACCGTGTCGAAGGAGTAACGACTCAGCGGTATGTAATGAGGATTGTCGTAAGGCGCGAAACACTGAGGTCGAGTGCTGATTCATGATAGGAACCGTCCTTAGTAGTGGGACCAGGACTCTCCGACTGGTCTCGCCGCAATGAGATCGCAGTATACGTAGACATTTTGTAGGTCGGAATTCAGGTCTATTGCCCCTTCACCTTCAATTGTATCTAGTATCTCTTGCAACTTCTCACTAAATGTAATAGTGGTCCCGGGTTTGAGTATTTTCACGATGACTTTCTTTGATGCATTGTCGAAATGAAATAGAACACAGAGCTGGTCGTCCACCTTCCGATCTTTCATTAGGCGCTTCAGGGCAGTTATAAACGCGTCTGGTGAGCTGTACAGGCCCGGGGGACACGCCTTTCTTATCACTCTACCATTTGGTGGTATGTATCTTAGCCATACTTCATTCTCTAGCACATTGCAGTAGTAGTTGGGGAACTGAATTTCGGCCAGACCCACTTCGAAATGTTGACTCACCTCAATAGTCTGCGGTAACTTGACGAAATAGTGACCCGGTGTGTTCTTGGGAAACATGTTCGGCGACGCATTACTCGGTAATGTCAGATAGAAGCTCATATTTTAGGGTTTGGTAGCATGTAACCCAGACAGCTGCTTAGAAGAGCTATCCACAACTTGCCCTCGACTGTGTCGACGCTGTCTCGAGACAGATTGAATAGTGATACGCCAATGACTGTGTATGTAGCGACCAGTTGACAGAAGCAGACAATCTCTAGTCGCGGCATTCGCCGATCACACATGCACCAGAACGAATTTCTTTCCCCCTCTGGGGTATTTTGTGTGTTGGTTTCCACGATGGTTTCTTCCATTATCACTGTTTTTGACCTACTGGGTCATTACACGCGTGTCTCGGTTGTATCATTAGTTGCTGTTGTCAAATGCAAAAATCAGTGGTCGAGGCGATCCTTGTGGGACATTTCCGGTCCTAAGGACACTACTTTCTGTATTCAGGGTTGATGGATCAGCCATGTGCATGTGTTGATTGGTGTCGCAACCAGCAGAGCACATACTCCAGTTATATGTGATTAGCATCATATATCTCTTTATTATACTAGTATTGTTAGGTTAACTGTATGCCTACTTGGAGAACCACACCGAAAATGTGAAAGACTTATCAAAAATCCCATCTTACCATTAGAGACTTGGCACATTGTGACCTGAACGATGTTCACTGAGACCGGGACATTTAGACGGCGAATGGTGGGTGTTATATACACGATATCTGCTGGTGAAGACTCCTGACTCAGCAGTATATTCTCTGGTCATATGACCGGATGCGACTTCGTCTTTGACCATTAGTCACGTGTTTAGGATGTATCCCATAAGACACGAGACCAGGTAAAGCTCCATTTTATGATAATAATAATTTTTTTTTTTAATAATTGCATAAAATACGTCCTGTAATTGATAGCGCACACACACGCATGTACATACACGAACGGTTACGCATGTGACATGACTGCCGCTTGTTCAATAAGACAGCAGTAATCTTACCCAGCAAGCACACCACTCCATAGAATGTTGGGTCTGACTGTGGTGTCGTGTAATTGATAGCACACCCGCTCGCACGCACGCACACACACACACACACACACACACACACACACGCGCGCGCTAGCGCACACGCCCTGCCTGTCTTTCGTATATAATGACAATTACAAACTTGCCCAGCACACACGAAACTCCAAAGAATGTTGAGGTTTACTGTGATGTCCTGTAATTGATAGCACACACGCGCGCGCACACACGCCTACATGCGCGCACACATGCGCATAGATGTCCATGCGTTTAGATGTCCTGTAAACGCATTGCATAAACAATGTTGGGGTTGACTGCGACGTCTTGTAATTGATAGGACACACACACACACGCTCACCCGACAGTACACCCACGCTTTGGTACATCATGGTGGCATACGACCAATCAATCAATGTTGGGGCTGCATGCGACGTCCTGTAATTGATAACACACACACACACACACACACACACGCACACACACACACACACACACACGTGACATGATTGTCGTTCGTCCATAATGATAATGGCAAACATGGCCAGCAATCACACCACTCCACCGAATGTTGGGACTGACTGTGATGTCCTGTAATTGATACCACACCTGCGCGCACGCACGCATACACACACGCGCGGGCTAGCGCACACATATCCTGCGTGACTAAGTCATCAAGGCAAGTACGTATATATATATATATATATATATATATATATATATATATATATATATATATATATATATATATAGCCACTGGGACAACTTACCTACAGCTATAGAATTACATACATATATAATTAAATAAATACATACATATCTATTTATATTTAATATTTTACATAATATCTATAACGGTTTCGGATAGGAATATTTTTATTTTTTCACCACAGATATTCCCTTCACAATCTTCTGACGGCTATCTACAATAAGCATTGAAGGCCGTCCATGTTATTTGACAATTCCGTAGGCGTTCTACATGAGCAGTATCATTTAATCTCGCTGTCGCTGGTCATTGTATTTTTCTGGTGGGGTGTGCTCGGTGAAGCCATATGCTTGACCGGTATCGGAAAATCTCCTGGGCACTGTCTATTGTGTGTGCTCTTTACCTGGTGGCGCAGGTTTCATTACCTGGTCGCGTAGGTATACAGACATTCAAGGGAGGTCAGCACTTAAAATGGGAAACAATTCTGGTTTGAGCCAAGGGCTCCGATTTATTTCCCTTGGAATATTTTTATAATTAAGGGGTATAACTTTGATGTTTAATATTATTACATATTTTAATGTATATCTAGGAATATTATGGCTTATTTTAAATGAGAGTCGAAGTTATGTATTGACGTACCTATTCTCTAGTATACATACCAGAAATTTTGGCGTTATTACACGTGTAAGGGTTAATATTTAATAAATTTTCTTTGTCTGGTATATTCATAACGCAGATTTTCACCATGCGCGTAAAGGTTATACATGGGGTCGGGACTTCTGTCGAATTAGCATACTGAGCCGTGCAAAAGTTTATTAAAACGGTCATTACTTGACCTACTGGGGTTCGCTCGAGAGATGAAATAAATCATTGTCATATTGACTTCAGTCTTCTTCATCGAAGGGTCTAGACTGGGGTTCGATCACCCACCGCCGTGGTGCCCCCACACCCGCCCGGTCGGAACGCGCGCCGACGTCCGGTTCGTGTCGCCGACGTCCGGTTCACTCGCCGGTTCGGATACAGGGGACCTGGATAGGGGGACCTGGGTAGGGGTAGCCACCACGATAACCGGAAGTGACAACCGGAAGTGGTCAACACGACAACCGGAAGTAGTCATCCAAACCCAAGAAAAACACCCGCCAAGTTCAAAATATCTGGGTCAACGGAGGGCCGGTTTTGTGACGAAACAAGATGGCGGGATACCCCGTATAGAAGGATTTACGAAGGACTAAAGTCCTAAAATGCTAAGCCATTTGCACATTGTATACTACTACTAGCTGCAGGGTTCTGATCTCTGCACCGTCTGTCGAGTGTGATAATGCAGGAGAAAGTGCACTTAAAAGCTGGAGGCTCCGGCACCCATTCCTTGCCGGGGTTGATACTGGTAAGACTGCAGACCTGTCTGACGACATCTTCCGCCCGACCCATCCATGAATTGCCCCTCTTTAGCCTGTCACCCTTTTCTCTGAATATAGCGTCATGCAGAGGGTGCTGCTCATCTGCACTTATTTTTAAGTATGCACGAGCTCTCCAGATCTTGATCCTGTGTTCCATTGTCGGGAAGTCAAGGAGGTATCTCATTGCTACACAGCTGGTGTCTCTCGTGCAGGCCAAAATGATGCGCATGGCTTCGTTTTGTAAATTTCGCTTACCAAGTGCATAGGCCGTTGAGAGAAGTGTTAACATCTCCATTTGATGAAAAAGCACCAAAATCGACCCCAAAAAGCACTAAAGAGCACCAAATTTTTTTTAGGAATCACCAAAAAAAAAAAAAAAAGCATCAACTGTTTTTATTACAAATGTAACAAGGTAGCACAGTATAATTTATTATTAACACTTCATATTACAATGAAGTTTATTCCAGATCCGCCAAATCCCAATCAGAACTATTTTCGAGCCAAATAAGCACCAAACTGCAATACTATTTTTTGGGAAATCACTAAAACAAGCACTGGTGGTATTCACTCAAAATGTTATAAAGTAGCAATTTATAATTTATTATTCTCACTGAATATTAGAATGAAGTTTATTCCAGATCTGCCAAATCCCTGTCAAACAACTCCTCTTCAGTTTCTGTAGCTATTTCCTGCTGTGTTTGCTCCTGCGATGATGAGGATAGTGTAGGATGATTGAAAGAAACATGTATATGCCTCCTGTGATCCAATTTGTCGCAGAATATCCTTAGGTAGTTTATAATCATGACAGCATTTGCCATATCTTTTCATTCCATATCTAATAGTCAAAACAGCTGTCAAAATCTTGATGCTCAGTTTGTTCCGCAATTTTGATTGTATAACTCCCATCTCACTGAAAATACGCTCCACGTCCGCATTAGAATTAGGTAAAATGAGCACAGTTAAAGCTAAATCTGTAAGATCTTGGAAAGGATTTTCACCGGTGGCATCCCTGTATGAGGCTATTTCTGCCAGCCATATGTCAGTAGTGTTCTTAGATGTCAATTCTGATTTAGTTTTATCATCAAAGGTGTCGTTGCTGATGATTTCGTCAGTATTTTCGGTTTGTCTTTCCTTCTTTTTTTGGCGTTGATTTGGTTGGTGAGTTTTCTTCTTCTTCTTCTTCCTTAGTAATGCTTGCTGAGATTGCCTTAACACCCTCTATCTTCATTGCCGCTGGGATCAATGCAAAGTAAGTTTTTGCCTTTCTTTGTCTAAATGCTCCAGACAAATATTGATGTCCGAATTCGGTACTTGTAACTGTACCCGGTGTAGCCTATCGTACAGTCTTCTGTTAAAGTCACAAACCACCATGTCGGTGACTCATACCTGTGTAGACTGGCTATCGCACCTAGCGGCACGCAAGCCAGTCCAGCGAGTGCGCTCGCTATGAACGCTGGAGTCGACTTGGCGGCGGCTTCAGGGCCGGAGAGAGACACAACAATTGTACATGAGCGGTTGAGCAGGTTTCCGTTGAGCACATCTGACGTCAGTGTTAGAGATGAACTTGTCATTTTCTATCAATATCCTTTAGAATAACACACTTGAAAGTTGATAAAAAATACTTGAATAATCCGTCACAGAGAAAATCTTTGTGCTTTGTCCGTGTGTCAAATAATTCAATTTACAAGCAATGGAGCTGTTTATACGCTGTGCGTAACAAGTTTGGGCTTAAGCAAATAAAAATAGCCTCACCACAAGTTTTTTTATTTTTCATATCCTTTACAGGACATCGCTGTCAACACCAGCATCTTTCAGCTGTATGTTGATTTCTTGGCAAGATTACGCTCAGTAGTTTGTCATTGCTTTCTGGGCGGCCGGCTCACATACCCCGTAAGTTACCGATGCTATTCGAACCACTGCTGATTCTCACCGTCATCACATTACCCACGAGAGTATACGAGATTACGGAGAAAAGTCATAACCTCTAATCTACGAAGCCGGTGCTGTCACCACAAGTATTGTTTATTTATTTATTTATTTTGCCAGGTTCTATTAGGATTTATTGTGTGAACAAACTGTGCAGGAAAGCTGCTTTTGATTATCAATATTTTATTAAATCTTCTTCATATGAAGTAATCAGATCCTTTGTAATGTTCTACTGAAGGCATAATTCTTTAATGAAAGATGACTTGGAAGCACTGTGATGATTCTTTAGTACATTAATGTGGTACCTGGGATGCAGAGGAGCTGGTGTGCCATGGTTGGAGTTTTATACTGATGAAAACCTCTTTCCATCTACCCATGGGACATCCTGGACAAACACAAGTTTGGCTAATGACAGGAGGATTGATCATCGTATAGACCTGCACCGGTCAGAAAAAACAATCCTGCCTCTGCCAAGGATTGAACCTGGATAACTGTCTTGACAGGCATGCACACAATCCACTATGCCACTGCTGCTCCAGCATAATTAACAACCACTATGTATTTCAAGGCAGTCCCCCTGTTTAGATTTTGTAGAGTTTTTCAGTTGAAAGTTGGGAAATGTGATAAAGCTGCTCTGGTCAGATGTTGTCCTGTGATGTGTTCATGTCCGATTGTATAATACTGTTTTTATTTGTTCTTGTCGCGTGCCTGATTTGTTCTAGATGATCTCCATCTTCATCTTCATCCTCACATCACGATGTCAGCCATTACCGCGCAGCGCAAAGAATGTGCGACTCATCAACGGAGCGAGAGCGGAAACAACATCATAGTAGCCATAGTTTTTTTTTAAACGTTTATTTCATACAAAGCAATGTATATTTACAAGGTATAATGTGTGTTTCTTTTGTTTGTGTATATTACAGAGCGTTGCCGTTTGTTAGTGTTAGGTGTCACATGTGTGAATAAAACAAATACATACATATGTACAGTTATGATAATATAACATTTATGGCATTGTGCATGTAAACACACATGCCTTGCATGTATGTAACACCTGCCCATCCCTCCCCCCCCCCCTCTCTCTCTCTCTCTCTCTCTCTCTCTCTCTTTCTTTCTCTCTCTCACACACACACACACACACATACACACACATATTTTCTTGATCTATCTCATGCTTTCTGGAGAGAAACAGTACATTGAATGCCGTAAGCTTGGGCAATAAACTTTAAATTATCATTCCCATTAAAATGTGGCTTCTTTGTAACTTCTGGGTCACTTAGCTACCGAGGTGAAGGTTCACATCGTTGGTGTTGTTGGCCTGATGTCAAATTACAGCATGACGCTCCAGTGTCCTGTAAATGTCCATGACCCTTTTGTTTGGGGGACAAGAATCAGGGATTTATAACTAGCAATTAGAGTCCATCGCCTGTCCCCAGGGAGATAGTTGGTTCAAAGCTGTGATAGTGACTAGGTTTCAGATGCAATGGGAAGGACTTAAAATCTGACCATTACAAGCCACTTTAGCTTAGAGTACTTAAAGGGCTTATTTAATTTGTTTATGCATCGTAGTGCATATTTTTTTTTCTTTTCAAAAATATAATTACCATCATTTTAATACTTGAGATATCGCCTTGGTTGAAAGGCTGCTACGTGCGCGCGCACATGCACAAACAAACACTCGTACACATTCGCATGCAAATACATGCACCACACACACACACACACACACACACACACACACACACACACACACACACACACACCTGCATCCACACCCAGACGCATACATATGTTACTGCCAGCGACACAGACACACATCCACAATATATTTCATGTTGCACATTCAAATATAATAATGCGAAAATTAATAATAATGGTAGCAGTAGTAATAAACGTATTAACAATAATAATAATAGTATTAATAATAATAATAATAATAATAATAATAATAATAATAATAATAATAATAATAATAATAATTGTAAGATTATTAATACTGTCAATAAACACATTTACAGTTGTGGTATCCTTTGTTTAAAACAAGTTATTTGCTTCTTCTGTAATATGTGCTGTCTTCAGGCAAACCTCTTACGGGATTTGCGCTTGTGGGGCTAAGGTTAGAATGTTTGAGACTTTTTGTTGATACAGTTGTTGGACAATTTCTTTGTTGATTGTTCTGTAATTGTATAATGCTTTGTTTCTTAATATCCATATAAGATTTATGTACTCTGCCAATAGAACAAGTAGCTTTGTGTGGATGTCTTGTGTGGAGTAAGGAATGGAATTTATCATGATTGCTTTGTAAACATCTGTTCTTTGTTTCGTTTGAGTGTTTAGGATGTTTTGTAGGAGATTTCTTGTTGGCATGATTGTGTTGCATTCGTAATAGATGTGCTCTTCTGATTCTTGGACGTTCCGTCTACAAAGCTGACACTGTAGTATTTGTTTAGTTATTTTTGCTGTTCTCTCTGTTGTTGGGGTCATGCTGTAAACAAGCCTATATGTAATTTCCTTTGCTTTTGGGGTAATCTGCTTGTTGTGAATATTAGAGAAAGTTTCGGTATAATCTTTTATGAAATATCTATGTCCTCTTTTAATTCTGAGGTGTACTGGAGTTGCTTGTAATTTAACTAAATGCCTGTAGATTGTATGTGTTTTCTTGTGTAGTAATTTTTCGTGTCCTTTAATGGCTGAAATACATGTTTTGTAGAACGTTGGGAGAGTGCCAAAGTAATGTGAGGATGTATTCCTAATAGGTTTTAAATAAAATAGCCTAATTCCAATGTAATAGTGTGCTAAAGGGTGTTTTTCTGGGTATTGTAGGATTTCGCTTACGTGTTTGATCCTAAGTGCTTGTATTTTGGTTGTTATGTCTTGGAGGGCGACACCTCCATCTTTTTTGTCTTGCATGAGTGTAGTATGTTTGATACTGTAGATGGTGCTGCCAAACACAAAGCGTCTAACCTCTTTGTTTATGTTTGGGACAGTCTGACGTGGGGAATCTAGAACTGTGCACAGATATAGTATACAGTATATACTAATATAGTATATACTATACTATATACTAGTATATACTACAGATATAGTAATACATAGAATGGGTGCCGGTGCCTCCAGCCTTTAAGTGCACTTTCTCCTGCATTATCACACTCGACAGACGGTGCAGAGAGCAGAACCCTGCCGCTGTCAATGCAGAGGTTAACGCGCTCATCTATGAACACTCAGATAGCCCCGAAGTGTTCATCTATACAGATGGATCTGTTGTAAAGCAGCAGAGAAGTGCGTGGGCATTTACAGCCCGTTCAGCGGGCCGAACCGTTCAGGAATCCAGTGGTGCCCACTCTATGACCACGAGCAGCATGACGATGGAGGCGATGGCAGTTACACAGGCTTTGATATGGCTGGAATCACAGCATTATACCAACGTGTGTGTACTAAGTGATTCAATGAGCATGATTCAGAAGGTCGAAGCTGGATCTGTACGTATACAGTGGACTGAATCGCTGCGGAAGTCTGTTGTCCGTAAAGTCACCTTCATCTTCGTCCCGGGACATGCGGGAGTCGAGGGAAATGAACGAGCTGACAAACTGGCTGGCTCTGCACCCCCTGTAGATGGCCAGCCCATGGATCGTGCCGATGTTATTAACGTCCTTAAAGATATGGCGAGAACAGAGGATTTTGACGTCAGTGATTCCACATCGCTGTCCAGGATGAAAGACTTGGGAGTAAGAATCGGCACAGCCAGCGCGAGAGGTACATCGGGAAAACAAAGTGCCTCGTCAACCAACACAGAACTGGCACTATTAGCCACCGGACGCTGATGCATATGCTGGGGGGGGGGGAGGATCTGAGCACCTATGGACATGTCCGGAGTGCAACGAAGATACCCCAACTGATAACTGACAGATATAGTATTTTTGGAATTATATATGTAATAACAATGGTACTTCTACCAAATATGGTAGTTGTTTTGTATTTGTACCTCTGTAACATATCTGTTATTTTCTTTTCTAGATTTTGCCATGTTTCTTTGTGTGTCTGACTTGGTTGACATGGGAAGACTATTCCGTATACTTTTATAAAACGGAATAGTAGCCATAGGCGCCTTAGCCGTAGCCGCTCTTTCAGAAGAACTAAATTTTATTTTTTTTAAGCACATATGTGCCTGTGAAATATTGAAAACCATTTTCCAGAAGAACTAAATTTTTGTTTGTTTTTCAGTTGAGCATTTAATTCTCATTTTCTGCATTTAGAATACATTCTTGGCATGATTGTTAAAGCACATCACACAAGTAGGATCACACAGTCCTTTATCCAGAATTCTAAGAACTGAAGAGCCCATAAAACTTTTACTTGGAGATCATTTGCACACCAAAACTTGTGTTTGGCACACACACACACACACAAATATGTCCCAGTACATACAGAAATGTGGCATGTATATCATTGAGCAGCCATGTTATTACCCTAAATAGTTAATCTGTGTAGCTTTTGGGTGATTCAGGACAATTTTAATAAATAAAAGAATGTGGGCGACTGAGTGTCACGGGATACTGTGAGTTAATGATTCCCTGATAAACTAGTAAGATTAATTACAAGGTATGAGGAGGGTTAACAATCGAGCTTTCTGTCTGGAACGAGGACAACGTGCCGGTTAGTGACCGAAAGGTATATAATTCAGGGACAGGTGTTCGCAGAGGTCATTGCCTGACGATCTAATCGGACGGACACGGGAAACGGGGAGATCGCGTTGTGGAAAAATGAACGGAGACGGCGATCAAAGGATTCGGACGCTTAGAAGTACTAACGTAGGGGAACACAGGGAAACAGCGAAGGGACGGAAAAGAACGAGCAAGTAACAATACGTGAATTCACAGACTTTTGATGTGGGAACTTACGGCAAATTTTATTGTAGATCAAACAAACAACGAAGGATTGGACACTGAGTATAAATGAGTGGAACACGGGTTTTGAAGCAGTGTGTGTTCCAATACTGGGCCGAGATATTTATGTATCCTGAAATAGTAAAGAAATCATCCCTTGCAATGGGATAGAAGGGCTTATGTGCTGATAGATGTCAATGCTGGGATTTACATAAATTCTATATATAAGGTTCCAATTCACCTCCTGACATATCAAAGAAGATAGAACAGTACGTCTCTTGTACAGAGAAAGCAGTGTTGATAATAAAGGAAAGAACTTTCACTTTAATCAGGCACTTCACGGGGGCAGAGAAAGTTTAGAAAATAATGGAAATAACGATCATTATAAAAAGGCAGGATGACCCAGAACGGAAAATAATGACACTGTAAATTAATATAAAGACACAAATGAATCATTCATGAAGAGTTGCCATGCGTACAAAAGATGTTCATAAAAGAACGGAATACCGTGTATAGAACGTTTGCAGGACCAATAGACAGTGCTAGACATTAGCTATGTGTTTTCCATGGTGGATTTATTAATTAACGATTAATCAAGGAAAACCCGGTCTAAGCATGAGACTTGCCGTGATCACATTACTTTACGGTGATACAGTGGTGAATAGTTTTTTTTTTTCAATAACGGATTTACCTCCAAACTCAAGCTGAACGGAGCATCCAGGGTGAGAACGTTCTAATTATATGTGTGGCGTCTTGTCGTATGGCCGTTTATGAAGACTGGAGAAAGCTTACGGCACATGCGATTACCCGAGTCATATCTTGCATTCACAGTAGCAGACACTACCAACTACATATACACTTTCAATACATACAATTGACATAGTTTTCAACAATAAACATGTTATTAATTGTTGGAGGAAACTGTTGTCAGGGTATGTTATGAAGGATAGAGATAGAGAGAGAGAGAGAGAGAGAGAGAGAGAGAGAGAGAGAGAGAGAGAGAGAGAGAGAGAGAGAGAGAGAGAGAGAGAGAGATAGTGTGTGTATGGAAGACAGAAGGGAGGAGTGTAGACAAAAGTCTGTCAATAATCCCAAAGTATAATAAGTTAAAGGTGTGCTTGTTGACTCCACTTTCCTCCCGGGACGAAAAGGTACATTAAATGGTGGAGCAGCAGTGGTACCACAAATGCTTAGTGGTACCATCCCTAGCGAGGTACCTGCATATAGGTACATTAAATGGTAGATGCATAGCAGGGCATATGCATAACAGGGTACAAGCATATTGGTACCTACATATTGGGATATTCATATAAGTATACATTGATGACTTTTAATGGAAGGATGTCCATTGGATATATGGTGCCATTACATTTATGTTAGAGACAGTACATTAATGCTGGTGACCGTACAGTGAGAAAGACCCAGATAGTATGAAAGTAGAAAGGTGTTAAGACACATTAACTATTTGTGCACACTTTCACACGACTACGATAAGTCTTTATCCTATATCTTCTCTATTGATTGAGAGATTGGTTGTATTGTATTGTGTGGTGTCATAGATAATATATAAATTAGATAGACATAAATAATAGAGATTTATAATAGAATATATTTCTATAGTGAGTATTGCTTTACTGCCTTGAAGTGTCTGTACTCTATCTGCTGACTTACCTTCTTTAATATGGCCACTCCTAAACTAACCACAGCAGAACTTAGGGCTAACGGGGAAGAAATTGGGTTATCTGGTTCGGCCCTAACGGATTACGTACAGGAGAGAGAGAGGGAAATTCGTCAAGCAGAACAAGAAGATCGAAAGGCCGAGTTGGAATTGAAACGCATGGAAATGGAACAGATCAACAAGCGGTTGGAAGCGGAAGAGACCAACAAGATACGGGAACATGAATACCGCATGAAAGAGATGGAACTCAAAACACAAACTAAGGGAGAAATAGATGGAGCGGTAGGCGGATCATCTTTACTTGGTTCAACCCACATGAGTGGACAAGGGTACCATGCCATGAAGTTTCCCTTAGCTGTTTATGACGAGTCGAAAGAGCGTTTTGACCAGTATGTGAATCGCTTTCAGGCAATGGCAGTTGCTATGGGACTGGATAGAAGCAAATGGGCTCTTAAATTATCCCAGGGGTTACTAGGTTCGGGTTACGAGGTGTACACACGCCTATCACCAGGACATGAAAATAATTACGAGGAATTAAAAGCCGCTTTGATGAAGCATTTTGAAATCACAACAAAAACGTATCGGAAGAAGTTTAGATCGTCTAGACGAGAGCCGGGAGAGCTATTCGCCGCCTACAGTTTAAGGCTGAAATCATACCTCCAAAAATGGATAGATTCGGCGGAGTTCAAGCGGGACTATGAGATTTTGGAAGAGCTCATGGTGGTCGACCAGATGCGGCAGCAAATGTCATAACCACTGAAGACATTTTTAGGAGAACAAGGGGCGGAACGGCTGGATGGTGTGAATAAGCTGGTGGAAAGATTCATAGAAGTCCATGGGGAAGCTAAAGACACCAATATACCACCCACCAAAGGTCAGGAGAAACAAGAGAAAAAGAAACCTAAGAACTGGGAAGGAGAAAAAGTGGAACCTTATATAAAGACGTCACTGGAGAACGAACGAACAACAGAACGAACAGACTTTATTTTCAAAGGGTAACAAATTGGGCACGCAGGCCCGTCTTACATTCGGCCCTTCCATTCACTCAGCTTTCTTTCATCAACAGTGCATAGGAAAAAAACATTGTCACATGAATTTTGTAAACATAAACAATGCATATTACTATGTTATGAGACACATCCACCACCCACCCACACATCCCCCATTCACTCCAACTCCCCCACCCAACCACACACATAACCCACACACACATACATTCCCCCACCGATCCACCACATCCCTACACCTACACATCTCCCCACCCACACACACCTCTCACCCACCACACATCCATCCACCCACACCCCAAGCACACATACATTCAATAACCCACACATCCCCCACCTACACACATCTCCCCACCCACTCACATATCCTCTACCCGTCCAATTACCCACCAACAATCACTCACCACATATCCTCCTCCACCCACACACCTCCACCCACCCAGCAAAACACACATTCCTCAGCCACACACACATCTCCCCGTCAACTCACATATTCCGCACCTACCCACACACAAATTCCGCACCCACCCACATAATCTCCCATCTCCCCCAGCCCACTCACAGATCCCGAGCCCACACCTACAAACAACCCCCACCATCTCCTAACCTACACACACTCACCCACCCACATATCCTCTACCCACCCACACATCCTCTACCCACCCATCCCCCAACCAAACATCCCTTAACCACACACCCTTACTCATTTACAATCACCCACCCACACATCCTCTACCCAACCACACATCCTCCATCCACCCATCCCCCAGCCACACATCCCTTAACCACACACCCCTACCCATATACACACACATCCCCACCCACTCACAATCTCCCCACCCATACACACATCCCCACCCATCAACACATCCCCCATTCATAAACACACACCTCCCACCACGCACACACAACCCACACACACACATCCCCAACTCATACACTCATCCCCAGACACACGTACTTATCCCTCAACCACTAACACCCACACATCCCTTACCAACTCATCAACAACATACATCTCCTATCTACCCACCCACACTCACACACCCCAACCACCCATCTAAGCACACATCCCCCACCCTCACACACTTCTTCACCCCCCCCAAAACCCCCACCCCTTAAACACACACACCCCTCTATCCCAACCAGCTCCCCTCCCACACAACACCACACCCACACACATCCAAAGACACATCCCTCACCCCAACCACATCTCCCCACACATTTCCTACCCATCCACACATCCCCCAACTACAATCACCCCACTACCCATACATACATCCTCCAGCCAGCCCCCACCCCCCACCCAGCCAGACATACCCCCACCCTCACACACATCCCCAAAATCCATCACTCACCCCATCATGCACACCTCCCAACCCACATACACCCCCCACATATTCTCACCCACACACCTCCCCACCCATCCCCCAACATCCCCACCCATACACATCCCTCCCCCAAACCCCCCCAAACCCACACCACCCCCACCTGCACACATCTCCCACCCACCAATTCCCCACATCCACATCTCCCCACCCATACATATACCCCCCCCCATCCCATAACCCATCATCAATCATCCACCACATATCCTCCTCCACCCCTCACCCACAACCCCCTAGCCAAACACACATCCCCACCCACAACACATCTCCCCGCCAACCCATATATCCCGCACGTACCCCAACACAAATCCCCACCCCCCCAACAACCCCACCCCCCCACACACACACAC
>JACEFZ010017044.1:0-43583 GCA_014155875.1 Cepaea nemoralis | reverse complement strand
ATGTCTGGATGTACTTTTATTTTTCTATCCCCCATTTCTTTCTTTTTGGAAATGTCTGGATGTACATTTTTATGTTTCAATCTCCCCTTTATCTTTCTGTGTTATGTCGGGATGTATTTTTTTTCTTCCCCTTTTCTTGTGGTTATGTCTGGATGTATATTGTGTATTGACATGAAAGTGAATCAGTCAAAACAAGTTTTACCAACCACAGGAACTGCCTGATTTGCTAATTTTCCTCACGTATACAAAGGAAGGTTCCTGAATGTTCACAGAATTGGCTGGTCAGGGTCTTATCTCTTGTAGATGCCACTTTTGGGGGGAAATTTGGTGATGCACGGCTATTGGTATACAAATGTTTACACATGAAAAACTTTAAGCCATTGTTTGCTTTTTGGGTGGTCTGTGTGACATCACAATGTTAGGGGAAGTTTATGGGAAAGATCACAAAATAAAATATTAGTTGGCAAGTAGAAATAAGAATTGGGTAGCAATTGTGAACTGATAAAGCAAGAAGTGAAACGGGTGTGTTTTTTCATCGGATCTTTTCTTTGCCTGCAGCGGAATAAGAAAGTAATACAATGAAAGGGAAATGCTTAACCAAGTTGATCCGTTCAAAAATAGTGGCAGTTGTCAGTTATCAGTTATCAGTTGGGGTATCTTCGTTGCACTCCGGACATGTCCATAGGTGCTCAGATCCTCCCCCCAGCATATGCATCAGCGTCCGGTGGCTAATAGTGCCAGTTCTGTGTTGGTTGACGAGGCGCTTTGTTTTCCCGATGTACTTCTCGCGTCTGGCTGTGCCGATTCTTACTCCCAGGTCTTTCATCCTGGAAAGCGATGTGGAATCACTGGCGTCAAAATCCTCTGTTCTCGCCATATCTTTAAGGGCGTTAATGACATCGGCACGATCCATGGGCTGGCCATCTACAGGGGGTGCAGAGCCAGCCAATTTATCAGCTCGTTCATTTCCCTCGACTCCCGCATGTCCCGGGACGAAGATGAAGGTGACTTTGCGGACAACAGACTTCCGCAGCGACTCAGTCCACTGTCTACGTACAGATCCAGCTTCGACCTTCTGAATCATGCTCATTGAATCACTTAGTACACACACGTTGGTATAATGCTGTGATTCCAGCCATATGAAAGCCTGTGTAACTGCCATCACCTCCATCGTCATGCTGCTCGTGGTCATAGAGTGGGCACCACTGGATTCTTGAACGGTTCGGCCCGCTGAACGGGCTGTAAATGCCCACGCACTTCTCTGCTGCTTTACAACAGATCCATCTGTATAGATGAGCACTTCGGGGCTATCTGAGTGATCATAGATGAGCGCGTTAACCTCTGCATTGACAGCGGCAGGGTTCTGCTCTCTGCACCGTCTGTCGAGTGTGATAATGCAGGAGAAGGTACACTTAAAAGCTGGAGGCACCGGCACCCATTCCTTGCCGGGGTTGATACTGGTAAGACTGCAGACCTGTCCGACGACATCTTCCGCCCGACCCATCCATGATTTGCCCCTCTTTAGCCTGTCACCCTTTTCTCTGAATACAGCGTCATGCAGAGGGTGCTGCTCATCTGCACTTATTTTTAAGTATGCACGAGCTCTCCAGATCTTGATCCTGTGTTCCATTGTCGGGAAGTCAAGGAGGTATCTCATTGCTACACAGCTGGTGTCTCTCGTGCAGCCCAAAATGATGCGCATGGCTTCGTTTTGTACCTTTTCAAGTCTTCCAATCTGTGTAGGGCTGACAGTGAGGATGGCCAGGGCATACTCGATGCGTGAAAGCACAAGTCCTTGGAACAGAAGTAATAGCAGTCTTTGCTCGATATTGGCAGTCGCCATGACTCTCATTGCTGCCAAACCTTTTCGAGCCTTCGTTATGACATAGTCGACATGATCTTTGAAGGACAGGCTACGATCAAGCCTCACGCCAAGATATGTCATTGACTGGGTTCTACTCAGAATGCTCCCATCCATTCTAACTGCCGGCAGGTCTGTTTTCACAATATGGTTGTTTAGTGAGAACCATGTAACCGTTGCCTTTGCAGGGTTGACAAGGGCATCGGCATCAGCACACCATGAGGAAATTCGATCTAGTTCGCCCTGCATATAGTTGGCAACCGCCTGTCTATCTCGACCCTGTCGATACACGAGGATGTCGTCAACGAATGATAGAGTCCTACCCCTCCCATCCAACTGTTGTTCAGTGATCGGCACCGTATACACGTTGAATAGTACTGGTGACAGTGGTGAACCCTGTGGCAATCCTGGACATATCGTTATCGGCTCAGAAGACCAACTCCCGCATCTTAGCACCACCTTCCTTTGGAGTAGAACTGCAGCTATCCATCGTACAAGGTGAGGGTGCACTTTCAGTCTGAGGAGGGTTTGCATCAAGTGCTCGAAAGATACTCTGTTATATGCGTCCTCTAAGTCTATGGCGGCCGCACATGTCTCTTCTCTGACCTGAAATCCTTCGTAAACATCTTGAGCAAAGACCGCCACATTCAGCCATGACTCTTTGTTGCGTCTGTATCCTCCAAGTGTGGGCGGGAAGCAGCCGAGCTGTTCCAAGTCCCAAGCAAGTCTGTGTGCTACAATTTTCTCCAGTAGCTTGCCAACAGTATTCTGCATCGTAATGATTCTGTAGCCGCTTATCTTGGAGTGGTCTTTGTTCGGTTTTGGCAGCGGCAGCAAGTAGCTGTGTAGCCATTCTTCTTTGACCTGACCCCTCTGGATACTGGTGTTGAATTCTCTGGCCAGTTCTTCCATGTCATCATCTGATATCACCATTAGGTCACCATATCGGATGCCGTCTGGGCCTGGGGCGGTGTTAGGTGATTTCTTGAGCATTGCACGCAATATGTCAACTGTGATTGTCCATTCTTCGTCTGTCCCGACCCCCTCGCACAACTGAGAGAGTGTTGTTGTGGTCCTATGTCTGGCGGGCTCGTCTTTCTGGTCAGTCTGTTCTATGTAGCGTGCAAGAAGGGCCTTACCTTTATCCGCATCCGACTTTTTCCATGCGAGGTCTGTGCCTTGAAAGTCTGGTATACCCCTACGTTGTGCAGCACCGTTCATGCTCTTGTGGAGGCGCCAGAATGTCGTAAGAGATTGCTCGGAGCACACCTTCCTGCAGAACTCGTCCCATTTGTCGGCCTTGGCCTGTTTGGCGCAGGATTTGAATAAAGTCGTCGTCCTAACGACCTCAGTCTTCAGGTTCGCCAACTCAACCTGTGGCATGTTAGCCTTTCTGGCCTTTTGCCAGTCTTTGACAGCCTGCCTCTTTCCCAGCCACACCTTCTCGACCTCTCCATTCCACCATGGTGGCTGCAGCCATCTTTCTTGTCTCCTACGGGAGGAAGTTAGTTTCCTTCTTCTGATCTTGCTTATGGCGTCTTGACCAGTGGTGTCGTACGGGAAGGCATTGGTCTTGTTTCTTTGACTCATGGCCCCGTCTTTCTTGATCAGGATGACACAAGGGTAGTGGTCACTATTGTGGTATCCCAGTGTGCCCCACCGGCACCTTGGTGCGATGGTGGGCGACACCAGAGCCAAGTCAATGATGCTGTCAGAGTCGCCTGGTCGAGTGGCCATTCTAGTGACCTTCCCATCATTCAGACAGATTAGGGCAGCAGATGCCAGGGCGTCCTCCAAATCTTCTCCCTGTCTATTGGTGATGCAGTTCCCCCATTGACTGCCTCTGGCATTGAAGTCCCCGCAGTAGATGATATGCCTTTCATCCATATCGAACAAACTCTGCCATTGTCGCACGTCGACCTTCCCATTTCGCGCATAGACGTTAACGATTAGGTCATGTTAGGCTTAACTATCGCCACCGGGCGCCGATGATACGCCGAAAGAAGACCGGACGCGCGTGCACGAACTCCGTTGCACGGTCCGAACTCCATTTCACCACGAAAAAAACAGTGGCAGTTGTATCAGATGGAAGTTACTTTGTAGAGAACAGACTAAGACAAGCAAAGGACAGGCATATTATGTAAAAGTCAATAATTAAATGGAGAGTACTGAAATATAGTGTATGCCTGTGAATGAAAGACATTGAGAACTATTGACAAGATCAGTGGTGGAAGGCAGGTCAAGATCGCATTTTTTAACATTCTAGTTCACTTTTAGTCAAATCAAACAACTCCACAACAATTAAACTAACAGTTAATTGTTGTGCTCCAGACCACCTGCTTGAAAAACCCATCCTGACTCTGTGACTAGAATTCAAAAAGTACAGATAAATAGATCAAATAACCTACATAGCTCAGGAAAAAAATATGGCAAATTGAACAAGATCCAGACAACTGGCAATTATGAAGTCTTGCTGGTGCATGTGGAGCAGATGAAGTCCTCAAAGAATATATAAATATATATCTATTGCTTTTCAAAGACAACTGAATAAATTGTGAAGTTGGACATATAGAACTACAAAAATTAGATTTTTAAGAGCATGCATCTTTCCCATTACAACATACGCCTGTGAGACCTGGTCACTTACTAAACAAGCCGAAGCTGACTTGGGAACGTAAATTACAAGTACCCCCGAAGTCGGAGTGAGTTCACCTGGTGGCTAGGGACAATGTTAATAGTATTACAATAGGGAAAACAAACCCACATACAAAATTCAGTCCATCACTTATATAAACAGTGTGTATAGACTACGCTTGAGTTCAAAGCGAGCGAGCACCAAAAAAAAAGGGAAAGCTATTCCACACGTAAAATTCCATTCACTGCGACTAGAAGTAATGTGTGTGGACTACGTGTGAGTTCACTGTGAATAGAAGTGATGTGTGTGGACTACGTGTGAGTTCACTGTGAATAGAAGTGATGTGTGTGGACTACGTGTGAGTTCACTGTGAATAGAAGTAATGTGTGTAGACTACTGTGTGAGTTCACTGCGACTAGAAGTAATGTGTGTGGACTATGTGTGAGTTCACTGCGACTAGAAGTAATGTGTGTGGACTACGTGTGAGTTCACTGTGAATAGAAGTGATGTGTGTGGACTACGCGTGAGTTCACTGTGAATAGAAGTGATGTGTGTGGACTACGTGTGAGTTCACTGTGAATAGAAGTAATGTGTGTGGACTATGTGTGAGTTCACTGTGAATAGAAGTGATGTGTGTGGACTACGTGTGAGTTCACTGTGAATAGAAGTGATGTGTGTGGACTACGTGTGAGTTCACTGCGACTAGAAGTAATGTGTGTGGACTATGTGTGAGTTCACTGTGAATAGAAGTGATGTGTGTGGACTACGCGTGAGTTCACAGCCAGCAAGCGAAAACAAAAAACCTGGACAGGTACATTGGGGCTCCCATCTCCTGAACATCCTTGTCAGCTGATAGCGCATGAACGGTTTGATATGAAACCTTCAAATGCCACTCAGCTGAGCAATATTCCCTCCAAGGCTTTGAAGTCAGACAATATCAAAAGTACCAAAAAATGTATTCCCTGTAGTGAATTTCATATTAATTGATAAAGGCAATGGCTTCATGTGTTGTTTAGCACACAAAATGGTCGCATGTTAAAGCTGGCAGAAGCAATCTCCATTAATTTACAGAAGGCAATTTTTTGCAGACAGAACGTCATAATAGCCAGTGTAAAATTACCATGGTCATCATCATCATCTTCCATTTTTGCCATCAAGCGTCGTCGGGAGGAATAATTGGCGTTGTACTCGATAGTGTCATTCCGTTTGATTGTACAATCGTCTTTTATGTCAACCCATTTTCTTCTTGGACATCCTCTTGCTCTCGTCGCAGATAATCTTTGATGTAAGGAAGGCCAGTGCTGGTTGTTGATGGTGTTGCATTCTAACGAGATGTCCAAACCATTTGATCTTTTGTTTTTCAATAAATGGGGCACAAGGTGTTGATCCCACTTTCTTATTCGGTCTCGGACTGTTAAGTTGGCAGCTCTCCTAGGGCATCTCATCTCACAGGTGTTGATTTTGCGTAAATGGTGATTTTGATAAAGTCCAGGTTTGAGATTGGTAGCATAGGGTTGGTGTGAATATGTTGTTTATTATCTGCCGTTTTGCAGACTTAGGTATGTTTGGATGTTTAAGTATGGGTGATAGTTGATATGTAAGTGCACTTGCTTTTTTTTACATCCGATTTCAATTTCTCTGTCCAATCTGCCATCTTCTGTGTTCAAGCTTCCAAAATAATTGAATTGTTTCTTCTTCTTCTGCTGCGTTCATCCGGAGTTTTTTTCCGGACGTGATTGCGTTCTGGCACCGTTAGGCCGACACATTCGACTTCTGCGGGTATTTGTTGACCGGGTTAACCTTCCCGGGGGAATTGTTTCAGAGATGTGCCATTTATTTGTATACTAAGTGAACCAGGAGATCTACTAACTTGCATTACTTCAGTTTTGGCTATGTTTATACTCATATTGTATCTGCTGCATGTTGAACTCATGTTATGCTTTTGCAGTGTGCTCTCGTCGCTATAAAACGGGCACTGGTCGTCTGCAAATAGAAGTTCATTTATTGCATGTGGATGTGTTCTTTCATCTGAAGTAGTGTTCAACATTTTCTGATTCTGTTCTGTCAAGGTTGACTTCTTTGGATATTCTGTCTCCATCCATCATGTGCTTTGCCGGTAAGTGTGAGCGGTCATGATTCGCCATTTCACTCGACCACGAGAGTTTTGAATAAGCTCAATGTCCATGTCACGTGGCCAAACCATCCAGGTATTTATTTCTCTGTCTTCCCTTTATTCTTTTCCCCTCGATCTTGCCAGTTGTCATCAAGTTCTCGGATTTATTTCTTCTCATAACATGTCCAAAAAATTTTGACTAATTTCTCTGATCAGTTTACGATTTTCATTTGTTTCTTGTAGGCTTTGATCGTTGGTTTTTGTTTTTTGTCTGTCCATGGTATTCTTTGCGTTCTCCCCAGAAACCACATTTCCACAGCGGTCAGAATTTTTTCAGCTTGTCTGCTCATTGTCCACGCTTCACACCCATACAATAGTACAGGCTCTTATGTAGCACCTCAACACTCGTTTTCTCGTAGCAACTGATATCTTTTTATTGGTCAGTATGTTTATCATTTTGTAAAAGGCTACTTTCGCCATGGCGATTCTTGTTTTAATCTCTTCAAGGCATCTGCCATCAGATGTTATGACTGTTCCGAGATAATTATAACTTACAAGTGCTGTGTTTGTTTGCGTGCCTGTCTGGGTTGTGATGGTGTTGCTACATTGGGGTATTAGTGCTATGAACGCCAAGTCAATCAATCAATCAGGTGCCATCTCTACAACGAAGGTTGGTTGCCATGAATTTTTAATACTATCTCTCGGATTGACTGTGCAAGCTGTCATACTGCTGTTCATCCAGCTACTGATGTTAGCTACCCCCACTTGTCTACAACTGGGTCGCGTGCACACTGCCTGGTATATCTGTTAATGTCACCAAAATATTTTCATTTGCTTCTTCAGTACACGATTTCTGTGGTGTGTTACATGTAACAAGTCAAGCAACGTTTCACATGTAACAAAAGACAACACACTAAGACAATCAGGAAAAGGAATACAATCACATTAACAGACATCTACACAACAACGATAGCACAACAAAGAAGATGAATACGTGACAACAAGAACAAAACAAATACCACAGTCACGAAAATAACGAAGATGAATGTGAGGGTGTATGTATAAGACAATACAACCAGTGAAAAACTAACATAAATAAAGAAACAACAACGGTTAGAGAAATCAAGCGATGTGTATTATTACTAATGGTGGGATGGGGTAGGTGGTGTTACATCACTATCTTCGCCATCCTCTAGTAGTATGGTATCCACTCCATATGCTTGGGGGAGTGGCATATGGCAATGTGGGCTGCTGGGGCATGTTGTAGGGCGATGTGGGCTGCTGGGGCGTGTTGTAGGGCGATGTGGGATGCTGGGGCGTGCTGTAGGGCGATGTGGGATGCTGGGGCGTGCTGTAGGGTGATGTGGGCTGCTGCTGGGGCATGTAGGGTGGTGTGGGCTGCTGGGGCGTGCTGTAGGGTGATGTGGGATGCTGGGGCATGTAGGGTGGTGTGGGCTGCTGGGGCATGTAGGGTGGTGTGGGCTGCTGGGGCGTGCTGTAGGGTGATGTGGGATGCTGGGGCATGTAGGGTGGTGTGGGCTGCTGGGGCATGTAGGGTGGTGTGGGCTGCTGGGGCGTGCTGTAGGGTGATGTGGGATGCTGGGGCATGTAGGGTGGTGTGGGCTGCTGGGGCATGCTGTAGGGTGATGTGGGATGCTGGGGCGTGCTGTAGGGTGATGTGGGATGCTGGGGCATGTAGGGTGGTGTGGGCTGCTGGGGCATGTAGGGTGGTGTGGGCTGCTGGGGCGTGCTGTAGGGTGATGTGGGATGCTGGGGCATGTAGGGTGGTGTGGGCTGCTGGGGCATGTAGGGTGGTGTGGGCTGCTTGGACGTGCTGTAGGGTGATGTGGAATGCTGGGGCGTGCTGTAGGGTGATGTGGGATGCTGGGGCGTGCTGTAGGGTGATGTGGGATGCTGGGGCGTGCTGTAGGGTGATGTGGGATGCTGGGGCGTGCTGTAGGGTGGTGTGGGCTGCTGGGGCATGTAGGGTGATGTGGGCTGCTGGGGCATGTAGGGTGATGTGGGCTGCTGGGGCATGCTGTAGGGCGATGTGGGCTGCTGGGGCATGTAGGGTGAAGTGGGATGCTGGGGCGTGCTGTAGGGCGATGTGGGGTGATGTGAGCTGCTGGGGCATGTAGGGTGATGTGGGCTGCTGGGGCATGTTGTAGGGCGATGTGGGCTGCTGGGGCATGTAGGGTGATGTGGGCTACTGAGGCATGTTGTAGGGCGATGTGGGCTGCTGGGGCATGATGTGGGCTGCTGGGCATGTAGTGTGATGTGGGCTGCTGGGGCATGTAGGTTGATGTGGGCTGCTGGGGCATGTGGGGTGATGTGGGCTGCTGGGGCATGTAGGGTGATGTGGGCTGCTGGGGCATGTAGGGTGATGTGGGCTGCTGGGGCATGTAGGGTGATGTGGGCTGCTGGGGCGTGCTGTAGAGCGATGTGGGCTGCTGGGGCATGTAGGGTGATGTGGGCTGCTGGGGCATGTTGTAGGGCGATGTGGGCTGCTGGGGCGTGCTGTAGAGCGATGTGGGCTGCTGGGGCATGTAGGGTGATGTGGGCTGCTGGGGCATGTAGGGCGATGTGGGCTGCTGGGGCATGTAGTGTGATGTGGGCTGCTGGGGCATGTAGGGTGATGTGGGCTGCTGGGGCATGTTGTAGGGTGATGTGGGCTGCTGGGGCATGTAGGGTGATGTGGGCTACTGGGGCATGTTGTAGGGCGATGTGGGCTGCTGGGCATGATGTGGGCTGCTGGGGCATGATGTGGGCTGCTGGGGCGTGTTGTAGGGCGATGTGGGCTGCTGGGGCATGTAGAGTGATGTGGGCTGCTGGAGAATGGTGTAGGGCGGTGTGACCTAGTGCTATGAACGCCAAGTCAATCAATCAATCAGGTGCCATCTCTACAACGAAGGTTGGTTGCCATGAATTTTTAATACTATCTCTCGGATTGACTGTGCAAGCTGTCATACTGCTGTTCATCCAGCTACTGATGTTAGCTACCCCCACTTGTCTACAACTGGGTCGCGTGCACACTGCCTGGTATATCTGTTAATGTCACCAAAATATTTTCATTTGCTTCTTCAGTACACGATTTCTGTGGTGTGTTACATGTAACAAGTCAAGCAACGTTTCACATGTAACAAAAGACAACACACTAAGACAATCAAGAAAAGGAATACAATCACATTAACAGACATCTACACAACAACGATAGCACACCAAAGAAGATGAATACGTGACAACAAGAACAAAACAAATGCCACAGTCACGAAAATAACGAAGATGAATGTGAGGGTGTATGTATAAGACAATACAACCAGTGAAAAACTAACATAAATAAAGAAACAACAACGGTTAGAGAAATCAAGCGATGTGTATTATTACTAATGGTGGGATGGGGTAGGTGGTGTTACATCACTATCTTCGCCATCCTCTAGTAGTATGGTATCCACTCCATATGCTTGGGGGAGTGGCATATGGCAATGTGGGCTGCTGGGGCATGTTGTAGGGCGATGTGGGCTGCTGGGGCGTGTTGTAGGGCGATGTGGGATGCTGGGGCGTGCTGTAGGGCGATGTGGGATGCTGGGGCGTGCTGTAGGGTGATGTGGGCTGCTGCTGGGGCATGTAGGGGTGGTTGTGGGCTGCTGGGGCGTGCTGTAGGGTGATGTGGGATGCTGGGGCATGTAGGGTGGTGTGGGCTGCTGGGGCATGTAGGGTGGTGTGGGCTGCTGGGGCGTGCTGTAGGGTGATGTGGGGTGCTGGGGCATGTAGGGTGGTGTGGGCTGCTGGGGCATGTAGGGTGGTGTGGGCTGCTGGGGCGTGCTGTAGGGTGATGTGGGATGCTGGGGCGTGCTGTAGGGTGATGTGGGCTGCTGGGGCATGTAGGGTGGTGTGGGCTGCTGGGGCGTGCTGTATGGTGATGTGGGATGCTGGGCGTGCTGTAGGGTGATGTGGGATGCTGGGGCGTGCTGTAGGGTGATGTGGGATGCTGGGGCGTGCTGTAGGGTGGTGTGGGCTGCTGGGGCATGTAGGGTGATGTGGGCTGCTGGGGCATGTAGGGTGATGTGGGCTGCTGGGGCATGCTGTAGGGCGATGTGGGCTGCTGGGGCATGTAGGGTGTAGTGGGATGCTGGGGCGTGCTGTAGGGCGATGTGGGGTGATGTGAGCTGCTGAAGCATGTAGGGTGGTGTGGGCTGCTGGGGCATGTAGGGTGGTGTGGGCTGCTGGAGCGTGCTGTAGGGTGATGTGGGATGCTGGGGCGTGCTGTAGGGTGATGTGGGCTGCTGGGGCATGTAGGGTGATGTGGGCTACTGGGGCATGTTGTAGGGCGATGTGGGCTGCTGGGGCATGATGTGGGCTGCTGGGCATGTAGTGTGATGTGGGCTGCTGGGCATGCTGTAGGTCGATGTGGGCTGCTGGGGCATGTGGGAAGTGGATGCTGGGCGTGCTGGGGCGATGTAGGGGTGATGTGAGCTGCTGGGGCATGTAGGGTGATGTGGGCTGCTGGGGCATGTTAGGGTGATGTGGGCTGCTGGGGCGTGCTGTAGGCGATGATGGGCTGCTGGGGCATGTTAGGGTGATGTGGGCTGCTGGGGCATGTAGGGTGATGTGGGCTACTGGGGCATGTTGTAGGGCGATGTGGGCTGCTGGGCATGTAGTGTGATGTGGGCTGCTGGGGCATGTAGGTTGATGTGGGCTGCTGGGGCATGTGGGGTGATGTGGGCTGCTGGGGCATGTAGGGTGATGTGGGCTGCTGGGGCATGTAGGGTGATGTGGGCTGCTGGGGCATGTAGGGTGATGTGGGCTGCTGGGGCGTGCTGTAGAGCGATGTGGGCTGCTGGGGCATGTAGGGTGATGTGGGCTGCTGGGGCATGTTGTAGGGCGATGTGGGCTGCTGGGGCGTGCTGTAGAGCGATGTGGGCTGCTGGGGCATGTAGGGTGATGTGGCTGCTGGGCATGTAGGGCGATGTGGGCTGCTGGGGCATGTAGTGTGATGTGGGCTGCTGGGGCATGTAGGGTGATGTGGGCTGCTGGGGCATGTAGGGTGATGTGGGCTGCTGGGGCATGTAGGGTGATGTGGGCTGCTGGGGCGTGCTGTAGAGCGATGTGGGCTGCTGGGGCATGTAGGGTGATGTGGGCTGCTGGGGCATGTTGTAGGGCGATGTGGGCTGCTGGGGCGTGCTGTAGAGCGATGTGGGCTGCTGGGGCATGTAGGGTGATGTGGGCTGCTGGGGCATGTAGGGCGATGTGGGCTGCTGGGGCATGTAGTGTGATGTGGGCTGCTGGGGCATGTAGGGTGATGTGGGCTGCTGGGGCATGTTGTAGGGTGATGTGGGCTGCTGGGGCATGTAGGGTGATGTGGGCTACTGGGGCATGTTGTAGGGCGATGTGGGCTGCTGGGCATGATGTGGGCTGCTGGGGCATGATGTGGGCTGCTGAGGCGTGTTGTAGGGCGATGTGGGCTGCTGGGGCATGTAGAGTGATGTGGGCTGCTGGAGAATGGTGTAGGGCGGTGTGACCTAGTGCTATGAACGCCAAGTCAATCAATCAATCAGGTGCCATCTCTACAACGAAGGTTGGTTGCCATGAATTTTTAATACTATCTCTCGGATTGACTGTGCAAGCTGTCATACTGCTGTTCATCCAGCTACTGATGTTAGCTACCCCCACTTGTCTACAACTGGGTCGCGTGCACACTGCCTGGTATATCTGTTAATGTCACCAAAATATTTTCATTTGCTTCTTCAGTACACGATTTCTGTGGTGTGTTACATGTAACAAGTCAAGCAACGTTTCACATGTAACAAAAGACAACACACTAAGACAATCAAGAAAAGGAATACAATCACATTAACAGACATCTACACAACAACGATAGCACAACAAAGAAGATGAATACGTGACAACAAGAACAAAACAAATACCACAGTCACGAAAATAACGAAGATGAATGTGAGGGTGTATGTATAAGACAATACAACCAGTGAAAAACTAACATAAATAAAGAAACAACAACGGTTAGAGAAATCAAGCGATGTGTATTATTACTAATGGTGGGATGGGGTAGGTGGTGTTACATCACTATCTTCGCCATCCTCTAGTAGTATGGTATCCACTCCATATGCTTGGGGGAGTGGCATATGGCAATGTGGGCTGCTGGGGCATGTTGTAGGGCGATGTGGGCTGCTGGGGCGTGTTGTAGGGCGATGTGGGATGCTGGGGCGTGCTGTAGGGCGATGTGGGATGCTGGGGCGTGCTGTAGGGTGATGTGGGCTGCTGCTGGGGCATGTAGGGTGGTGTGGGCTGCTGGGGCATGTAGGGTGGTGTGGGCTGCTGGGGCGTGCTGTAGGGTGATGTGGGATGCTGGGGCATGTAGGGTGGATGTGGGCTGCTGGGGCATGTAGGGTGGTGTGGGCTGCTGGGGCGTGCTGTAGGGTGATGTGGGATGCTGGGGCATGTAGAGTGGTGTGGGCTGCTGGGGCATGTAGGGTGGTGTCTGCTGCTGGGGCGTGCTGTAGGGTGATGTGGGATGCTGGGGCGTGCTGTAGGGTGATGTGGGCTGCTGGGGCATGTAGGGTGGTGTGGGCTGCTGGGGCGTGCTGTATGGTGATGTGGGATGCTGGGGCGTGCTGTAGGGTGATGTGGGATGCTGGGGCGTGCTGTAGGGTGATGTGGGATGCTGGGGCGTGCTGTAGGGTGGTGTGGGCTGCTGGGGCATGTAGGGTGATGTGGGCTGCTGGGGCATGTAGGGTGATGTGGGCTGCTGGGGCATGCTGTAGGGCGATGTGGGCTGCTGGGGCATGTAGGGTGTAGTGGGATGCTGGGGCGTGCTGTAGGGCGATGTGGGGTGATGTGAGCTGCTGAAGCATGTAGGGTGGTGTGGGCTGCTGGGGCATGTAGGGTGGTGTGGGCTGCTGGAGCGTGCTGTAGGGTGATGTGGGATGCTGGGGCGTGCTGTAGGGTGATGTGGGCTGCTGGGGCATGTAGGGTGATGTGGGCTACTGGGGCATGTTGTAGGGCGATGTGGGCTGCTGGGGCATGATGTGGGCTGCTGGGCATGTAGTGTGATGTGGGCTGCTGGTGCATGTAGGTTGATGTGGGCTGCTGGGGCATGTGGGGTGATGTGGGCTGCTGGGGCATGTAGGGTGATGTGGGCTGCTGGGGCATGTAGGGTGATGTGGGCTGCTGGGGCATGTAGGGTGATGTGGGCTGCTGGGGCGTGCTGTAGAGCGATGAGGGCTGCTGGGGCATGTAGGGTGATGTGGGCTGCTGGGGCATGTTGTAGGGCGATGTGGGCTGCTGGGGCATGTAGGGTGATGTGGGCTACTGGGGCATGTTGTAGGGCGATGTGGGCTGCTGGGGCATGTAGTGTGATGTGGGCTGCTGGGGCATGTAGTGTGATGTGGGCTGCTGGGGCATGTAGGGTGATGTGGGCTGCTGGGGCATGTTGTAGGGTGATGTGGGCTGCTGGGGCATGTAGGGTGATGTGGGCTACTGGGGCATGTTCTAGGGCGATGTGGGCTGCTGGGCATGATGTGGGCTGCTGGGGCATGATGTGCGCTGCTGGGGCATGATGTGGGCTGCTGTGGCGTGTTGTAGGGCGATGTGGGCTGCTGGGGCATGTAGAGTGATGTGGGCTGCTGGAGAATGGTGTAGGGCGGTGTGACCCCTCAAGTGGTGAGGTAGTGTGGTGTATCCCTTGGGGGGGGGGGGCGCTCGTGGTGAGTTCAAACGACCTTGCCGGCGCAGGCGTCACTCCTGCCGTAACACCCTTGGTAGATGTGCGTCTAGCAGCTCCTCAAACGTCTCGCTGTAGGGTGGGTTGATGTGTGATGGTGGGGTGGGATGTCATGTGGTGGTAGGGTGTCCACACTGTGCAGATAGAATCGTTGGGTAGGATGGGTTGTCGTGTGGTTGTAGGGTGGGTTGGTGTGTGGTGGTAGGGTGTCCACACTATGTACAGATGTAGACGGGTAGGTGGGTTGACGTGTAGTGGTAGGCTGTCCACACTATGTACAGACGGAGACGTTGGGTAACACGGGTTGTCGTGTGGTGGTAGGATGTCCACACTATGTACAGACAGAGACGTTGGGTAACACGGGTTGTCGTGTGGTGGTAGGATGTCCACACTATGTACAGACGGAGACGTTGGGTAATACGGGTTGTCGTGTGGTGGTAGGATGTCCACACTATGTAGACGGAGACATTGGGTAGGGTGAGTTGACGTGTGGTGGTAGGGTGTCCACACTATGTACAGATGGAGACATTGGGTAGGGTGGGTTGACGTGTAGTGGTAGCCACCTGACGAACGGAAATTTAAAGTTCGATGTTGCTGTCACCTAATGACACTTGTAGAAAACACCAATTACATTTACCTACCATCCCACAGAATTGTGTGACTTACTTATTGACTCGCCCGCGTATTTATAATTGCAAAATATTTTACTAAACTTCACAGTACACTGATTGTTCTAGATCGGGCCGTGGTGTGCTATACAGAGAGGCAGCCGCACCAGGCGGCACCGTAATGGGCTTTCGTAAGGGGGCGGCATTTTTAAAGAGAAAAAAAAACACATGTAAGGGGTGGCATTTCGAAGACTTTCATCATACTGAGAAAATCTACTTCACGATCGTGTTTCTAGAATGTTTCTGCTCAATTTACAGTTACCACTTTTTTATGTGGATGTTTTCATTCGTTTCTTTTTTTTATCGTATTATTTCGTAAGACAGAGCTGAGCCACCTTTTATACAACCCAGTAAACTTCCGTTGACGCTTTATCACTTCCTTTACCTTTACCGTTTGTTTACCTGAGAAAGTTGTAGTTTGTTGTGAACAGTAGTTGTAGTTGATTCTGTCCAAAAATGGTTCGTATCTTTCAAGATATTTATTTTATTTATTTACCTTGTTTATGCTTTAATCAGCTTTATGCAGATTAAGATATATATTATTTTTGTAATGTCAGTGTGAAATGTATAATTTTTAAAAACATCTGATGGCTGCAGAAATGTGGTTTCTGAGGAAAATGCAAAAGAATACCATGGACAGACAGAAAAAGCAATGACAAAGTACTACAGGAGACAAATGAAAATCGTAAATTGATTAGAGAAATTAGACGTAGACAGTCAAAAATTTTTGGACATGTTATGAGAAGAAATGGACTGGAGAACATGGTGACAACTGGCAAGATCGAAGGGAACAGACCAAGAGGAAGACCGAGAGGGAAATACCTGGATGGCTTGGCCACATGGCATGGACGAGACAGGAACACTGAGCTGATCCACGACTCTGGTGATTGAGTGAAATGGCGAGTCATGACCGCCCATGCTTTCCGGTATGGCACATGATTGATTGATTGAAGTTGAAGTAGATTCTTGCTGAAATTGAAATCATTTTCAGACATGTGACTAGACCCCGAAGGACTGTTCTTTGTTAAACTGGTATTCTTTTACGTTTAGTTATTGAAACCACGCTGCGACTGTTTGTGAAAAAGTACGCCGTAGTAGAAATTTTAGTCAATATTAACAATTTTGGTTTTTACTTATGAAACCGTCACAGTTGAATACGTCTTGACAAGACAGATCTAAAGGTATCTCATGGAAGACCATGTCAATTCTAAGCCCAGTTATATTAATATTTTTGTGTCGTGGTCTACAATCAGGAAGTGCAAAGAAATCTTAGCACATGAGCAGTTCTGCTCGTGGCCCAGTAAATGGGGAGCTAAGAACATTACATTTTGCTTTCTTCTTCTTCTTCGTTCATCCGGAGTTTTTTTTCGGACGTGATTGCGTTGTGCCTGTTTACAGCAGAGCTGCGTTCTTGCACCGTTAGGCCGACACATCCGACTTCTGCGGGCATTTGTTGACCGAGTTAACCTTCCCGGGGATTTTGCTTTCTATTACTGTGACTTGTTTATTTTTTTATGAGCCACATAGCAACCAAATCATCATACATCCAGCATGGCAAATTGGTTAGTTCATTTCCCAATGATGATAACTGGAATTACCATTTGAATTCCAAATGAAAATACATTTTGCGGCAAATAAATTCTGATGGGAGTTCTACTTTCCACAAATTGAGATCACGAGAACTGTTTTTCCTTTGTATTCATTTAATTTCCCTTATATTTATAAATACATGTAGGTATTCTTAGTCCAGCTGTCTGGTATAGGGGTTGAACCCCTTACATCAACATCAACACAACGGATGTTTAAGAACACATGTTCTTATCCAATCGGTCATGCTGACCTACAGGTTTAGGTTTCAGTCCTGTCTTCACTATATTTGTATTACTTGTTTATTACTCAATTTATGTATGCCTGTCTGTAATTCATTACATTGTTTTACAATACCAATGGTGATAACTGAAATTACCATTTGAATGCTAGTGAAAATACATTTTGCGGAAAATAAATTTTAATGGGATTTGTATTTGAACAAGTGTGGCAACATTAAAAATATAATGCTTATCCTGTTTTGTATCGGAGATTCTGGCACATTTTAATTTTAAACCTTAAATGAAACATGCATGGGCAAATATTCTTAAACGAACGAACTTTATTTTCAAAGGGTTAAGAATTGGGCACGCAGGCCCATCTAACATTCTGCCCTTCTATCACTCTCTTTCATACATTATTTCATTCACACATCATTCAAGGCTAACAAAGAACAGCAACAATATAAAAGAAACTTCTTAGAAGTTATGAGATACATATTTTCCATTTTAAAGGATTAAAGTATGTTTACAATTTCTATAGCCATGTGGCAGCTGGTTGTAGGTCTATTGACTGCTTTGCTATGTCCCAGTGGCCCATCCAGGCTGTCAGAACCAAGGCTTACTTTGAGATTCCATCATCCACATCACCTCTGCCTCTCTTTGGCATATTAGGTCCCACATGTAACAGCATCTCTACCATTGCATCTGTTCTCTAGTGTCAGATATAGAGGTGGTTATTTGCTGCATATTTGCCATGTTTCTCATTTCTGGAATGTGTGTTTGCCCATTTCCCTAGCTACTGGTCTGTTGGTTTAATAATTTTTCTCTACAAGGCTAATAAATGCATGTCATGCCGTACATTTTTGTTAAACATGGCTGGTGGTACACTTCCATAGGCTAGGTGGTTAAATTCCAAATGATGATAACTGGAATTACCATTTGAATTTCAAATGAAAATACATTTTGCGGCAAATACATTCTGATGGGAGTTGTTCTACACACACAAATTACAGATGGTTAGTTGGTAGCAATTGACATGTCTGATTGCTTCCCATCATATTTGTTCATTTAATTGTGGGTATCTGTTCCATTGCTACTAGTTGCTTCTCATTCACATTTCATTCCTGTTGATGTCCCTTGGAAATCTGTTCTTGCTGTGGGTCTGCTGGTTATTTCTTCTCAAGGCTGGTAAATGTACAACTTGCCATAATTTAGGAAAATCTTGTGGCTGGTGGCATTCTTCTATAGACAAGGTAGTTAGTGCAATTCCCAATGATGATAACTGGAATTACCATTTGAATTTCAAATGAAAATACATTTTGCGGCAATTAAATTCTGATGAAATTTGTTCTGCTGATAAAATATGTTAGTAAAAATTTAGTGAGAATGTTTCCTGGTTTCCAATCTGGTTTTGTTTCTCTTTGTTTAAATTGTGGATGTAATTTCCAGTGAAATATCACATTGTAGATTAATAGTTCCATCTTAAAAGGGGAACTCAAAAAGAAACATTCATGTCATCTTTAAGACCTAGTGACATAAGGCACCAATGTCTTGCCTACACAGTGTTTTTGGATGAGAAAAAGTGACAACAGATTTGACAAATATCATGTAATGATGTAAGCCAGCGTTAGCTCATCCTGGCTTCTACATTCCTAATTGAGCATGCAGCCTATTGTTATTTATATCCATAACTGCAGTGGGCTGCTGAGTTCTCAGTGATGACACAGATGACGAATCTGCTTCCAGTGGCCATTGTTGTCTTGGTCAGTATTTGACCAGACTCGATGGATTGTTCTGGAGTTGTGATGATCCTTGAGGCATTTGTCTAAGGGAACTTTTCTGCACCATCTGCCACTGTTTCATATTTCTCATAGCTGTGGTTCCCTCCAAATATGTGCACGCAAACAGCTTGGAATGTTTATTGTATCTTTGTAACTCTGACTACAATCGAAGGATGTTTGTTGTTACAGCTGAACTAGAAATATGTGATCTAGAACAGTTCATTTGATATGTGAGAACTTCCGGTCCCCAACATGAAGGATAAACATGTGAATGATAAAGGCCTCTGGAGTGTTTATGCTTCTGGCTACGACTTGCATATGCATTTTACTCATGTTGGACTGGTAATGCATGGTTCTGTTGTCCTGCTTGTTGAATGTGTGGAGCGAAACTGTGAGCTGTGGATTTTGTGTGGGGAGCTTTCACATCTGTCCACTTTTGTTTGTAGCATGACCTGCATGTTCACAATAATGGCGGTTGGCCTGTCACTGAACTAACTGTTTTGCTTTATGCAGTAATGTGTGGCTACGGGTTTTCTAGTGACTGCCGCTTCCATTGACAATGATCTGTTTTCCATGGACTTCTGTGTTGGCATTCTGGCGGCGGCATTATCCATAGTATAACTGGTTTGTTGAGACTCCTGTCTGTTCCACAATTTACATTGGACAGTCAGGAGCATTTTGTGTGATATTCACTTGTACGGGAATGGAGCATAATGGGGACGACTCATTGCCATGAAGTTGGAACTGTAAATAATGACTAATAATAATGTTTGATACAGGATGTGAGAGAAAGATTTGGGTAGATCATACCTTGGGAAACCTATCTAGTATAACCACACTTTGTCTATAACCTAATGCATATAAAATATTGAGAGATCTGATGAAGAGAATAAAAGATAAATAATCTGGGTTGACCATGTTTATGAAATAATCCAGTCACATGACATCTATAAGAATATTTACATGTTGTTGCATTTCTTCAGGTGGTAGAGATGTACAAGAAGGCCCATGCTGCCATCAGAGCTGACCCAGAAGCCATGACTGCAGTCAAGAAAGAGGTGGAGAAGAAGAGGTATGTCGTGAAATTAATTTTGTTGTTGCCTCACGTTTTCATTCATTCATTCAATAGCATGTTCTTTGCAAAACCTCGCTCCCATAACAACCTCCCGGAAAACCTGTTGATCATAAGCAAGATGTCCCGCATCTGATACACCCATCTGGAGATCATCCGCCACATTCTGCACCCATCTTCTCTCTGGCCCCCCCTCTTCCTCTCTTTCCAGGCATATACCCCTCCATTATTGTTCTCTCTGTCAGGTCTTAGTCAGATATGACTGAGCTACCGTATAACAGTAGACGGTACTACCTGGTTTCTGTTAGCGCCGAACGTTGGGCGGCGCTTACCAAACCCGACACATTGTGCCAACGGCTTCGGGCGGAAGAGCGCAATTGGGAGGGTACAAGCCTTACCCTGGTGCGAGGAAATGCAAGCTAAAGACAAAATTGTCATGGCAGGGCAGACCAGGCCCTAAGCCTTGGTTGGCGACTGGTCTAGGATCGAAGCTCCGACAGGCGGACAGTTAGAGCATTGCTTTGCTGATCCGGCAGCTTCTGCAGCTTGTCTTGTTCCAGATGTAGGGGTGTTACCTTTCCTCTGGAGTGAACTAGGCAGGCCGAGAGAGGGATCATGCTGCATGGGCAACACATGATCTCTATATTTTAGCCCAGGCTTTGTGCTATGGAGAGATCAAGTTATGTGAGTCCATTCAAATCGCAAGTGATAAGGGAGACATAAGAAGCATGTATGAAGGAATAAAGAAAGCCTGTGGTCCAGTGATCAAAAGAAGTGCACCATTGAAATCCTTGACTGGAGAAGTCATCACTGATAAGAAACAGCAGATGGACAGATGGGTAGAGCACTATTTGGAGCTTTACTCAAGTGAGACCAAACTAGCGGATGATGCCCTCAACGCCATAGAGGCTCTACCAACTCTTGACCACCTGGACACACTTCCCACCATAACAGAAGTTAAGTGTGCTATAAATGAACTTGCATCTGGCAAGGCTCCAGGTAAGGATGGGATTCCAATAGAGGTTATCAGGAGTGGGCAAGACACACTCACTCTACAGATCCACCAGCTAATAGAGCTATGCTGGCGAGAAGGACAAGTCCCACAGGATTTCAAAGATTCAAGCATCATAACACTGTACAAGAACAAGGGCGATCGGAGCGACTGCAACAACTATAGGGGTATCTCACTTCTGTGTATTGTTGGAAAAGTATTTGCCAGAATTGTTCTGCGCAGACTTCAAGTCCTAGGAGATCAAGTCTACCCCGAATCACAGTGTGGCTTTCGACAGAACCGGTCTACCACTGATATGATATTCTCATTGCAACAAATGCAAGAAAATGCTGTGAACAGAATCAACCACTGTTTATTGCCTTCATCGACCTCACAAAGGCATTTGATTTGGTCAGTCGTGAGGGTCTGTTCAAGGCACTAAAGAAGATTGGCTGCTATGTGGAATCGTTCCACATAGGCATGAAGGGTATAATCAAGTTTGATGGTGCAACTTCTGAAGAATTTGAAATCAAGAGTGGAGTTAAGCAAGGTTGTGTACTAGCTCCCACCCTCTTTGGAATATACTTTTCACTTCTACTGAAATATGCATTTCGTGATCAGGATGGTGGTATATACATTCACTCACGCTCAGATGGCGGCCTCTACAATGCTCAGCGATTGAAGGCTAAGACCAAAATTAGGAGGGTACTGATCAGAGAGTTGCTTTTTGCAGATGATGCTGCAGTTACGACCCACTCTGAGGAAGAATTGCAATGTCTACTATCTGCATTCTCCAATGCTTGTTCTGAATTTGGTTTAACAATTAGCAAAAAGAAGACACAGATTATGTCACAAGGTGCACATGGGGTACCATCAATCTTTATTGACGACGCCGAACTAGAGATAGTAGACCATTTTACATATCTAGGATCAGTGGTAAATAGCAAATTATCCCTAGATCAGGAAATCAACATCCGGATTGGTAAGGCAGCAACAACAATGAACAGGTTAAGAAAAAGAGTCTGGGAGAACAGGAAGCTTACTGCCAAAACAAAAGTCCTTGTCTATCAAGCCTGTGTCCTTAGTACTCTTCTCTATGGCAGTGAAACCTGGACAACTTACTCACACCAAGAGAACAATTTAAACAGCTTTCATATGCGGTGTCTGCGAAGAATTCTTGGTATTAAGTGGCAAGACAAAATCACAAATACTGAAGTATTGGAAAGATCAGGTTGTGTGACAGTTTATTCCATGCTCAATCTTCGTAGACTTAGATGGATAGGACATCTTAGGAGGATGGATGATGGTAGAATACCAAAGGATATCTTTTTTGGTGAATTACAGATGGGTAAGAGATCTCAGGGTCGGCCTCTACTACGATACAAAGATGTGTGTAAGCGGGACATGATTGATACAGGCATTGATAATGCACATTGGGAGCAAGTCGCCGCTGAACGTGTTGCATGGAGGACAAATATCAGAAATGGAATAAAGTCAAAGGAGAAAATTATTGCAGAAAAGTCACACACCAAGCGTTTGAGACGTAAGATGGTGCATGATGGTGGAAATGACCACGTGTTCACATGCACCCACTGTGAACGGACATTTACAGCGCAAATTGGCCTTATCAGTCACACTCGCTACCGCCATAGTTAAAAGTTATTATGCCTTTTAGTAAGTGTCCAGGTCTCAGGCATATGTTCAGGTAATCAGTGACCCAAGATATTCAAAATTGTGTCCACCACCACCAATTTTTCCTCATTAACCCTTTACAGGGCATGCATTTGTCCTATTTCTAACTTTCTTAGTAAAGATCATATCTAAGGTGTTAGTGAACATATTTTAGTAAAATAAAGAGCAAAATGAAGGGAATGCATGCAGATTTATAATTGTACTCACATGTCATATGAATTATCCAATCTTGCCTGTAATCCACACATGACCACAAATATTTACAAAATACAACACATTGTTTGTGATTGTTAGTCATATATACACTATTTACAAACACTGCCAACTGCTCACTGGCTCCAAGATGCTGGGAAAAAATGTATCCTTACAGTAATTCACTTGTCACACATTACAGCCATATGAACTTTCAATGGCTTGTCCTGCAGGGGTACGACGTTTGGCATTTTTGCACGCCGCACAGGATTTCTTCCTGCCCTCAAACTTCATGTGGTTGTGGACACTTTCTGGGGCTACTGCTTGGCCTTTCCTCTTTGATGCAACCTTCTTCCTCCTGGAGAATCCTGCGATGAGTTGTTCAGATAAATCCAGACAGAAGTCCAGGAGGGAGTAACGTCTGCTGGGCTTTGCTGCGGTCTGCTTGAACAGGATGAAAGCATTGTTTATGCATGAATCAAACACAAAAGTGAGAAGGTAGCGCCAGTATATTCTTCACTTCTTCAGTGTAGAGTAGTACTCCCTCATTTGATCTGCCACCCCTCCCCATTGGTTGTAGAGAGTCAGGAAGATGGCACGCTGAGAATGATCATCAGTTGTTATGTTGACACCAGTTTCTTCAGTAAATTCTTCGATTTTCAATGTTGTTGGTTTGTTGCTCCAACTGTTTGCGTCGCAAGATGGCCCCACCCTACTTTCATCAGCCACATTTTCTTAATCAGATTCACTTTCTTCAAAGTCCAAAAGATCTGAAGTGTGCACACGCTGAGATCCAGCTCCGATTCATCATCAATTTCGTGCACTTAATGTCACTTAAATTAAACCCAGCGAAATTGCCATTATCTCTTGAAGAATTGAGGAAATCTATTTTGAATAACGCGCAAAAAACCCCAAAAACTATTGAAAAATGTTGATCAAATTTAAAGAAAACACTTGCAAATGTTGCCCATGCTTTCACGTTATCAGCAAGTCAGGTAGAAAGGAACAGGAAGTCTCGGAAAGGCGAGATCGCGTTGTTAAAACGCTTAGTATTCACTGATGTTTTCGGGCGTTATGCCCATCCACGGGTAAGGCCGCTACGCCCGGTTAAGGGTTAACATATATTTCTTTCTCCATAGTTGTTTTTTCTGTATGCATTATTATTGTTTTTGCTATGTTAAAAAATAAGTTGTGTTTTTCACTATTCAATTGGGTTGAGGTTATTAGGTTTTCTACACCATTCTAGGTAGCAACATGCACCCAAAAAAAAACAGCATGCATACTACCATTCATACATCAGCCGGTCTCCCTGGCTAAGGAGTTAACGATGTTGTTTGTAATCCCATATATCCATATGGGGAAAACAGCTGCGCGAGATTCGGCAGCGGATCGCACTGCACTGGTAACTTACAGGGGTATGGGAGCCGGTCGTTCAGAAAGCAATAGCAAACTACTGAACGTAAAGCTTGCCTAGTAAATCAACAGCAGCTGAAAATGCTGGTGTTGACTGCAACGTCCTGTAAGGGATATGCAACATTTACAAAAATACCATTCTGTTATGGATAGCAATACTGCATCCTCAGTATATGGAATCTCTGGTATGTCATGACTTCACATTTACAGCATAAAAATAAAATGTCCGGAAGCAATTTTCTGACATGAGTCTGTGATGTGATAGCACCGGAAGGAATAGGTGGCATATGTGTCAGGGACCAGCATCATGAAATTACCAGAACAGTTCCCACCGCGTCCTACACATTTACGGCGTGGCAAATATTTTCTCTTGATTATTTATTTTCACAGTTCCAGTGGTGTCAATATTGAGTTTTATAAACAGGATATTGTTATATGTAGACATACATTTGTATTCTTCATTGCTAATGTACGTTATTCTTCTGTTACAGGTGGAACCTTGTGAAACTGTCCAATGCCCAGCGCAAGGCTCGTGTTGCACAGAAAAAGGAGGCATTTTTGAAGTCATTGGAAGCCAGTCGAAGACTCTCAACTGATGTTGTTTGACACATACTTTGGTTCTGTGCCATTAACCTGACTATTTTCTGTGCCATTGAATTGACTATTAAAACTGAGAAATTCACTGCTGTTTTTGTTTCAAACATTTATGCTGTTTGTTGGCTTGTTTAAGCTACACTCTGTACATTGTATGTTGCTATCTCCATCTCTTGTGGTCATGTCTGGATGTACATTTTATGTTGCAATCTCCATCTCTTTCTTGTGGTTATGTCTGGATGTACATTGTGAGTTGCTTCTCCAATTCTTTCTTGTGGTCATGTCTGGATGTATATTGTGTATTGACATGGAAGTTAATCAGTCAAAACAAGTTTTACCAATCACAGGAACTGCCTGATTTGCTAATTTTCTTCATGTATACAAAGAAAGGTTCCAGAATGTTCACAGAATAGGCTGGTCAGGGTCTTATCTCTTGTAGATGCCACTTTTGGGAGAAAATGTTGGTGATGCATGGCTATTGGTATACAAATGTTTACATGTGAAATACTTTAAGCCATTGTTTGCTTTTTTGGGTGGTCTGTGTGACATCACAATGTTAGGGAAAGTTTATGGGAAAGATTACAGAATAAAATATTAGTTGGCAAGTAGAAATAAAAATTGGGTTGCAATTATGAACTGATAAAGCAAGAAGTGAAACGAGTGTGTTTTGTCATCGGATCTTTTCTTTGTCTGCAGCGGAATAAGAAGGTAACACAGTGATTTATTACAATGAAAGGGAAATGCTTAACCAAGTTGATACGTTCAAAAATAGTGGCAGTTGTATCAGATGGAAGTTACTTCACATCTACAGACAATCACAGGACCGGCATATTATGTAAATGTCAATTATGAAATGGAGAGTACTGAAATATAGTGTATGCCTGTGAATGAAAGACATTGAGAACTATTGACAAGATCAGTGATAGAAGGCAGGTCAAGATCGCATTTTTTTAACATTCTAGTTCACTTTTAGTCAAATCAAACAACTCCACAACAATTAACCTGCTCCAGACCACCTGCTTGAAAAACCCATCCTGACTCAGTGACTAGAATTCAAAAAGTACAGATAAATAGATCAAATAACCTACACAGCTCAGGAAACACATCTTGTCGACCAAGAAAAGGCATTTGATAGGGTAGATAGAAACAAGCTGTGGGAAATCCTTAAACAATATGGAGTGAGTACACATCTAACAAACCTATGCAGAAGTTTATACAACAACAGTGAATGCATAGTGAGAGCAATTGGAGAACACTCAGAACCCTTCACCATAAGATCTGGAGTACGACAAGGTTGTGTCCTGTCCCCTCTCTTGTTCATAACATATATAGACAACATATGTAAAGAAACCAGCCAAACAGAGACAGCAAGAATACCGCATGAAGAGAACACAGAAGAAGAACCATCTGCAAATCTAACCATTAGAGAACTCCTGTTTGCGGACGACCAAGCACTAATAGAAAAATCAGAAGCTGAATTACAAGACCACATGAATAGTCTAAACGAAATGTGTAGGGAACATAACATGAAAATTAGCACAAGCAAAACAGAGGTAATGACTATAACTAAAGAAGAACAAACAGCAACAATTCACCTAAACGAACATCCCTTGAAACAAGTAAAGAGCTTCAAGTACCTAGGAAGTATAATATCATCAAATGGCAGATCAGAAGACGAGATCGAAAATAGGTGCAATAAGGCAAATCAACTCATTGGACAAATGGCACCAATACTAAAGAACAAACATGTATCAATAACTACTAAGAAAGCACTTTACAACACAATCTTCCTACCAACTCTCTGCTACCAATGCCAAACCTGGACAATGACAGAAAAAGAGAAAAGAAAAATCACACCAACAGAAATGAGGTTTCTGAGAAGAATACTCAACGTATCAAGAAGAGATAAGATCAGAAATGAAGAAATCAGGACTAAAGTAGGGGTTAAAGCTGCTCTAGATTTTATTAGAAAGCAGCAAGTCAAATGGTTTGGCCATGCAAGTAGGCTACCAGTCAACAGCATGCCACAACAAGCAATGATGTACAGACCAGATGGAAACAGAGGAAGAGGCCGACCACGTAAACGTTGGACTGAGGGAATAACAGAATCCATGGGAATGTCGATATACGAAGCCCATAACCGGGCACTCTCACGAAGTTTATACTTCACCTCGACACCGCAAGGTACAAGAGGAACATGATGAGATGATGAGATGAGCTCAGGAAAAAAATGGCAAATCAAACAAGTGCCAGACAACGACTGGCAATCATGAAGTCTTGCTGGTACATGTGGAGCAGATGAAGTCCTCAAAGAATATATAAATATATATCTATTGCTTTTCAAAGACAACTGAATAAATTGTGAAGTGGGACATATAGAACTACAAAAATTAGATTAAGAGCATGCATCTTTCCCATTACAACATACGCCTGTGAGACCTGGACACTTCCTAAACAAGCCGAAGCTGACGTGGGAACGTAAATTACAAGTACTCCTGAAGTCGGAGTGGGTACACCTGATGGCAACGGACACTGTTAATAGGGAAAACAAACCCACATGCAAAATTCAATCCATCACTACTATATAAATAGTGTGTGTTGACTACGCATGAGTTCACAGCGAGCAAGCGAAGACAAAAAATAAACAACTTGGACAGGTACATTGGGGCTCTCATCTCCTGAACATCCTTGTCATCTGATAGCGAATGAACTGTTTGATATGAAAACTTCAAATGCCACTCAGCGGCGCAATATTCCCTCCAAGGCTTTGAAGTCAGACAATATCAGAAGTACAAAAGAATGTTTTCCCTGTAGTGAATTTCATATTAATTGATAAAGGCAATGCACTTCATGTGTTGTTTAACACACAAAATGGTCGCATGTTAAAGCTGGCAGAAGCAATCTCCGTTAATTTACAGAAGGCAATTTTGTGCAGACAGAACGACATAATAGCCAGTGTAAAATTACCTTGGTCATCATCACCATCTTCTATTTTTGCCATCAAGCGTCGTGGGGAGGAATAATTGGTGTTCCAGCACCCGATGGGTGGTACTCGATAGTGTAATTCCGTTTGATTAAGTCTTTGATGTCAACCCATTTCTTCTCGGGCATCCTCTCGCTCTCGTCGCAGATAATCTTTGATGTTGGACCAATGCTAGTAGTTGATGGTGTTGTATTCTAACGAGATGGCCAAACCATTTGATCTTTTGTTTTTCAATGGATGTAGCACAAGATGTTGATCCCACTTTCTTATTCGGTCTCCGACTGTTAAGTTGGCAGCTCTCCTCAGGCATCTCATCTCACAGGTGTTGATTTTGCTTAAATGTGATTTGGATAAAGTCCAGGTGTGAGATTGGTAGCATAGGGTTGGTGTGAATATGCTGTTTATTATCTGTCATTTTGCAGACATTGGTATATTTGGATGATTCAATAGGGGTGATAGTTGATATGTAAGTGCACTTGCTTTTTGACATCAGATTTCAATTTCTCTGTCCAATCTGCCATCTTCTGTGTTCATGCTTCCAAAATAATTGAATTGTTTCAGAGATGTGCCATTTATTTGTATACTAAGTGAACCAGGAGATCTGCTAACTTGCATTAATTCAGATTTGGCTGTGTTTATACTTATATTGTATCTGCTGCATGTTGAACTCATGTTATGCTTTTGCAGTCTGCTCTCGTCGCTATAAAACAGGCACTGGTCGTCTGCAAATAGAAGTTCATTTATTGCACGTGGATCTGTTGTTTCATCTGAAGTTCAACATTTTCTGAATCTGTTCCGTCAAGGTAGGCATATTTGGATATTCTGTCTCCATCCATCATAGTCCTATGCCGGTAAGTGTGAGCGGTCATGATTCGCCATTTCACTCGACCACGAGAGTTATGAATCAGCTCAATGTCCATGTCACGTGGCCAAAGTCTTCCCCTTGTTCTCTTCACCTCGATCTCGCCAGTTGTCATCAAGTTCTCGGATTTATTTCTTCTGACATGTCCAAAAAATGTTCTAATTTCTCTGATCAGTTTACGATTTTCATTTGTTTCTTGTAGGCTTTGATCGTTGTTTTGTCTGTTCATGGTACTCTTTGCATTCTCCCCAGAAACCACATTTCCACAGCGGTCAGAATTTTTTCTGCTTGTGTGCTCATTGTCCACACTTCACATCCATACAAAAGTACAGGCTCGTATGTAGCACCTCAAAACTCATTTTCTTGTAGCAATAGATATCTTTTTTTATTGGTCAGTATGTTTATCATTTTGTCAAAGGCTACCTTCGCCATGGCAATTCTTGTTCTAATCTCTTCAAGGCATCTCCCATCAGATGTTATGACTGTTCCGAGATAATTATAACTCACAAGTGCTGTGTTTGTTTGCGTGCTGCGTGCCTGTCTGGGTTGTGATGGTGTTGCTACTTTGGGGTATTAGTGCTATGAAAGCCAAGTCAACCAATCAATCAGGTGCCATCTCCACAACGAAGGTTGGTTGCCATGAATTTATAACACTATCTCTCGGACTGACTGACTGCAAGCTGTCAGACTGCTGTTCATCCAGCTACTGGTGTTAGCTACCCCAACTTGTCTACAACTGGATCGCGTGCACACAGCCTGGTATATCTGTTAATGTCACCAAAATATTTTCATTTGCCTCTTCAGTACACGATTTCTGTGGTGTGTTACATGTAACAAGTCAAGCAATGTTTCACATGTAACAAAAGACAACAAACCGAGACAATCAGGAAAAGGAATACAATCACATTAACAGACATCTACACAAGAACGATAGCACAACAAAGATGATGAATACATGAAAACAAGAGTACAACAGATACCAGTCATGAAAATAACGAAGATGAATGTGAGGATGTATGTATAAGACAATACAACCAGTGAAAAACCAACATAAATAAAGAAACAACAACGGTTAGAGAAATCAAGCGATGTGTATTATTACTAATGGTGGGATGGGGTAGGTGGTATTACATCACTATCTTCGCCATCCTCTAGTACAAGGGTGGGCAAACTTTTCGTGCGGAGGGCTGCATTGACAAATGTAAAGCTATTGGCGGGCCGCATATATATATATATATACGTTTTGTTTACAGCAACCTATCACAATTAGTAATTATTAATAGGTTATTAAGCAGTATAAATAACTAATTATTGCAATTTTATTTTACTTATACACTTATACATTGTGACAATATGGACAAAAACTTGTACTAATTAGTTAACAAGATTTTACAACTTGTTATTATAACAAATATTCTTTATTATCTATCAATCAGCTTTAATTTAGACACACAGCGATTACATTGTCACTATAATTGTTGATTTCTAATGAGATGTATGTAACTGCTTGCAATTTTTGACAATATTCTTGAAATCTGGAGCAAGTTTACTTGTTGAAATTAGCATGACAGCATGCAAGTTGCAGTCCGACAATAAAGACCTATTCTTAGATTTGTTGATCTTCGAGCAAGAGAATGCTTGTTCGCAAATGTATGTTGATCCAAATAATGATAAAAGTTTTTCAAGTTGGGAAATGATTCTTGTGATAAAGATCCATAGAAATCCAGCAAACCATCTGACTTGAATTTCTCTTTCAGGTCATGATCTGCTTGTAAGTCAAGCAGCTCTAACTGTATGTCCTCTGTGGCTGTATCAGCTTCTGCACTAAAAGGTGAACTGAGAATATTGAACTATGGCTCTAATTTCTTGAAATCTTGGAATCTCCATCCAAATTCTTCAATCAATGCATCTAATTGGGCTTTGTATTTTTCAGTCATTTCACCAGAAATGGTTTCTTGTTTCAGCAAAGGGAAGTGACAAAATCTTTTTTCACTTGCTTGTCTGGAGAACAATGAGAGTTTTGCCTGAAATGATTTTACATATACATACAATTCATGTGCAAATAAACCACTGCCCTGAAATTTGACATTCTGTTCATTTAACTTTTCCATAATTTCAATGGCAACATAAAGTCTGCCACTCTTTATTGACAATGTTAGTATTAAAGTCACATGCAATGCCCTTCATCTCTAGTGTCACATGCCTGTGTTCAGTGGCATTAAGGTGAGTGGCCGTACAATATAAACAGTTCACGAGGTGAAAGGGCATTCACCGGAAAGAAAATATAAGGAGAAAACCGGGGTTGGGTGTAAGGTAGAGGGGCTGCAAGAAGAGGCAGACAGTTGGAGCAGTGAGGTGGTGTTTGCGTGGATCTTTGTGAGGGGGCATAGAATTGTTTAAAAAGACAGGGACAAAGATTGACGGGGCAGTTGATGTTTGGACTCCGAGCTGAGGGGGAGTTGAGTGTAGACCAGACCAGGAGAAGGTCGTGGTCTGATAAAGTGAAGAATTGTGACGGAGTTGGAAGATAAACTCCGCACTGTGGGTTCCAGGGATAGTGAGTGGAATTCGAGACCCATAGTGGGTTACTTTGAGTCGGGCCTAGAGAGAGGCTAGTATACCTGTCGTGTGGGACGAGATTTTTGTAGCCGTGAGAGGTAATGTTATTCGAAGTGTTCCATTGGGATGGAGATATATTCTTAGAGAATTATTGTTCCTGGATTTATATGCTACATGTGTCTGTGTTAATTCAGAATTAAAGGAATATTATGTGCGCAAATTAACGCTTGTTCTACTGACTGGTTGTTTGGTGGTGATGCATCTTGATTAATCTGTTGTTCAACATCACATTGTTACAAGGACATACCCTAGACATAACCATAGCCACTCTATCTGTCACTTAGTCAACATTCACTTTGTGACAGAGTAGATTTCTGAGGGCTACGTCCGATCAAGAACATCTGGGCGCTCGTCGCTTAGTAAGGAGTATCTGGGAGGCTTCGTCGATTAGAGAGAACACTAACATCAGAGACATTAGTCGGATGCCCAATTACAACAACAATAATGAGAGCTCTCCTGTCAAGAATAAACACCATTTTCAGTAGACAGCGCATTTCAAAAGTGTCGGAGAATTAATACAGAGTCCACGAGAAACCAGATAAAAATAACACTTCTCACTCAGAGAGAGAGAAAGGGTGGACAGCGGAGCGTGTCCACGGTATAAACACTGGGGTATTTTTTCCGTGCGGGAACTGGGTAGCACATAGGTCACGAGAAGGTCAGGACAGGTAAATTGGATACCAGGCAGTATTTCTTCGGCTATCAGGGACGTCAGAAAATTAACGCAAACAGGCGCGTGTGTTTATAGGTCAAGTGAACAGTACAAAAAGTCAGCGCCATGATACTGGCAAGATGATATTCTGACAGGTGCGTGTGGGTGTGACGAAGACAGGATTTATGACAGTGAGCAATTTCGTTGGGAAGTCCTGGGCGTGGTGAGATATCTTGTGTATGTGTTGAGGACAAAGCACAGGGTGGTTGCAGGGCGATAGGTTAAGAATTCACCACAGGTAAAACGACGGTGGAAATTGTGAGTCGCCACGGACAAATTGGGTTGACAAGAGGGTCAGTGCTGTTTACGAGGACAGCGAAGTATGTGTGGATAACGGAAAAGTTCCGGACATTACTTTGTTCGCAGTCAGTGAAGATTGTAGTACACTGAGGTACTAACAGAGATGACCTTGTGAGTCAAGGCCGAGAACCAGGGAATTTGACGGAAAAATTTCCACGGAGAATAACAAGTTGGGTTTTTACTGAAACTAGGATTTACCTTAAAGGTATTTTCGGCTCCCCAAAACGCAACGAAAACCCAATATTTCTGGCAAAACAAGAGCGTTCACATACATTATACAATCACAGGCCATCCCTACAGGGAGGGTTACAAAAACATTACGGACTGTGAAGATACAAGGCGGTGGGATAATTATCATCATCTTCAACTTTTACGACAGTCGAAAATCGTGTCACCACGTCAACAAAAAGTGACAACGCATCAGAACTTTAATTCATTGTGGGAAGCTAACGTCGTAATCTTTTCAAAACAGTAACCGACAAACATTTCCAGGACTTTTTTAAGATTCTACCATCGCATTGGTGTCGGCAACCCTTGTTTGCTTCTGTTGTTCTCATTGTCCTAAGTATTGTTGTTGTTGTGCGTTACGTAAATATTTGTATGTGGTCCAGTGGTCGTAATAAGTAGGATATTTTTGCTTTATTTCTCGAAATGCGGGAGACAGAGCAAAGGTGAAGTTTCTAGGTGCACATTGTATTGGTTGAGAGACAGCTGACGAGTCAGTTTGTTTTGTGCTGTGGCATTGGGTCGTCTCGACATTATACATGGTGTCCAAGTGTCTACGTCAGATCTATGTACATTATTCATTTTATATTTGTTCTTTTTACTGTTTTCTCTTTACTGTTACATATAATATTTGAGTTCTTTGGATATATGGTATTGTTGTAATGCTTATGTTAATACATCTTCTATCTAGATGGTATTTGTCAGTTTATATTATGCGCACGGTATGGTCTTTCATGGGCATGTTTATGTCAGTGGTTTTTATTTCTATGTAATCATCCGTCTGCGTTTCACCGGCCTATGCGTCTAGCGTTTAATAGTTAGCATTTAGTGTGTATCATCCATTTGTGTATGTATATGTATGTTTACAACTATTTCCAGGAATTGTTCTACAGTTATTTGATATATATATATATATATATATATATATATATATATATATATATATATATATATATATATATATATATACAGGAGGGAGTATAGTTATATTCCCCCCCCCCCCCCCCACTACCTAGTGCTTATAGAGTGACTGGGTGAGTACAGAGTGATATTGGAGCACTACGGATTTACGTACACAGGGAGTGCGGGTGTACTTAGGGAAGTGACACAAAGACTAACAGCAGAGTCTTTACATTTATAGTTGGCTGACAGACAGCAACGTGTCCACAAGTACAAGATGCCTACTTTAATGGATTATATTGAAGCAGGTGAAAGAATAGGCCTGAAAGGTAAAGAGTTACAGGAGTATGCAGAAGCGAAAGAACAAAAGCAGACGGAAAGAGAGGAGAGGCATAATGAACGCGAGGCAAAGCGTCTACAGGAAGAGAAAGAGACGCAAGTAAAACTAGCTGAAATGGAAAACAAGCGTCTACAGGAAGAGAAAGAGACGCAAGTAAAACAAGCTGAAATGGAAAACAAGCGTCTACAGGAAGAGACACAAGTAAAACTAGCTGAAATGGAAAACAAACGTCTACAGGAAGTAAAGTTAGCTGAAATAGAAAACAAGCGTCTACAGGAAGAGACACAAGTAAAACTAGCTGAAATCGAGTTAAGAAAACTAGAACTATCTTCGAAAGGTCAAAGTGAGGAAAGCAGAAAACCTTCGCAGTCGTCACAGAGATTAAAACTGCCATACTTTACGGACCGAGACAACCTTGAATCTTATTTGGACAGATTTCAAGCAAGTGCGAAAACTTTAGGCATCCCAGAAAACGAGTATGCGATACGACTTGGCGAATTTCTTACGGGCAAGGCACTAGACACCATGTTCAATTTACCTGTAGAAGAAAGAAACAACTACACTATCTTACGTCAACGTTTGCTGACAAAGTTCCAACTAACGGAGCATGGATATAGGACAAAGTTTAGACAGTTAGTGCCAGAGACAAATCAAGATTTCACAGATTTTGTTAACACTGTAAAGAATACATTTAACAAATGGATGGAGCTTGCAGAAGTAGGGAAAGATTTTAATAAATTAGTAGATCTAATGTTAAGAGACAAGGTAGTATCTGCATGCAATTCTAATTTAGTGGCGTTCTTTGAGGAACGGAAGCCAAAGGACATAGACACAATGTCACAGTTAGGGCAAAACTATATGACTGCACATCCTAACAGTTCTATTGGGAAACTAATGAGTGAGGAAATAGTCTGTGCAGCGTACACTAAACAGGACCAGAATCCAGTCATTAGACCAAGGGCGAAAAGTGTGGAGTCAGCACAGAAAGGTGAGCAACAAGAACTTCAAGATAATGGTTTCCGAGGAAACAATGTTGGTAGAGTAGGACGGTACCCATATAGAAGAGGGAACTTCCAGAGACGTCCAAATTATGCCGGATGCTGGAATTGTGGGAGCTGGAGACACAAAATGGCAGATTGTGATGCACAACCATCAGATGGACCAACGAACAACAGTAAAAGGGAGATCACTTGTTTCAAATGTGGAAGGAACGGGCATGTCAGTCATCAATGTAGGATGAGAGAAACAGAGCACTCAAATGCAGCACAAGTAATTGAGACGCTGAACAATGAAGATTGTAGTGGGTGCAAACCTCTTTTTGAAAAAGATGGTCAGCCAGTCTTAATATGTGGTCACACAGTTAAAGCAGGATCAGCAGTGCATGAAGGAGGAAGTCTGAAGATGCATCATGGGTTTGTATTGATAGGCCAGCGTTAACAATTAGGGATTCCGGATGTACGTCCATCAGGGTGAGAAAGAGTTTAGTGCAACCCTCGGATTATACAGGAAAAAAGATTAGATCCATAACATTTAATGGGACAGTAGAATACTACCCAATAGCCGTGATAACAGTAAAAACACCATACATAACAGGAAGAGTGACAGCATGTGTTTTAGACTCACCAGTGGCAGATCTCATCATAGGAAATGTTATAGGAGTTAAAGAGTGTACAGAAGAGGAAGTAGTTTATTGGGACCAAAAATATAGTGTAAGCAATAATGAGGTAGTAACCACAAAAGAACCTAAATTAGAGAGTATAGCTGAGGTAGAAGAGGCACTTGAAGTAGACACAGGAACTCAGGACAAGGATAGTACAGCTGAGCAGATGAGAATGGATCCCAAATATAGTGCTAGTGGCTCCCAGAGACAAGATACTACTCTGAACAAATGTTCCCAAGGGTGTAGGAGAGTAGAACATAGGCAGTCAAAGAAAGGTAGATGGTGCTTCGAGAGGAAGAACAATGTTCTTACTCGCCGCTTTTCAGATAGTGGAACTGCACGTGGGCAAGTAGCAGTACCTTTAGCACACAGACACCGATATACTAGAACAGCTCAGGATGGTGCATGTGCAGGGCACATAGGCATAAAGCGTATGCAGCAGAAAGAAAGGTGCCAGATATATGGGCCAAGATTGAATAAAGAGTTCAGACTAAACAGAGACTCAAGTGTAACGGTACAATATACAGATAGGAAAGTTGAGTCAGGTCAAAAGAGTTGTCGCGACATTACTGACCCAGGGCTAGGGATAACAAACAGATGTTGTAATTGTAGAGGTACCATGAGTGATGGGTACATGAAAGGTAGACACAGCATCGACAGGAATCAGAGGTGGGTTAATGCAAGAACAGAACCACCTGATATAGTGTCGGTACACAAATAGTATTGTGTGGTCGTGAAGTAGTAAGAGACCTGTGGGTACATAAGTATAATGCTTTTCTATGATGTATTATTATTATTATGTGATGTATTAGTTCATGCATTGATACAAAAGATAGAAAGTTGTTTGTATTTATGTGTGGGGAATATGGGAGTGTACTATGAGTATTTGATGTATTATGTAGTGTGGTAGCTAGAGTAAGTTGGATTTATACTAACGACTACCCAGGCAATGTGTCTGGGTCACATATTTGATAAGTATGAGTCTCCCAACATTTGAAAACGATGTTTTCTTTTGAGGGTGGGGTAGTGTCACATGCCTGTGTTCAGTGGCATTAAGGTGAGTGGCCGTACAATATAAACAGTTCACGAGGTGAAAGGACATTCACCGGAAAGAAAATATAAGGAGAAAAACGGGGTTGGGTGTAAGGTAGAGGGGCTGCAAGAAGAGGCAGACAGTTGGAGCAGTGAGGTGGTGTTTGCGTGGATCTTTGTGAGGGGGCATAGAATTGTTTAAAAAGACAGGGACAAAGATTGACGGGGCAGTTGATGTTTGGACTCCGAGCTGAGGGGGAGTTGAGTGTAGACCAGACCAGGAGAAGGTCGTGGTCTGATAAAGTGAAGAATTGTGACGGAGTTTGGAAGATAACTCCGCACTGTGGGTTCCAGGGATAGTGAGTGGAATTCGAGACCCATAGTGGGTTACTCTGAGTCGGGCCTAGAGAGAGGCTAGTATACCTGTCGTGTGGGACGAGATTTTTGTAGCCGTGAGAGGTAATGTTATTCGAAGTGTTCCATTGGGATGGAGATATATTCTTAGAGAATTATTGTTCCTGGATTTATATGCTACATGTGTCTGTGTTAATTCAGAATTAAAGGAATATTATGTGCGCAAATTAACGCTTGTTCACTGACTGGTGTTTGGTGGTGATGCATCTTGATTAATCTGTTGTTCAACATCACATTGTTACAAGGACATACCCTAGACATAACCATAGCCACTCTATCTGTCACTTAGTCAACATTCACTTTGTGACATCTAGGAACATCACTATTTCTTCTCTGAGTTCCCACACTCGCCTCAACACCTTGCCGAGACTCAGCCATCGAACACTGTTGTGGTATAGGACATCGGAATGTTCTGTTTCCAAATCGTCAAGTAATGCCTTGAACTGTCTGTGATTAAGTCCTCTTGATCTGATGAGGTTGATGACACTGACAACTGGGTCAATAACATGCTTGATATTCAAAACAGTTTAACACAGACTTTCTTGATGAATTCCACAGTGAAGTGGTAATAATGTGTGGTCTGAATATTCTGCTTTAATCTGATCACTTATCAACTTTGCCAGACCTACATTTTTCCAGTCAAAGCACAAGCTCCGTCAGTTGTAACACTTGCCATCTTGTTCTAAACCAACCCAGTTCTTTCAATATAGTTAGTAACAGCATTGAATATATCATGGTCTGTGGTTGTGTCTTTGAGTGACTCAACACTCAGTAACTCTTCAGTGAGTTTGAAAGAAGTGTTTATTCCACGTATAAATATCAATAATTGGGCAGTATCATGTACATCGGTACTCTCATCCAATGCAAGAGAGTACCACAAAAATTGTTTACTTGCATTTTGAAGTTTATGCATCAAATTGTCACTGATCTTGTCAACACGTCTGACCAGTTCTCCTTGATAAAGTTATGTTTTCAAATCTGTTTTTTGTTGTTGTTCTGGACACATGATGTTTGCTACATCTATCAAACATTCCTTGATGAACTCGACATCAGAAAATGGCTTGTTCTGTTTTACAATTCTGTGTGACAGCACAAGACTAGCTTCAGTTGCAGCATCTTGAATTGAAGACTGTTTAGTGAAAACAGTTTGCTGTTTCTCCAATTTTTCACCAACTCAAGGCATTTCCTTTCCTTCTCTTCGGTCGTTAAATTGTATCCGAAATCAGAATGTTTTGTTTGATAATGTCTTTTTAAATTGTACTCCTTGAAGACAGCCACTGACTCACGACACAACAAGCAAACTGATTTGCTACCAACTTTTATAAAACAGTACTTAGTTGTCCATTCATCATTAAAAACATGGCATTCATCTTCAATCTTACGTTTGTTATTGACACCCATCATAAAGGTACATAAAATTTTGTAAAATTCAACAAAATAACTTAAAAACGAGTAACAAATTTTCATTTCTAAATGCCCGCGGGCCGTAGTTTGCCCACCCCTGCTCTAGTAGTATTGTATTCACACTCCATATGGTTTGGGGGAAGGGTGTAGGTTGTTGGGGCGTGGGGTAGAGTGGTGTGGGCTGCTGGGGCGTGTTGTAGGGCAATGTGGGCTGCTGGGGCATGTAGGGTGATGTGGGCTGATGGGGCGTGTTGTAGGGCATTGTGGGATGCTGGGACGTGCTGTAGGGCGATGTGGGCGTGTTGTAGGGCATTGTGGGATGCTGGGGCGTGTAGGGTGATGTGGGCCGCTGGGGCGTGTTGTAAGGCAATGTGGGTTGCTGGGGCATGTTGTAGGGCGATGTAGGCTGCTGGGGCGTGTTGTAGGGCGATGTAGGCTGCTGGGGCATGTTGTAGGGCGATGTAGGCTGCTGGGGCGTGTTGTAAGGCAATGTGGGTTGCTGGGGCATGTTGTAGGGCGATGTAGGCTGCTGGGGCGTGTTGTAGGGCGATGTAGGCTGCTGGGGCATGTTGTAGGGCGATGTAGGCTGCTGGGGCGTGTTGTAGGGCGATGTAGGCTGCTGGGGCATGTTGTAGGGCGATGTAGGCTGCTGGGGCATGTTGTAGGGCGATGTAGGCTGCTGGGGCATGTTGTAGGGCGATGTAGTCTGCTGGGGCATGTTGTAGGGCGATGTAGGCTGCTGGAGCGTGATGTAGGACGATGTGGGTTGCTGGAGCGTGATGTGGGCGGTGGGTTGACGTATAGTGGTAGGGTGTTCACACTATGTACAGATGGAGACATTGGGTAGGGTGGGTTGGCATATGGTGGTAGCGCGGGTTGGCGTGTGGTGCTAGGGTGAGTTGACGCATCGTTGTAGGGTGTCCACACTATGTACATCCGGATATGGTGGGTTGATGTGTGGTGGTAGGGTGTTCACACTATGTAGACGGAGACATTGGGTAGGGTGGGTTAACATCTGGTGGTAGGGTGTTCACACCATGTACAGACGGAGACATTGGGTAGGGTGGGTTGGCATGTGGTGGTAGGGTGTCCACACCATGTACAGATGGAGACATTGGGTAGGGTGGGTTCGCGTGTGGTGGTAGGGTGTCCACACTATGTAGACGGAGACATTGGGTAGGGTGGGTTAACGTGTGGTGGTGGTAGGATGTCCACACCATGTACAGATGGAGACATTGGGTAGGGTGGGTTGATGTGTGGTGGTAGGGTGTCCACACTATGTACAGATGGAGACATTGGGTAGGGTGGGTTGATGTGTGGTGGTAGGGTGTCCACACCATGTACAGACGGAGACATTGGGTAGGGTGGGTTGGCGTGTGGTGGTAGGGTGTCCACACCATGTACAGACGGAGACATTGGGTAGGGTGGGTTGGCGTGTGGTGGTAGGGTGTCCACACCATGTACAGATGGAGACATTGGGTAGGGTGGGTTGATGTGTGGTGGTAGGGTGTCCACACTATCTACAGATGGAGACATTGGGTAGGGTGGGTTCGCGTGTGGTGGTAGGGTGTCCACACTATGTAGACGGAGACATTGGGTAGGGTGGGTTAACGTGTGGTGGTGGTAGGGTGTCCACACCATGTACAGACGGAGACTTTGGGTAGGGTGGGTTGATGTGTGGTGGTAGGGTGTCCACACTATGTACAGATGGAGACATTGGGTAGGGTGGGTTGATGTGTGGTGGTAGGGTGCCCACCCCATGTACAGACGGAGACATTGGGTAGGGTGGGTTGGCGTGTGGTGGTAGGGTGTCCACACCATGTACAGATGGAGACATTGGGTAGGGTGTGTTGGTGTGTGTGGTGGTAGAGAGTGCGCATTGGATACAGAGGAAGACATGTTGTGAGGTGGGGTGGTCTGTATTTGTATGGATGGTGATCTCGTGGATGCCTGATGAATCCATCTCCTTTGTCGTCAGGTCATCTTCGGTACATCTACACTGCATAGCGGCCCATGGATGGTTGTTCAATACGTCGCCAAAGGATAAACAGCAATCTCCGTTGCAATAGGTCACTAGTGTGTGGGTTAGGCTTAACCACAGAACTAATGAGCTCACCCTGGGGTTCATTTCCTGTACCAAAAAGAGAAAACGACATATATGTAGTTATATGCTATGGGGGAGGGAAAGTATATGTAGGTAGTTAAGAGACTTGACACCGTGCCATCTAGACGGACGATACTGTGTTACATTACTAAACACTATGCCTCCACTGAGACATGTGAGCCATGACACTAAACACTATGCCTCCACTGAGAACTGAGACCTGTGAGCAGCGGCACTAAACACTATGCCTCCACTGAGAACTAACTGAGACCTGTGAGTAGTGGCACTAAACACTATGCCTCCACTGAGAACTAACTGACCTGTGAGCAGTGGCACTAAACACTATGCCTCCATGGAGAACTAACTCAGATCTGTGCGCCATGGCACTAAACACTATGCCTCCACTGAGAACTAACTGAGAGACCTGTGAGTAGTGGCATTAAACACTATGCCTCCACTGAGAACTGAGACCTGTGAGCCATGGAACTAAACACTATGCCTCCAATGAGAACTAACTGAAACTTGTGAGCAGCGGCACTAAACACCATGCCTCCACTGAGAACTAACTGAGACCTGTGAGCCATGGCACTAAACACTGCCTTCCACCGAGAACTAACTGAGACCTGTGAGCCATGGCACTAAACACTATGCCTCCACTGAGAACTAACTGAAACTTGTGAGCAGCGGCACTAAACACTATGCCTCCACTGAGAACTAACAGACCTGTGAGTCATGGCACTAAACACTATGCCTCCACTGAGAACTAACTGAGACCTGTGAGCCATGGCACTAAACACTACGCCTCCACTGAGAACTAACTGAGACCTGTGAGCCATGGAACTAAACACTATGCCTCCACTGAGAACTAACTGAAACTTGTGAGCAGCGGCACTAAACACCATGCCTCCACTGAGAACTAACTGAGACCTGTGAGCCATGGCACTAAACACTGCCTTCCACCGAGAACTAACTGAGACCTGTGAGCCATGGCACTAAACACTATGCCTCCACTGAGAACTAACTGAAACTTGTGAGCAGCGGCACTAAACACTATGCCTCCACTGAGAACTAACAGACCTGTGAGTCATGGCACTAAACACTATGCCTCCACTGAGAACTAACTGAGACCTGTGAGCCATGGCACTAAACACTATGCCTCCACTGAGAACTAACTGACCTGTGAGCAGTGGCACTAAACACTATGCCTCCATGGAGAACTAACTCAGATCTGTGCGCCATGGCACTAAACACTATGCCTCCACTGAGAACTAACTGAGAGACCTGTGAGTAGTGGCATTAAACACTATGCCTCCACTGAGAACTAACTGAGACCTGTGAGCCATGGAACTAAACACTATGCCTCCACTGAGAACTAACTGAAACTTGTGAGCAGCGGCACTAAACACTATGCCTCCACTGAGAACTAACAGACCTGTGAGTCATGGCACTAAACACTATGCCTCCACTGAGAACTAACTGAGACCTGTGAGCCATGGCACTAAACACTATGCCTCCACTGAGAACTAACTGAGACCTATGAGCATAGGCACTAAACACTATGCCTCCACTGAAAACTAACTGAGACCTGTGAGCAGTGGCAATAAACACTATGCCTCCACTGAGAACTAACTGAGACCTATGAGCCATGGCACTAAACACTATGCCTCCATTGAGAACTATCCGAGACCTATGAGCAGCGACACTAAACACTGTGCCTACACTGAGAACTAATTGAGACCTGTGAGCAGCGGCACTAAACACTATGCCTCCACTGAGAACTAACTGAGACCTATGAGCTGCGGCACTAAACACTGTGCCTCCACTGAGAACTAACTGAGACCTGTGAGCAGCGGCACTAAACACTATGCCTCCACTGAGAACTAACAGAGACCTATGAGGAGCGGCACTAAACACTATGCCTCCATTGAGAACTAACTGAGACCTGTGAGCAGCGGCACTAAACACTATGCCTCCACTGAGAACTAACTGAGACCTGTGAGCCATGGCACCAAACACTATGCCTCCACTGAGAACTAACTGAAACCTGTGAGCAGCGGCACTAAACACTGCCTTTACTGAGAACTAACTGAGACCTGTGAGCAGTGGCACTAAACACTATTCCTCCACTGAGAACTAACTGAGACCTGTGAGCAGTGGCACTAAACACTATGCCTCCACTGAGAACTCAGACCTGTGAGTCATGGCACTAAACACTATGCCTCCACTGAGAACTAACTGAGACCTGTGAGCAGCGGCACTAAACACTATTCCTCCACTGAGAACATAAAACAGACTAACTTAGCCACTAGCAGGTGTGACATCAAGTTGTGCTGAGTGGGCCTGTGAGCTAAAACATCAGTAAACATAAAACAGGCTAATATAGCCACTAGCAGGTGTGACATCAAGTTGTGCTGAGTGGGCCTGTGAGCTAAAACATCAGGAAACATAAAACAGGCTAATATAGCCTCTAGCAGGTGTGACATCAAGTTGTGCTGGCAGTGTCATGAGCTTTTTCGGACACTGATTCCCTGTCTGGGCTTGTCGTCTGCCAAAGGTTGGCCACCTGTTCCTCCGTGCATCCAGGCCTACAGATCACACACTGACCCTCAGGTTCCCCACCTGGACTCATCATCTGCCAAAGGTTGGCCACCTGTTCCTCCGTGCATCCAGGCCTACAGATCACATGACTGACCCTCAGGTTCCCCGCCTGGACTCATCATCTGCCAAAGGTTGGCCACCTGTTCCTCCGTGCATCCAGGCCTACAGATCACATGACTGACCCTCAGGTTCCCAGCCTGGGCTCATCATCTGCCAAAGGTTGGCCACCTGTTCCTCCGTGCATTCAGGCCTACAGATCACATCACTGACCCTCAGGTTCCCCGCCTGGACTCATCATCTGCCAAAGGCTGCCCACCTGTTCCTCAATGCATCCAGGCCTACAGATCACATCATAGACCTTCAGCAGGCAAAGGCTTCGGGACAAATGAATTCATTAAAACAGCTTCTGCAGTCTGGTGCGGGCATCAAAAGAGAACTGTATTCATCCTATACCATTTATGTTGTGCCAGTCTGGGACATGCGCAGCTTTCAGCCGATCATCTAACTTCTCAGCATGTGCTAACCTGAAGACTCCTATCATTCACAGAAACACGCTGTAACAAAAGAGGTCACCATAATCTCCACCCCAAATCTGTACAGGTACCACAGTCCAGTAATATGACCTTTGTGTGCCTCAGCGATTGATCTCACATCAAGGTGTCATCAGTGAGAGAGTTCAAATCTCATCATAGACACACACACAGAATGTTTACTAACCTGGCAGATTCTAGAACGGTGGCAGGAATACTGCAGCAGAACGTATGATATGAATGTTATGGGAGCGAGGCTGTTGCTTACCTTCTGGTCAGTGGCTGTACTAGTCGGTGGCCGTAGCCATTGTCTCTACTCATGAGATCATCTACAAAAAGACA